>OZ007571.1:14844005-15156505 GCA_963931925.1 Onchidella celtica | reverse complement strand
GGGTGCAAAGGACTTATTTCAGTACCCTAACAAACTGTTTACTGTGGGCTAATTTAAAGAAGAAGCCCCATGAAAGGTAAATGGGTAATTGCCGATCTGACAAACACAGGAGGAATCACTGTCATAAAGACTGTTTCCAAACTGAACCTGCATGAATATTTGCTGCGATATTAACGAAGATTTTACGACTTTTCACATTAGCCCTGTTTCTCCGTTTCATGGATATATCGCCACAGCTCTACAATAATGGCATGTATTATGCCAAAAGGCAACTGACGGTTCAATGCATACCTGAGCATGAATGCTGTCAGAGAATATTATAGAAAAAGAAACGCGCCAATAGGAAATTGTAATACTCCAATAGAATCATAATGGCATTTGCCACCAAGTGACAGGAAAAGAAACGGTTTTGTCTTAATACCTCAAAAGTGTCAATTATGACTTATGCCATTAGTGTAGAGCAGTGACGATATGTAACCTAAAATTATCTACCTATACATTACATACAGACGCTGTACATACAGAAAGATTTTCACGGAATGCGGGAGTGCGCGGGCGTATACCTGCACACACACAAGAGACTAACTTCTATCAGAAATTGATTTCAGTTTGAGCCGCGGGGATCTTGTCGTAAAGGTTGGATGTCGCTGTAAACGTGACATTGCGTGACGTCAGTGACATTTTATTCCCCCGTCATTTTACTGAGTGGATTACACGGGGTTGGTGTCGAATTACCAACATGTCCACAGGCGCATTACGTAAATAATCAAAGCCAATAATTCTGTTGGTTTGATAACAGTCTTTAACTTCCTTGTTCCGCCTGGATCAACTCTGTAGTAATAGAATAGTGTCTTCCGCACGGTCCTCTCTGGTCCTCTCTGGACTCATTCAGTTTTTCCGGGTCATTTTATGCCCCGCATTTACCAGCGGAAGGTTCCGTGTACGGGAAGATGAGAAACTACGTCAGCCTTTTCGTTTCTTAGCCTAATTTGCTGATGTAATATATAATTCACACTATAGATTTTTTTCATACAACGGAGTCTCGGGGAGGGGAGGGGGAGAAGGGGAGGCGTGAAATATAACTATACTCTGCTTTATGTGTGAGGGAGACGTTTACCCAAGAATAAGTTTTCATCAAAACTCAGCCACCCATTCATCGTTGAGTATGATTATGTGGAGTTTTATTTCTTTCTGTTTTTCCTAATGCCAAAATCGCTTTTTTCTTTTAATAGGGAGGCCTGACGGCTGTTCTAGTACTGTTATGTTGTGTACTAACAATGTCGTGAAGGTGCGAAAAAGAATTTCCAGCCAGTTTTTAGGACGAAAACCAGTCCAGTAAAGGGCCAGACAGCGATGACAACAATGCACATTATACAATTATGCATTGGGTACATTATAATTATGACAGGGGTGGCCACGTTTGCTTAATATACGAGACACACGATAAAATTCAGATGTTCGTGAGCCACAAAGTATGAAGAAAATTTAAACACGCGTATTTCTTATTACATACACATTCCGTTACAAAAAAATTATATAAATGTTAAGAAATACATGCATGCAACATTATTTACACATGCATGCAGTTGTTTTTGTTGTTTTTTTTGGAAACTGTTGATTTGTGTCAGTTTCAGTCTTATTTCCACGAGCCGCATATTGAAGGTCACCGAGCCCCATGTGGCAAGCGGGCGAGGGTTTGGCCATCCCTGTTATAATTATGTCTAATGAGGCGCATAATTATAGTGTTTTATATTTATGTTCTCATTTCTGTAGACGTCTTTACGAGCTGACAGTCCCGAGTTCCCGTTTTGAAGTGTTCATTTAATTGGCAAGGTAGGGTTTGACATGTGCTAAAACGGTTAATATAATAGTGATGGCATAAAGGGGCCGATGTTATTTTTTCATCTTTGAATATAATTGCACTTCCAATAACTGATCGGTTTTAGAGGTGAGCCGGTACGCCCATCAATACTGTGGCCCATTTCCATGTTTTCAAGTCCAGCCTCGTACATTACCACCGGCGTTCATTAGTACCACTTTGTATTGGATAGGCCAAAGTACACTCAGCTATCTGCATTAAGTTTAAATCTATATTTTCTTGGTTCTCTGCGCTCCTGAGTCTCATTGTATTGCGCGTATTGTAGCTAAGCGACAGATTCTCGCACGGCGCCGGTTCAGGTAAAGTTTGTGAAATCAATTTTAATCATTCCACCCCCTGACCTGGTTTGCAGATTTCAAAATACCACTTAATTTGATGCTCAAAGTGAAGGAAATGGTACATGTAAGTATATTCTGGGATCACTGTATTTGCAAGATATTGCATGAACGTTGGGTAGTAGAGCACACTTCAGTAATAGAACACACTCAAAGGGGGCTATCATACAAAGCCCCGTCAGACACAGCCAGTTCCTGCCAGCAAAATATACACCAAAGAAATAGTGGCAGAAGCTGGGCATGTCGGGCCGGGCTTATTATGATTGATAGGGTTTTCCCGGATTTACTAAGAAAATATGAGAAATTATGGTGTGCACATCTTGTCTGCCAGCACCTGACAGTGTCTGGCCAGGCTTAGTATAATAGGGTCTTCCCGGATTTACTAAGAAAATATGAGAAATTATGGTGTCCACATCTTGTCTGCCAGCACCTGACAGTGTCTGGCCGGGCTTAGTATAATAGGGTCTTCCCGGATTTACTAAGAAAATATGAGAAATTATGGTGTGCACATCTTGTCTGCCAGCACCTGACAGTGTCTGGCCGGGCTTAGTGTAATAGGGTCTTCCCGGATTTACTAAGAAAATATGAGAAATTATGGTGTGCACATCTTGTCTGCCAGCACCTGACAGTGTCTGGCCGGGCTTAGTGTAATAGGGTCTTCCCGGATTTACTAAGAAAATATGAGAAATTATGGTGTGCACATCTTGTCTGCCAGCACCTGACAGTGTCTGGCCGGGCTTAGTGTAATAGGGTCTTCCCGGATTTACTAAGAAAATATGAGAAATTATGGTGTGCACATCTTGTCTGCCAGCACCTGACAGTGTCTGGCCGGGCTTAGTGTAATAGGGACTTCCCGGATTTACTAAGAAAATACAAGAAATTATGGTGTGCACTTCTTGTCTGCCAGCACCTGACAGTGTCTGGCCGGGCTTAGTGTAATAGGGACTTCCCGGATTTACTAAGAAAATACAAGAAATTATGGTGTGCACTTCTTGTCTGCCAGCACCTGACAGTGTCTGGCCGGGCTTAGTATGGTACCTCCGTAACAAGAGGACCGAGGGAAGAAGAGATAAAATACATGAAATGGGCCATAAGAGGATTGTTCAGTAACTTTTTTTTTTCTTATTTAAGAATGTCCACCCTGCGCCAGTGTATCTTCGCTACTTCGTATCTTCCTCGTTATGATGCGAAATATTCATTCGGTTGCTTCGATTTGAAAGTCTGACCTATTTTGTTTGTTAGTTTGTTTGTGATTGGCAGTCCGCAAACTGAACACATTTGGTGCGGAAGAAATCGCCCCTGGGGTAAGTCGAACACTGCAGATTATAAAATATACATCTATATCTGTACTTTTAGGACTACTTCTTGCTTATATATATCTATTTTGTACTTTAAGGACTATTTTCTACAATATTTTAAGCGAAACTTTGGAGACACTCTCCTCCACAAGAAAAAAAAAAATGCGAACAGTAAAGAGATGAAAAGAAGAGGTAGGTTGGAGATTGAGTTGATATTCTACATGATAGTGACCCACGATATAGCTCAAGGTTGTTGTTTTGTTGTTGTTGTTTTTTGCTTTGATAGTGGCATTGGCCGGAGTGATAACGCTTTGCCAAAGAAACTCTTGTTGGGGAGATTAGTGAATGACATGAGACAGTGATCGTGGGTTAGAATTTATCGAGGTCACTGAGAACAAATAATTATGTTATCAGTTGTTTTCAAGAGTTAAACATTTTGTATCATTGAGGTCCCGCTCCACTTCAAGGAGATAAGCGAGAGAGATTGTGTACAACGCATGTTTAGACTTTTCTTTCATCAAAACGGTGGTCTTTTTTGTTGTTGTTATTTCCTTATTATAGTTATTATTGTTGTTGTTGTCGGTGTTGTCGGTGTTGTTGGTGGTGATGTTGTTGTCGATGTTGTTGATGGTTGATATTGATGTTGTTGATGTTGTTTTGGTGTTTAGGAAGAGAGGTTGAGTAGTGGGTAATTAACACCAGCAGCCAAAGATCGACACTCTTGTTACAAGACGTGGCGCACAGCAATTTTTGTAAATTGTAGTCAAGGAAGAATTTGTTTCTGCGAAATCCCCTAGTTTGACAGTTCTGTGTAGTTGCTGCTCCAGGAGCAGAACTTCTTCAGTGCCACATTAAATTGATCAAAGATTTTTACCTTTACTAATCATAAACTGAATCACTTTTGTTTCCTATTTCTCAGTCGGTTCGCCCTTTTGCCGTACGTCGCTAAAATTGTGCACGGCATCTAATCGATACTGCACACCTAAAGAACGATTTATTAGGATACCCTCTTAAAATGTATGGTGTCTGTCAGACCTCACTGCGTACGGCCAGGGATATAACAATAAAATCTTCTTTGGGGTGTGGTTTATCTGAGACCCCAGATGGACAATTAAAGGTATGACACTAAAATCCTAAAATAAAATCTTCCTTAAACGTGTGGTGCCTGTGAGACCCAGGGACGTAGGGGTAAGAATTGTAAAAATGCATGTGCGTTGATGAGCACGCATGTATTTTTAAAACTTTGGGAAGATGGGCAATGGCGACCTTGAGGAATACCTGCAATTTCAAGAAAATAAAATCCCAGAAATAAGATAATTTACAGACGCTTTTCATTACTTCTGGGTTCATTAGCTGCTTGGCTTTTATCAACAAAGTTTTGGTTTTATTTCCCTGTGGCTGTGTTCATTTTGCGTAACAAAGTATCCAAAGGCAAGTCCACATTTTTTAAGCAGCAAAACATTAGGTTCGCAAAAATCTCACTTCGCTGCCCTGGAAATAGATGCATCAGCAAGTGTTTTACGCAGTCATTCTGCACAGGTGTGCATTGCAAAAAAGGATTTGCATGATTGTGTTTGTTTGTGGCAAAAGAGGTAAAGAGAATGGAGGTTCATTGTTTGATTGACGCAGAAAGGAAAAGAACACATGAAACAACTCATCGCTGCTTATCAGTGCGGGCCACGAGACGTCATTGTAACAAACGCTTCAGCGGGTACTTTGGGTTATTCTCAGTGTCATTGCGCCAGTTTCGTTATGAACCTGGAGATAAGCTAATCTGCCTACAGTGAGAGGTCCAACGACTTCTTGAGACAGAGATGTTTGAGAAGAATTTACGAGTGTTGTTTGGTTTTAGCCAGCATTGGTGTTCTTATTCAACAAGGGTGAAAGTCAGAAGTAAGTGTGTAATATGTGTGTAGCCTAGGCGATCCGGAAGCCTTTCTCACGAGACCAAGGCTAGTGGACTTGTTTGATGTAATAGATCAATGAGAAAGGGAGACAGTATGTCCTGCAGCTAAGGTTTGGGTAACATAAATGTCTAAATTTGTATCTCAGCACATCGTCTAACAAGCAAACACTATCATAAAATCCCAATGAGAGCACTAATATTATAACCATTGACATAATGGAGCACCTAGTCTTATGCGGTCTTTATCATTTGATATGGTATTGGGAGGGAATAACATGAGAGAAGCTGTTGGTGCCTATGGGATGTGTGTTGTGTATACGCAGTATAATAACTCAGTAACAGAAAATACCGTCCAAGCAGCTGATACGGTAGTGGGCCGCCGTTATGTTCAACTGGATGAATCATGTTCATGGACCCTGTACAATAATTATTTTCAGTTTGATGCTGCTGAAAGTGCCCTCAGTCTCTGTTTTATACGATTTGATTTCATCTCAATGACTCAATGATTGGTCTTGGATTGAGTGGTAAACTCTGTACTTGATGAATGTTTTTAGCTTCCTGCCAGGGAAAGAAAATGTTGAACCATTTCATCGTTTTGAGAGAAAGGAGAGAGGGGAGGGGAGTGTATTATTATTACATCATTTATTGTTGTTAGCTTTGATTTGATCTTGACCAGGCTTTTTTTTTCTTAGTCTTCAAAAGTTACCGTCAGAACGGGAAGTCCATGAGGGAAGAATGTTGGGGGGAAAAAGGCAGGAGAAAAGCCTCGATTCCGAGCATGAGCAAAACGACAAAACTTGCTATTGTTGTCAGTGACGTAAAGCGCAGTTTCATATTCTGACAGCTGGATACTTGCCCCGAATGTCAGTCACCCACCGGTGTCTAATTTTGAAAACCTGTGCACTGAAGATTGGTAGTCTCAGGTTATCACACTATCTGCATGTGAAGTACCACAAGTAATGACAAGTCTACAAAACAGACGTCTTCAGCGCTGCCTCTCCAGCTCTTGATGAGGTCAGACGGGAGCAGGTGTATGGTGATTGGCCAAGCTGGCTGTCCATTCATGGAATCCATTAGTTAGGTTTTCATTTTGGAGAGTTGGGAAGTCCAACTTCCCGATCTTTTTATCCCAATCAGTGGCTGTTTGGAATGCTCGAAATTTAATTTGCTGGCAGGGTGGTTTCTGCATAATTATTCTGTGTGAGGCATCTGTGTCCGACTTGTTTCTGATCTCTTTTGCACAACAACGGCATTTTCATTTGATCATGGTGCTTGCACCCGTGGGACACAGTTCGGTGGTTTAAGTAAGAAAAGTGATAAAAAAAATGATAGTGATGCCTCAAAGCATGGGCGACACGCAATCATTGGGGCATGTTTTGAGCACAGCAATATCATTGTTTGATTCAAAAGTAGACCTTACTGGTTTCTGGCATTTAAAAAAAAAAAAAGCCATTTGCCGAAACCAGTCTTGGGAAAGGCAACAGTCTTTGGACTTTATGGACGGGTGAAAGAGTTTTTTATCGAAATGGGTAGGTGGATAGTTTTTTTTCATGGAAATACCGTCTTAAGGTAATGAAAATAGTTTGAAGGTCGCGTATATTTTGACATGACTGAGAAAGGATGGCTTAAAATGAAATTATCGCCAGAAATATCATTATGATTTTCTCATTAATTTTGGCCTTCGGAAAGAGAGTTTGTCTTGAGAAGTGTCGGCCCTTCCTCTCCCAGCGCGGGCCACGCCCGGATTGCCGTGGGAGCAGCACAATGCGGTTTCAATTTTCGTCAGTGATAAAAATCAATTTTCTCTCTCCTTTTGACGTGCGGCAAAATTCCGCTACACCGTTGTGAGTCGTCGTCCGACGGCCGCTCGCTCGCTCGCCCGTAGTTGTGTGCCCGCAGACACCCCGTGTATGTGTGCGTTTGTGCGGACTTCGTTCCTTCCTTCGCTCTCTCCTTTGGTCTCTCCGTCACTCCTGTTGCGTGCCGGTGTAGGAAGAAGGTGGCATCTGAGTTCGTAGACCAGTGAGATTTGCTGTGGGGTAGTTAGCATGCCATTGTTGATTGGTCATCTAATGTACCCACTCTACTGACCTAGTAACTCGCTCTGCTTTGTCTTGCTACATAACATGCACACCTTCGGGTCACTGGCATTCTGGCCGATCAAGTGCATCCTGCTCGGTCCTTTTTATTTTTTATTTCAATATCGTTTTAGACTTCGCGGGTCACCCAGCGTTGTTCTTGATCACTATCTAAAAAATCGCATTTAGATTGGCTTGTGGTGGATTTATTCATGGATAGATTTGGAGTGTTCGTTTGCATGACAGTGGACTTTTCCAGACAGTTTGTGGTGAAAGTTTAGTTTTAATTTCAGGGTAGACCTTGGATATTTAGTGCTGTCATGAAGACCGCACACCTTGTTTTCTCCCTCAGGGCGAAATGTGAGGAAGTGTATGTTCCCAAGTGCAAGAGGCCTGCTGTCTGGAAAGATTTCACAGTTATTGATGTTCTGAATTTTGAAATTATTTCTCCGCGTATCGTTTTTGTTCGGATTGACAAGGGATAGAGCTGTGGGGTAGATATTGCTGGTTTTTAAACCGCAGACTTTTCATGTGAACTGGAAACCAAGATAGGTAATGTGAGAGAACCATATTTATTCGATCAGACGTATTGTCGGGTAGTTAAATGAAAAATAATGGGAACTCTCAGATGTAGAGAAAATCAATTTTATTCATATTTCACTCCGTGTCAAATCGCTGAGCCTACATCAAACCACACAATGTACTCGCACAATTGAAGATGATAGATTTCTTTACTCAAATTTTCTGTGAACTCTTGATGTAATTATATATATAAATGTAGATCTATATATGTATATTTTATTCATTTACGGAGGACAGCCTGCAGTATATAAATTGGTTATTCAAAGAACTAAATTCTATATCAGGAATACATTTCAAGTCAAAGGATTTACATTCCCTTCTGTAAAATTAGGTCCTTTGCATTTGTGCGGTTCAATGTAAGGGCCAGCCAATAACTGTTTTGTTTCCAAATGTAATGATAGATACATATTTGGTCTCCTTGTCCGCCCGAGGCATTGTATTTCAAGCCAAATGGCAATGTCATTCGGAAAATAGTGATGATAATAATAATAGTAATGATAATATACTGTAAATCTTTTTTTAAAAAGGAGATGTGAGCATTTTGATATAGCAAAGGAATATTATAATGGAATTTTGGATACTGATGAATTAATTCCATCTATTTCCGGATTTACCCGCGGTATCTATTTTTATGTGGCTTTTTGCTTGTAGCATCTTTAGACTCGGCTCTAGAGATTGTGGTAGATGTTGATTACTCTCACCGCTGCTAGCCACAAGAAACCGGCCTGGTCTCAAAAAAAAAAAAGTACTTTTATGCATCCCAACACGTGCATGCCCCTAGTTGTGGTAGATCCTGTTGTAGCACAGTAGCGTGTCGTTAGTCGAGCCTTGGCATCCAAGTGGGTTGTTGGAGACGGAATCT
Organism: Onchidella celtica; assembly: GCA_963931925.1. Classification (NCBI taxonomy): domain Eukaryota; kingdom Metazoa; phylum Mollusca; class Gastropoda; order Systellommatophora; family Onchidiidae; genus Onchidella; species Onchidella celtica. The sequence continues at coordinate 15,147,565 of OZ007571.1, read as the reverse complement.
CTATATGCAAGATATCTGTCTATCTATCAGTCTGTCTGTCTCTCTCTCTCTCTCTCTCTCACTGCCTCTGTCTGTCAGTCTTAACTTTCTGTCTGTCAGCCTGCCTGTCTATCTATCTGTCTGTCTCTCTGTGTGTCTGCCTGCCTGCCTATCCATCTGTGTGTCTGTCTCTCTGTCTGCCTGCCTATCTGTTAATCTTTTCAGTGGTTTTGTATCCCCTGCCTGTAAATAGGTCTCTTCCAAAGTTACTCTGTCTGTCTGTCTGTCTGTCTGTCTGTCTCTCTCTTTCTCTCTCTCTCTCTCTCTCTCTCTCTCTCTCTCTGTCTCTCTCTCTCTCTCTCTCTCTCTCTCTCTTTCGGCTTGTGGCTACTACCAGGCTTTGTTGGCAATAAAATATAAATGAACCATTTATTGCTGAACTTATAACCATTTGTGTTTACCCCTTTGGAACTGCCCGTGTAAGAAGATATAAACCGAAAACTGCTTTTGCTGGGATATTGTTACTTTTACTTCTACTGGCAATGTAAAATGATTATTATAATAAAGTTTCTAAAACTCTCTTTCTTCTAAAATTATGGGGGTTTCAGAAATCATTATCCGTTCATCTTTGGAGATAACATTGTGCACGAAATCCAGCCGATCCAATCAGCTCAGCAAACCCCGTCATTTTGCTTTTCGCTGCAGCAGCTCACGAGATGTTTTGCTCAATACAGTTTTGAAATGGGTGTAAAGGTAGAATTAACTCTCAAATGCCTGGACGCAAACCTTGAATTGATGTGGCAAAACCGCGTGGTAGCGTGTGATCTTCTTGTGCATTACCTTGAGTGACAACAAATTTTAAAACAATTTCCTTTTTATATTTACTAATATCTCAGACATGAATAAATGAAAGGGTTAGTTTATCTTACAAATTGTAATCGCTCAAAACATTTTTTTTCATTTGTTTTTAATCAGCAATGCTTTAAATATTCAGTTGGCAGACAATAGTGTTTTGATGCTGATCTTCTGGTAGTTTCATACATAGCTTGTGCAACCTTATCCGGGTAAATTCATCTGCATTTGTGTTGAATTACAAATACTGTGCATTATACAGTATAATGGTGAACAGTTCTCCCTTGCATAGTTACGTCTTTGGATTTACCAGGGGCTCCGTGTTTCATTGGGTAGTGGTGGATTTCAGCCGCATCCTCCCCCCCCCCTTCTTCTTTACCCCCTACCCCGAAAGAGTGGCAAAAACAGTTGGGCAGTGGTCTCCATAGATTGTACTTTATAGTGTTTTTGAATTCTTCAACTGTTTACAGGTTTGGGCTTTGGTGAGAAAAAAGTGATTCTTATAGAACGCCTAGACTTGGGCACTTCCCGAGGCTGACAAATGAATTCAAACTGTCCCATAGAATTCTGATGGTAGCACAGCTTGTAGAATTCGCCAGCAGGCCAGTCTTTCAGATCTGAGCGTGAAAAGTCCGTCATTTCATTATTAATGATGGGGAAAGATCAGATCCACTTCTATTTCATTGCTTTGTTGTTGTTGTTTTTTTTTCAGCACTGTAAAATTATACTTTCACTGATTACCCCGTATTATCTATGCAATTCTGTATTGAAACCCGCACTCGGACGAAACATGCATTTTGAATTGTGCAAATATCTGTACCTTTCCTCCATCGCGCCTGGTTCTTTAAAGAATCTCAGTGACCAAAAGCAAGAACGTGAAGACAGACCGTCTCACAGTTTAGTCAAAATCCTTTTTTGGTGAGCAAGGTAAGAAAATTTACGCGTACGCTGGATTTGGTATAATAGAACAAAATATTACAAAGAAATGAAGAGTCTACGTCATTGACAGTTTGTGAAGAACGGAGCAGTCGCCGTTGACGGTTGGTCAGGTGCCATATGCTTTTCAAACTTTGCACATGTGCACCTTGCAAGATGGCTTGTTGTGTCGATCTTTTGCCTGGCCCGCATTTTCTGTCCAGTTGGACATTGACTTGTTTTACTCCTGAACCGTTTCTGTTGCACGTCTAAACATTGGTATGTCCTCGACGTCTTGGCGTCGATTGATCTTCATCCGTCCATCCGGTGTTGTTTTTTTTCTTGCTGTGTGTCTATCAATCTAACGGCGTGCTGGCGCGGTCGTCCATCATTCTTCTCCATCTTTCATTGGAAAAGAAAAAAAAAATTTGCAGAGCTACCCGGATTTGAGGGCGCCAAATATGGGGATTCGTGCATGGGAGAGTGGGGAAGATTATATATGGATATAAAGAAAGGATCGGACAGAGAAGCGATTGGAGGAGGTATAATTCAAACTACGGACATTGTCAAAGACGTGGTTTGTATTACATGTGTACCTAGGGTATTTTTTTAAAAAATGCAGCTACGTATTCAAGTGTTCACTGGGCAGGGACTGTTAATGTCTAGCTGCGTTAAGAATTTTTTCAACGTGAGACTTGAAAGTTGTATTGGTAAAACTAAACTTGCTATTGTAAAACCTCAGAGATGATGTTGTTTTTATACGGGAATTGAAAAAGTAAGTAAATGAGAAGGATCTGTCGGGATATTGCAGTACAGTCAGTGATAAATATCATGTGCGCAAGGAATGTTGTTTTATTTGGTCGTCATAATGTGGCACATGGTAGGGTATAGCCGTAGATTTCCTTTGCCCATCAGAAACGGGCCCCCCAGTGTATCTCATACAGGGGGAGCGGTGCAGCTGTCCGGTTTTCAGGCTGTTTTGCCCTGTTTTTCAGTCCTTAAGCAATTCTGCCCGTCATTATGTCCTCAGATAGCATAATTATAATACATTGTGTTGTCATTAACTTTTAATCCTGTTCTATGGAATCTGGGGTACAGCCACAACTCCTACGTAAAATCATTTATATGCTACATTATAAACATTTTTAATCCACCCTTTTCTCCCTCTCTACAGGCCTGTATACAATTGTATCGATTAGTGTCATTGTTTATTTTTGTCCATATGTCCAGACATTCATTTCAGTTCCTGGACGTGTATCTATGTGAATGAATTGTTATTTGGGGGTGGTGGGAGGGGGAGGGGGGTTCAGACCGTTTTTCAACAACAAACAAAAAAATCCATACTGTGGAAATGTTTTAAATGCACAGTCACAGCTTTATCACAGCTATAGTGGGGCGGTAGGCGGTGGGCATTAACCGACAATAATTGGAAAGGCAATATTAGCAATTAGTCTGACAATGACGTCATGACAGCCACTCAACCATGGCCGGCTGAGAGATTGATGATGTGAAGGGTCGATCAACCTCCAATCATTGTGGTGATCAGTGTTAGTGCCTGAAATTGATTGCTCACTCTCTACGTTTTCCTGGCATTCAAATTAATGTGTGGCAGGTTTATTTCTTGCGTAATTCGACCTTTTCACTTTTTTGCACTTGCAGCAACAACAGTAATTCAATTAGTAACCTAGTTCTGTTCACTCTGTAACAATCACTCTGCCGTCTTTTCGTCGTCCAGATGACCCTGTCTGAGTTTGCAGCGATTATTAAAGTAGTGCGTCACCAGCCCTACCCAAGTTCTAATACATTTCAGATGAAATGGGCGAAATATAAACCAGTCAGAATAGTATCACTTTCAAGAGAGAAGTGCAGAGTGTGAAAGGTAGAGAGAGAGAGAGAGGACATCGCCTATGACCTGAAATATACAATAAAATGAGATAAGAGGCAACAACATAAACTCTTGAGCCACGAATCTTGTGGTCTATTAATCTTTTTTTTTTCTGCCCTCTGTGGTGGAAACTCCTGTTGGAGATTGTCACGAGCTGACATTTCTGTGGGGAGACGCAGGAGATTTGAAGCGTTGGCTGCCAACACTTGGGTTTCCTTTTTTGTTTTCTCCCATCAACTGCGAGCAGGAACTGGGGCCTCCGCCTATCTCTGATGCCACATTCAGTTTCCATTAGAAAAGGTTTAATAAACAGCGTCCCTACTCCATCATTTCCGTCTCACATCCTGCTCTGTCAAGTATCAGCATTTTGATTGGCAATTTTAAGAAAACGTAAATTAAAGAAAAAAAAAAAAGAAATACATGGGCTGTTCTAGGGTATCTGTTACTTTTTTTTCCCCCCTGACACGTACATGGCTAGTAATGAAGGCGTTAAGACGAAAGCATATACAGAATACGGTGGATTGTCGGAATGGAATCAGCAGTATTCAAATTATGTAATATTGACGAGATATCGGGATTTACGGAAGGAAGAAGTTGCCACGTTCGATTTATAGCTGAGTTTGCGTCTCTCTGATCGATAGACAACCCTGGCTGGTGTTGTTGTTGTTGTTTACATTCACGGTGGGATCTAAGATATAAATTTACCGACAGAAATTTACCAGTTGGAGAGTTAAGAGAACAAGGAAATGAATGTTTGAGGAGTTGATTACAGTTGCCTGTCTTGAGAATCAACCCCGAAGTCATCATGCGGAGCAGCTTGTTATGAAACCATAAATCGCGCGGCGACTGCGAGCTTGTAATGGCGGCAGCCTGGGAGCTAAGCGTCCTGGAATCTGCTTTGCTACTCAATTGATCCCCAATTTTCTGTTAGCAAAAAGTTGTCTGGAGACTGGAGAGGTAGGAGTTAAGGAAGGAGTGAGGGGATAGTACGGTGTAGCCAGGTTTGTGCTGAGAATAAATGAGCTCCGAAATCTTGGGAAGAATTCCTGCTTTGTGACGTGATCTTTGCATGTTACATTTTCCAGCGACCAGCGCGTCGTGGCCTTCATTGGATGAACTGTTTCCTTGTGATTTGGTTTTTATAAATTTTTTTCTGCGCTTTGTTGGATGAAATGAAGAAAATGACAAAGACGTTCTTGTTAAATCATTTCAGGTTTTAATGCGTTACCATGATCTCAACTTCCGTTACGACAGCCAGCACGCTGAGCTTGTCCAGGTGAGCTGGCAAGGCACTCTCATAGTTAGTGATTTGTATAAAATATAACTCGGTTACTTTCTGGCTGACGCAGAACTCTCTGTCAAACCAACTGAGTCTTAGGAAAGAGGTGGTTCTTCCAAGGTAGACGGGGACACATCTGGAATTTTCAGAAAAGAAACTTCTGTTGATCAGGGAAAAAAAATCAGTGTCTTTCCTTTGATTCACATCTGGAAGTAGACGCTGAAAGCCTTTATGTGAAAACACAATGCGTTGTTGTATAACAATTTATGTCCCCATCCTTGTGGTTTATGTGTATAGTTTGGACCCAAATAAGGGCTGCAACCACTCTCTTGATGGGTCGTCACAGAAATTCAACCGCAGTTGATTGTTGTCATGCTGCAGGACTGGTGTTCTAGTTCATAAAGTTTGAAGTGTTTAGGGTGAATCTTTGTGATAGGACGGAATTACTAGTTAACAAGAACAAGTCGTGAGAAGGTAACCTTTGTCTCTGTATTTGCGTCATACATGAGACGTCATCTGTGTGGTATCTGAGCCAAAGACCTGTGCTCAAACCTGTCCTTGATAAGATAGTCAACAGTGGCATGCTAGCTCTTACTGTCCCCTTGTATCGTCTTAACTTCAGCCTGGTGTCTTCATTTTTGGGATGAAGTGATGTGATTATTTCAGTAAAGATAAGAGTGTACACGTTAGCATTTCATGTTGCAAAGTGAATCGTGCCGTGTAATTGTGTGTTGGAAGAAAAAAAAAAAGATAAAAGTTGCATTCGAGCGGATATATTTCTGACGTTGTTACTAATACAGAATTTATTGTAGATGGTCTGTTCAGCATGTGTATAAAACGGTCATCTTTGTGGTTGCTCTTGACCACGCAAGTGAACCTAGACAGTGAGGCAACACTTAGAATGTTCACTGGATAGTTCAGACAGGGTATTATTGTGTAACCTTGTCGTTTAGTCCACTGGGACTTCCAGAATGTTCCCTTTCTCCTCCTGTGTGAGTATCTTGAGACGGCAAGAGTGTCCCCAGGACTGGAAACAGATCAACGGATCACTCACGTTCTTGCTGGGAGATAATCATGACCAAAAGGTTAGTATTTTCAGACAGACTGACATGCCTTGTTCTAAACCAGTGGTATCATTGTGGGGCCGGGGATTTCAGAATTGGGGATAGAGATTTTCATAAAAATATTAATTTCATACAGTATTTTAACTTACCTGTACAGTTAAACCTACGAAATTGGTCCAACGAGTCAAAGAAATCTGCAGCCAGCGTCAAGGGCAAGGCTCCCACTGAAGTGAGAAGCAAGTGAATAAACCTGACACAAAGTTTAATTTAAACTTCTTTTGACTGTATACATACTGAACATGTAAATATTTATAAAAATCTCTTTGTATATACTGTATACTGTCTTTGTCCGATCATGGTGGAGCGCACGTTTTCTTGACACTTGAAGTGGGGCGAAAAGGGTTGAGAAACACTGTTCTAAACACTTTCGCAGATTCACTTGCCAGTTTTTGGATATCGTTACACGTGGTAAATGCAATATTTTCATCGCAACGCTTATATTTTGCTGTTTGTTCAATGTAAAGCTCAACGATTTTATGAATTCCCATCCGAAACCCCACTGGCCTCATATTTGCATGTATCCCTAGGAAATATATTGATGAACACTAGAAAATTGAACAGAATTTTGAACATGAAAGAGCTTCAAGTGCATTTAAATAGAAACCTCAGATATCAGTTTCTAGAATGAACCTTCACGTAGCATTTACCAAGAGTAGTACAATGTGAAGTTCAGTTGCCATGTTGACAGTCTCTTTTGTTCCCCGACCTTATTCTCCCCATTTACCTTTATCCTCCGAAAACGAAGACCTCAGCGCTCCCCGTTTACGGTTATTCATACGGTCGTCCGATATTTACAACCTGGGATGTAAAACTTCTACGAAATTGAGCCAGCCCAGACAAATGAGACCATTTCAAAAAAGTGAATATCAGAAACTTATTCATATTTGATATACTCATCGATGGTACTTTCTTGTCTTACGTAAAAGATTAAAGTTAAGGGATGTGATTGAATTTTGAATAAATAACTTTTGTTTTCGTTTTCTGACCTTGAGAAACTGGAACTCATTTTATCCAAATAGGTCTGGATTTGTGGGAAAAGCAAGATTGTTGAATGAAAATGTTTTAAAATGTGATCTTTTGTTGGTCCAGGAATGACCTTCACATCCTACTGACCACGGCAGAGCCACCGGTTTATATGTACACTTTTCGGGACTTTAATCACACTTTAATTGATTCATCTCAATCAGGACACTCTTTGCGTGATTGTTTATATAGCAATTAGACATGAAGTGCGGGCTGGACTTTGAGAGCAACCAAAACAGATCAGGCGCGTGAACATTCTTGTAACAGTAGCAGGGCAGAAAGTTGCAGATCACGGTTATTCGTTTTATATAAGACATTTTTGTCTTTCGTTGAGCTTTTCATACATTGCATTTCCCAATTGGTCCTTGATAAATACATAATCGGCACGGAAGCATTTTGTTGTCGCTGTTCTTTTGCCATAGTTTTCTTTGATAAGTTTCTAATGGCTTTGATTATTACTGTGCTATATGAAGATTCAGAACCACCACGACGGCTGAGTAAAAGCCCGACAGAGAAATGAAATTAGAGAAATCCTATTCATTGCCCCAACATGACTGAAGGCATCGATATGTGAGACGCGTATGAATAATTTTTATGCTGGCAAATGTTTTGTCACTGTCTCAATATGGTGTAACGCGGCTGCAATTATATTTTGTATACCTCATGTTTATATTATGCGTGTGGTCGCCGGGGGGGGGGGGGGTGAGAATGTGGGCCGAAGGTCTGTTTACTTACTATTATCTAATTATGTATCACTGCCGTCATGCATTTGGTTAATGTAGGATGATCATGTCAGGTCAAGTAAGCCACTTCAGGCGCTAAAAACCACAGCAGCGGTGTCGTTCTATCTCCACACGTTCATGTCGTCCCATGGACTGCGGTCAAAGTTACCGGATACGTGGGGATGATGTAGGCAAAACTGCAAGTATTGGCAATGACAGGTGTGGACTGTTTCCCGATGTCTTTCCCGATATTGTTGTTGTTGTTGTTTGGTGGCGAGGGAAGAACAAACATACAAACAAATTTTAGAAAAGAAACTCAACACACCTGAACACATGACTGCGGCCCAGCTTGCACTCAAAACCCGGGTCAGTCTTAGCAGTTTAACTATTTAGGTGAAATTAACATAAATTTACAGGTGACCCAGTCTTTTAATCTTAGTATGACGAAAATGAATGTCCTTATGTAGGCTATTATCTGGAGATTAAAGACATTTAATGACACTCAATCGTGATTAAAATAAAAATCTCAGAGAGATACCTACCATGTCCTAATCTGTATCAGTCACAGGAATGAAGGAAATTTACTATATCTCAGTAATCGTGCTCATATCACTACCTCTGTCGTAGAGATAACTGACAGCATTGGCATTATTTTATATCAGTCACTGCTGACATGATGAATAATGATCGTCCTTCGGTGATCCCCTGCACAGCACTTAGAGCCTCCTATGATTATGCCGCGTAAATACTGTCACGAGTGGAGTGAGTGCAATTAAGGGGATTGCTACAGAGCGGGTGTAGAGTAAGAAGGGCTCACGGCAGACAGGTAGGGAAAGACGTGAAAGGAAGAGAGTAAAATTAACGCACGAAGACAAGTAAGGAAAGCGTGCATGTTATGAGTGGTGGGGGTCTGAATGAGGCGAAAGCGCTGTATTACTATCACTGCAAGTTAGAAGGTCCTACTGAACGCACGCTAGTAAGAGCCCAGCGGGCGGACATAAGGGGAGCAGTCGAGAGACCAGTGAGAGAGTTTTTCCAGTGATGACTGGTAGGTAGAACGTTGATTGATAATTATGATTGATGTATTATATTATATTCGTCTATTACCATGATGTAAATAAGTATATGTGAGGAATGTGGAAGTCCTTGATATTGGATATAGCAATGTGCGCCATGAGCGATAGATGAAAGTGAGTTCATGGATTTGTAGCGCGAGTGAGTAGTGTGTACTCCGATGGAGGTGTGTTACCGTAAGATGTGTGGTGAGTGAAAGGTGAACTAGTGTGTGTACGCTTCATGGGTTGTAAGGAGAGGTGGAGTGAATAGAAATGGTAGGGTATTATACCAATGTAATGTTATTCTTGTAGGTGCCGAGGTCGGGCCAAAGAGCGCCGCCTACGGTGATAGGCCAGCATAGGGCCGGAGGCCACACATAGGCCAGAAGTGAGGCTGTCAGTGCAGGACAGTAGAGGCACATAAAGTCGTGGCAGTCAGGCCACGGACAGGGACGTAGATATGAGCGTGAATGTGATAATGTACTATTGCCATGTTGATGGGCTAGGAACTAATAATGTACTATTGCCATGTTGAGGGTCTATTAAGACCCTGAGGGGAGAGGCTGAGGCCGAAGTGCCTTTAGGAGTAACTGCCGGGTTGTGGATCCGAGGGAGAGTGTGTGTGAGAATAAGGCCTTTGTACGGCAGTTAATCCCAATAAAATAATGTATGTAATTGCGCTATTATCTGTATAATTATGTTTAATAAATGTGTGAGTCTGATGGATTGTTCTGTTAAGTGTTAAACTTGTTTGTTCGTGATTGTTGTCCTGTCATAAACTATTACATCTCCCAGTCTGGGATTTGTGACAAATACATAAAATGTTGGTGCATCCTCTTTACCAGAATCCTTGGACACTAGTATGCATATCAACCATTATGAGGAAGCATGATGTAAGGCCACAATAAATTGAAGGGAGTAGTGATAAATCGCGCGTGAGTTGAAAATAATTAAAACGAATATACTGAGAAACAAAATAATGGTCTTCGTACGTGCACGCGTTAATTCTGAAAGCTTAAGCTCTTTCAAGGTGTCCCACTTCAGTAATAGTTGTCCCGAGTTAATTTGCTTTATATACAGAAGGCTGTATACATGCTGACCTTTATGTACCACTATTCCATTTGGAGTCCGGGTTGACTTTGGCGTGGTATAGAACTACTAATCTCTTCTATTGGCTCTTTCACCAGTGTTGATTTTAGTATTACCAAGCGTGAAAGTGAAGTCGCCCAACAGCCCATATATCTTAAAGTGACCGCTGCGAAACGCACGATACACACAATAGTTTTTGGTGTTCATCTAACCCAGGACATGCCATGGTCCTTCACATTTCATGTCATTCCATATTTAGAACACTGCGCCAAAAATGGCAGCTTGTGAATTTGCGTAAATTGAAGGACTTTTTATGCGATATCGAAGCACAATTTGCGAACGGCTTTCCATCTGGATTTGCTTCAACCTCCCTTTCATCTTAACGATCAGATCATATCCAATGGCTCTGGTGTTGGCCAAAATTACTTTCACTCTAAGAAACTCCTGGGATAAGAATCAGATCCCTATAAATTGCATGTACCATAGCGTCAGAATGTTTTTTTCACACATCAGTACTTGTCACTTTATCCTTCTCTTTCTCTCTCTCTCTCTCTCTCTCTCTAATGGTGCTTCCTGCTTCACCTCCAAATCCTAAGGCCTGCCTTCGATTTCATGCTAAGATCCTATGCAAAATGGGAGAACTCTTTATGCAGACAACATGTTTTCTTAAAAGTTCCTTTTTTTCCACATAGAACAGACTCAATTGTCATGAAAAGTGTTAAATGTGAAGCAAAAATTGATCAAGATTGCATGCTTTTGTCAGTTTTAGTTTGTAGCAACACTGGGAGATTATCTGTCCATATTAATTCATCACCCCTACCCATGCCCATAACTGCAGCAGCAGAATCATTACCATCCCCATTTACACTCTCCTCCTACATTTCTACTTCAATATCTGATTCATTTTCGGCCTCCACATCTAGATTAACGTCATCAGCCGTTTTCCTGAACCTCAGATTTTATTAAATGATACACAGTTGTACAACAGCACAGACCTTTACGTTAATAACTGGGATCCGTGTTAGTTCAGTTCCTCTAACACCGGCACTTTTCTTCGTCTACTTTTTCCCCCATCCAAGAGTTATAAGCCTATGGTCACTTCGTAACGCTGCAGACCAGAACAGGGCAACAGAGAATCTGTGCAAATGTTATTGCCCAACGGGATATCGATTTTCACCAGCCAGCGCATTCAGAAGCGATTGAAAGAAAATCTTAATTGCCCCCGCTGAGAATCAAACTCCATTTACCCTGCTGCAAGTCATGCGTGTTAACTGTACAATACCCAGTTTCACAGTCAGATTGCATGGTAATCAAACTTGTTGAACAAGTGAAATTCTCATTTTTTAATTATTTTTTTTTGCAGACCAAACTTTATTTTCAAAAAAGAAAAAAAACTATTTGTTATACTTTACGAAACTTGCGCTGACCCACTCTAGTTTAGACACGGATTCGGTATAAATATAGTACTCTGAGATACTGGGTTCTTTTATTGTGGATGTCGCATTTGTCCAAACTCACAACATTAGAGTCATATCCATCTGTTCATGTATGCTTGCACGTCATACTATTTACACATACTATTCCTTTGTTTTTTGTTTTTTTTTGAAGTACTGAAGACATAATGGTAAGGCAGTAAAATATATCCAAGTGTCAAGACTTAATTTGATCCATATCATAGAAACGGTGGGAACGACTCCAGCTATTTGCAATGTCAATGATTTTCACGCAGGGCATCGACAGCTCATCTTGATTAGATTGCTTTGGGGAATGCCTTTTCAGCGTTGTAAATATCCAGCACTAACTATGTTTGCACACCTAAGATGATGTGCATAGAAATTTGAGGCTAAAAGAAGGGGAAAAAAAAACAGTTTAGCTACATTTTTGGAGTATTTTGTGAACCAAAGCATAAACAGCATATATTATATATACGCGTGTTTTTTGCGTTTCTCCGTGCGTTCATTTCAATATAGCAATAACGTCGAAGGTTTTTTTTTTTTTTTACGAGCTCCGAGACATGCAAAGGAAAATACATGTAGAGACATTTGTATCCGCAGAAATGAGCTATGAGGCTGCCATAGACATGCATTTGCGATACAAAATAGAGAAGAGACGGTCAGTTTTGAATATTCTCCACGCATGCGTTAGGTTCATCCAGGAGTATATTCCCTGTTCTGAAACGATCACTTCTGTGGGTTTTATATTATTCACTGTGGCCTTTGAGCTCATCTGCGGGAAAAGAGATTTATAATCTATCAAAGCAAGAGGCTTATTCAGGCCAGTCAGGAGAGGGACGGGGAAGGTATTAAAAATAATGTTCTTGCACTTGCAGCCCTTGTCATCGATTAAATGCGCGCCGTCCTTAATTTGATTATTTGAAGGGAATTTTTTTGGACGTTTTGATGATGCATGTTTGTCATTGAGGTTTGTTGTCATTACTGTTGTTTGTTTCAGTTCTGTTGACGTTGTTGCGAGGCCTACATCTCATTGTCCCTAACTCTTCTGTCTGTCTCCCTTAATGTACGTAACTCATTGTCACGTGTTTCACAGTACTCCTCTTTGTCCTTTTCCGTTTGCTGTCAGACATTTCACTCTGCCACTCACTTCCACTGTCTTACATGTACTTGCTGCTGTCGAAAGTTCAATCTTACGATTAATGTAATCTGTCGGTCGGTCTATCTGGGCTCGGTCTGTCTGTCCGTCTGTCTCTCTTTCATTTTCTATCCCCCCCCCCCCCGCTTCTGTCAATGTCATTCTCTCTGTCGGTGTTTGTATGTGCGAGAAAGAAAGGGAGCTTCAGAATCGTGGTTGTTGGGCGCTGTTGGTAGACTCTCCTTCTTTTCTGCCTTCCTGTTATATTCTGCCGATCACTTTTACTTTTTCCTAGCACACTGTGACCATAATGATGATCCTGTCCACGTGTTTACTTCAACCTGAAACTCAAACCTCAGAATCTAGCCACGAAAACGCAGAGTAAACGACGAAGACAAGTCATATGGGACAGCGAAGGAGAAGAGCGGACCGCGATAGTTTTTCCTATGATTTTAAATAAATATCCTCATGGTAAGCCGAAATGAGGAGCACAGGCTTAAAATATGCAGATGTCAACATACCTTGTCCATGACTTTCAAGTGTTACTATTAGTAAGCTTGTTGGGTCCGCCTATAATATCCGGGGAAGAGAACAGCAACGAACATTCCGTTTATGGTTATGCTGGATGGGATTGTGAGTCTGACTTTGGGTTTTTACGGAACGTCGGCACGATCACGGCCACGTTGTGCCTTTCACGGTCTATTTGGGTACTTTATTTATGTTTGGTCTTCAGAGCTGCACCAATATAAATTTCATAAGTAGGATTAAATAGTTCCGTATAAATTTTATCACACTGGTAAAATTCTCAAATGTTATTTTGTATGGCTCTGACAAACGTTTTGTAAACGAGTACAAAAGTTTTTAAATCAAGTTGTAGATCTTAACCTCTCTCAGAAAGGGCAGGACGCATGGCGGATCCACGTCAGAAAATAATTCTTTCATGGATCAGCAGGCACAGAATCTTCTTCGTATATGCATAAGTCTACACTTTCAATCAAAATATGTTTCAAAGCAGTCTTGCAGGCCTGCCGTAAACACGAATGTATAGAACTTTACTATTCACGCTGGTAACTCAACAAAATAAAGTGACTGAATTTGTCAGAGTGAAATGGAAGTTTAAATTGTAACTGCGAATAACTTGATAGGCAAATGATAATGTCAGTGATTTCTTTAAATCTGGTTCTTGCAGTAAGTAAATAATTGTTGGTTTGGCGCTACCTTGCAAGACAAGCAAGTCCTTTTCGAGCACACAATGAAGTGTAGTGTGAGCCGATTGCTGAGCCCTGCAGCGAGAGCTGTCCCTGAGTAACTTGACTCCCTGTCAGTTAATGACGGAGCCCCCAGTACTGTTCAGACTGCCTGTCTAGTGACAAGGGCATACCATGCCTGGCTCTCACTGAATTATTAGGTTTATTATAGACTTGGTAGGTGGGTGGAGATTTCTGACGCAGGAGAATCGGACCCTCATCATCATCGTTTTTTGGTTCGTATTTCCTCTTTTCTGTCTTCTTCTCAAATTTACTCGTATTTCTTTCACTCCCAACTTCCTTTGAGTTTCCCCCACCCCAGTTGCCAACCAGCAATAAAACCGAATTATTTTGACTGAATGTGTAGATTATATACACGTCCGAGGAAGGCACTGTGCCTGCGGATCCATGAAAGAATTATTTTCTGACGTTAACTCACAGCGCCTAGCGCGTCTTGCCCTTTCTGAAAAAGGTCATGATCTACAACTTGATTTGAAAACTTTTATACTCATTAATTTCGCGGGTGTTTGCTGTGTCTTTAAAATGCAATGGTGCCACCAAGTTAAAATCACACAAAGACTGCATCCACTTGACAGTCTGTGTACAGATTCACGTATGCATTTGGTACAGCTCAAGAACTTGCGGGTTCTATTGTCGTCGCAAACTGAAGACTTGCAGTGGCGAGCAAAGTTGGAAATGCAGTTGTATGTCATCACACCAGCTAATATTAATATTTGCTCTTGGTAACGTAGGGAAGACGAAGTGTGATGACTGAAAAAATGAAACACAAAAAGAGTTTAAAAAATGAAGAACAGAAACCTTTACCAGAGACACACATCCACATTTATGGTCTAATTTGCTTGCCTCAAGTTTTGAATTTGCGTGTGTATTCAACAGATAATCGGATCAATTTTCCAAGATGGTTTTTGTAGCAATTTCAGAACTATTTAGTGTACAGGTTGTAATCATCATTAAAATTCCATTGGTAAAAATTTCCGTATATAATTTGCTCTCTTGTAGAATGCATGACTGGCGAGAAAGGTTTTTATGCATAACATTTAGTTTCACTCTCTGTTACCAGATATTGATTGGCGTAGGGAGAAAGAGAGAGGGAGATGGAGAAAGAAAGAGAGCAATAAAAGAGAGAGAGAGAGAGATTGGCAGTGAGACAGTGAAAGAGTTGGTGGGTATCGTAGATTAGAGAAAGAGCAGGAGGAGAATGAACAGGTTCGAGAGACAAAGGCGAAGGGGTGAGAGAAGATTGACGCCGTGCAGGGTGGAGAGAAACACGACTATGGATTGATTGGAGAGAAAGATGGAAAACCTGGACCAACAGACAACCGAAGTCTCGTTGATATGACTGAAAGAAGGAAACTGAAGTTATGAGTTCCAGTTTGGAGACAGCAGGTCGACACGACCTGCTAGGAAAAAAACATGATAGACAGAATACAAAAGAACGATGACAGAAGGACACCCTCTCAGGAGCGGCCACCAACCGCTGGCCTGAAATTATGAATGATGGAAAGATGTGCCAATCTAACATTTACATTCCTGTGCCGTGAAATTTTATGATTAATATAGATGTGATCAACTTGTCACTGGATACATTTTAATGTAATGGCAATTCATAAGTATCTTGTTTCCAGGTAGTAATGAATGGAGACTGAAAATCATTTTTCTTTTTGAATTAAGATGAACAGAATTCCAAGCACAATCTTTCCTTTCTGTGTTTTGTGATTTACTGAGGACACGCATTGACCTGCCATTTAAGCAGAGAACAGTTGCATCCATATACTCAATCGTACCTGTTACCGTTACTATCACAATCAATGACGTGAGAGTTAAAAAAGAAAAACCCAGGAAAAAAAGAAAAGGGGCGTGAATGCGTACTCATTAACTCTTTTGACGGAGCCAGTGGCGTGCAGAGGTTTGGTGATGCCACGGGGCCAACTCCTAGATTGTATTCCCCAAGGCTCAGGTACAGGGCCTAGTGCAGAGAAATGTAAGCCATGTGACAGGTTCACACGCATCCACATTCACACCAGCTTGTGGGACTGTTAAGGCAGCTTGCACAACGAAGTTAACAGCGATAATTTCAAATGTCACGAAGTTTAATTTTAAGTTCACTCTTTGATTGATGCCCTCTGAAATGGATGCCGGGGGCTGTCGCCTCCTCTCCCCCCCCCCTTCTGCATGCCACTATGCGGAGGAAATGATATCCCATACGTTGCTGAGAACAAGAATAAGCTGGGAGCCAAGAAATACAGTGAGACCTCACTACTTAAATTTGCCATTTCCATCGGCTTCGGTAGCAGAATGTTAAATACGTTTTACATTTTTACTTCGGTCTTCATGACCGAAGACTTGGGCTTTCAAACCTATCACATGCGCGAAATACTGGAGTGAAAGGGGGGGGGGATGGTCACGAGAGCGAACACAGTGGTTCACAAGCCTGCCCTCCATTGAGCGAAGACCTGTCAAATCGGTGTAGACACTTTACCGATCGCCGTAGACACTTTATCGGTTACCGGTACTACTTAATGACTGAGGAATCCCTGGTCGGCTGAGTCATTGAGAGAGCCCGCGGCAACCATTCTAATAGCACTGAACGAACTAGCTGTAAGACGGATTAGTGTCCTGCCAGTAAAACATGCTTTTTGCGGCCCTTGAAAACCTTATGTCTGTATGTCTGGAAGTCTGTTTTGCTTGTTACAGAGATAACGCCTCTCTTCTCTTTCTGTATTCTCATGTCGTCGCTGCCAGACGCTTGTGAAAGGTTGTTTTACATTGTGTACATTAAAAGTCATTTTTACACACTAATGACGTCTCAGTTTGACGGGTGCGAAAACCGAAGTAATTAACTTATCTCAGATCCATCTTTCTGAGTGTCGCAAATCTTGAGGGAGTCAATGAAGAATATTCCCATGTTTTCTCTTTTATCCCCCCCCCCTTCCCCCCCCCCCACCCCCAAAAAAGAAAACACACACACACAAGAATGACTGTGCAGCGTCCTAGAACAGCAGTGGACGGTAATAACTGCAGGCTGTTGGTTATTTTTTCCCTCAACATGCCACACTGTTTCAAATATTTAAGTTAGAGGAAAATTTGTAAATTATTATTTTTGCACATGAAAGAGGACTGTCCTCAAATTTCATTGACAGAAAGGAAATTCCCAGGGCTTGGAGTATTTGTAAACCGCAATTCAGATAAGTGTACAGTATTACTTTTGTTAGTGAAACTTCAGTATGCAGTGGAGTGAGAATTGCGCAACAGTGAGTACTTACCTATCAGCAGCAGCAGTGAATCCAGTGAGGGTCAAACAGTTTATCTGTTTTGATGAACAGAAAAGCATCAACGTTGTCATTAATTTTGCACTGGAGTTTTATCCAGGCTTTATCGTCCTCGCAGACAACCATTTCAGTGGATGGAATTAGCTAGAGCCGGTGTCAAGAGATGATTATAATATCGTCGCTATGCTGCAAGACTCCTGTAACTGACCTTTGGAAAATTTTACAGGAGAGCCAAAAAACTGATTTTCTTTGGCTTATGTTATATTGTAAAGACAATGAACTTGATGATTGCAATATCGTTATTTATAAGAATTGAGCTACGAGCTTTTGACATAAGGTGCGCTATTGATTTTCAGACCCAAAGAATGAAACAAGTGATTTTGGCCAAAAATGTTAGTTACAGGAGTCTTGCACCATAGTGACGATATACAATGCGTGAATACGTTCCTCGTGTCGTATCCTGAATGTCATACGGTTTTATTTATTAATTTATTCATTTATTTATTGTTTATTTATTTATTTATTAATTTAGAAGAGTTAAAGAGGGAAAGAATTCAGGACAATGGTGTCATTTCAGCGAATGCAGCAGGTGGTGCGGCAGAGTCAGACTGTGTTGACCAGTGATAGGTCACAGATGTCCTTGTGAAACATCCCGCAACCTGAACCGGACATTGATGATAGTTGCGTAATAGATAACCTAACCTATAAAAATTCAAGTTACGACAGTTCTCGGGCTTATCGGGAGGCGAGGGAAGATTTAGATTTGTCACTTCCAGAAATGTGAATATGGATGAGAGCATAGGTGGGCATTGTTTCTTACCGTGGAAAGGAAGACAAACCCATAGTTACGAAGAATTCAGTCCAGTGTCCAGTTGACTGACTGACGAAGTGTTATTATCGGCGCCAAGTGGCTCCTGTAAATATTCAGGCTGAAACAATGACAGGAAAATCCGGACTTTGAATTCTCGTACTGAATAAACAAAAGGATTTCTTAAGTCCCGCTTGACAACAGATCATCACTGGGGAAATGCCAAATGCAGTGCTGTAAGCAAGCCTCTTAACCCTCTAGTGGCCAGCATTCCATATCTGAAACACGACATCAGAGCTAAATGTTTATCATTAGAACAATTCTTGATTTCTTAAAAAATAATATGATTTTCCATGATAGATATTTAAATGTCTGTGTTCATTTGACCACTTTAAATTAATTTTGCAAGATTCCGAGTTCTTATGTATGTCTGGGCATTTGAGGGTTTACGACTTTAAGCTATAAGCGGTTGACATTGTGAACTTTCAGGTGTGGGCAGTCAATGTAAGGTAATGGTGGAAGTGGCCAAGGACGACAGTTCCAGATTTGTGTGCTTTTTTTAATCCAAGCACCAATTTTCTTTACTTGAATGGCTACAGTAGGCAATCTATTTCTGTAGTTGAGTGTTTGGAAATAGCACCACCGAACTTCCAAGCAGAAAATCGCATTAGTGGACAAATTTTATTCCACCCGATCGGCACAGGGGCAGCTGTTTTTCCGAGCCTGGACATGTATACGAATTGACGGCAGAGTCAAGAAACAAGTTGTTTACTGTTGGATTCAGGAATCTGAAACCGTTTTAGATTCTGCACATAAGATCTATGAAGTAGTGACTGAACTGCGGAAGTGTCTGGGTCGAAAAAGTTAGTGGAAAACGTGTTTGTTCATTTTAGCTCATGATGCACAGCGGTTTCTGTGTGATGTCAGTGGTGTGGAGTGTTACGCCTTGCGAGGAGAGGGGGAACCGACACGGTTTTTGGTTTGTTTATACTGTAGTAAAGACCAGTCTTGCGCTCTGTTGCCCCTGAATCACACGTTGGTAGAGAGATGAATTTGATCTATTACAGGTTTAATCTCCCGCGTGATTTGACAGTGTGGAAATCAGCGACCGTAGATTGACGATTAACTTGTTACCATTGGTTCCTTGTTGATCAAAGACAATTGCACTGCTGACACCATCGCCGCAGTGTGATGCACTGTGGCCGCCGTTATACATGACAAACAGATGACGGGCTTTGAATGTGTCAGGCTCGAGCTAAAGTTGGTCGGTAGTTTTTTGTTTACAAGCACATTTAACAAATGTGGGTGGCTTTGACAAAACTGGTTGAATGTGAAATGCATACCTCTTTAAAAAATCAAAATAAAATATTTCTATGACGATTTCAAGCAAAATATTTTAATTGAATGCAGAAAAATGGCTAATCTTTCATAGCACATGTGTAAGCAAATCTCAAAATTTCCAAAGACAATAACTTTTCCTCCAGTGGTGGGGTTTTCTCACAAATTTGGTCTTTCACCTCCAGCCTGATTTCGTCAGATCCACTCACAATTATAAAATTTACCAAGTTTCTGTAACTACCATCGTCAAGAGAACGTTTTTCACTGTGTGGGACACGATGACAGAATGAGGGTTGAGTTTCGAGGTCGCGATGTGGAGATCACTAAGTTCTCTATACTGGTAAAGTAGGCGGCGTCTGTGGATTGGAGCAGATGTGCAGATCTATTTTATGTTCATTGCTATTTCATGGAATTTTGCAGACATCAGGTTCTGTTCCATGTTGACGTCGCCGTTCCTGAAAGGAGGCAGACATTCTGCTTGATCTGTGCCAATGAATAAAACATACTCTTGCTTGGAATTGAGGGCGCACTCAATTCCCAGCATAAAGTTATTATGGAAGTAGACAGACATCCAATTATTGTATGGTATAAAATGGGTTCTTTTCTGACAGCGAGCAAACAGTTTTCTTTGTAGAGTAATGATAATTATTGACCATCAGGCAATGAAGCAAAGTCCCAAATTTCTTCCACGTTAGGGTAGAGTATAATCTTCCATAGAATTGAGCAGACAGCCAATCTTGTCCTGTTTAATGTTATCTTCCATGGAATAACGCACTCACGTTTCTTCTGACGGTCTATGGTAATCATTATTTTGTCATTAATGGAAATGTGCATGAAGGGAAATGAACCAGTCTGTTTATAGATTTCGGAGAGCACAGTCATTCAGTGGTCTACTTCTCCATGGTCATCGAGATGATTGGGGTCAATGGAAGACAATGTTACCCAACAGAGTGATGTGAAGTTGTTTGAATTCAGCCATTTCCATGAGGACTTGCTAACCTACAGGTCCCCCCAGTTTTCATATTGTGATTGTGGTGGATAGAAAGTCTCTCTCCTGTCGAACTTTCTGCCAGAAAGAAATTCATATATTTTGCACACTGTCTTGTCCAGGACGTTATGGACCTTTATTGCCTGGTTCGAGTACTCCAGGGTGCGCCATCAACTCAGTATGACAAAGATAGCAGCCAACTACCGCAGACCGGGCCAGAGAAGTTCAAGAAAATAAGGACGGTGAAGAGAAAGATAAAATAAAATAGGCATAGTAGATTACCCATGGGTACTGGCCCATAATTTCTGCGGCAGACATTTAGATCTGTTTATTGTCTCAAAGAGAGATGCTGTTACATTCATAAAGAAACCGCCACACAAACTCTCTGGCAAATGGTCAAGTAATTAGAAACACATTAAGAATTGGCAGCAATATTCGTTGGAGTGTTGTTTCAACTTGAAAGACCATGTGTGCTATTCTCATTGTTTCTTTATGTCTATAGCAGCTGTAATTAAAGACATTTAAAAAATTATTATTGGGGTAATTTTTTTTTTTTTTCATAAACGACTGTTGCACCTGCAGCTTTACCTGAGAACAGTCTACCAGTCGGAGGGTTCCGGTTAAATCTGTAAATTTTGAATATGGGACAAGTAAAAGTGAATGAACAAATCTTCTTCCACGTCAATCAGCCGAACGCGTATTTCATAATTGTATGTAATCATTTTCCGTATGGGCGGCCACGGTCTTATCTGTATCGTAGAGTTTATTCCGGTCCAGCGTGATTATATCCCAATCTAAGCACAGAGAAATAAATATAGAGTTCTGAATTAGGTTGAACAGGCTCGCATTAGCTCCTTCAGCTATTAACTGCTGATCGTTTAGTTATACGTCAGATACGTTCTTTTCAATAGCACTAACACCAACAAAATCAAGACATCCCTCTGTCTGTCTTATCTTTCTCTATAAACATCGGCGAAACCAGGAATTAATATAGAATGTTTTTATTTTTGTTTCTAGTTTCTGTCTGTCTTATCTTTCTCTATAAACATCGGCGAAACCAGGAATTAATATAGAATATTTTTATTTTTGTTTCTAGTTTCTGTCTGTCTTATCTTTCTCTATAAACATCGGCGAAACCAGGAATTAATATAGAATGTTTTTATTTTTGTTTCTAGTTTCTGTCTGTCTTATCTTTCTCTATAAACATCGGCGAAACCAGGAATTAATATAGAATGTTTTTATTTTTGTTTCTAGTTTCTGTCTGTCTTATCTTTCTCTATAAACATCGGCGAAACCAGGAATTAATATAGAATATTTTTATTTTTGTTTCTAGTTTCTGTCTGTCTTATCTTTCTCTATAAACATCGGCGAAACCAGGAATTAATATAGAATGTTTTTATTTTTGTTTCTAGTTTCTGTCTGTCTTATCTTTCTCCATAAACATCGGCGAAACCAGGAATTAATATAGAATGTTTTTATTTTTGTTTCTAGTTTCTGTCATCCCGTCTTCCTCCATAAACATCGGCGAAACTAGAAATGAATATAAGGTGGTTCTATTGTCTTTTCATGTTCTGCCGGTCTTATTTTTTCCCCCATCTGTCGCTGTGCCTTCAGATAATCCACAGTGGGATTATGATTGCATATTCCAGCTTCTTTTTTTTTCTTTCTTTCTTCTCACCTCCGACCCAGATTGATCGAATAATTTATGTCCAACAAGAAGTTTGAGCAGTCCTTTAAATGCATGAAATTGGTCGAGAAGAGCATACAAGTTCTCAAAAGCTCGTCTTCACTCATTCGCTCCGGTAAGCCAAATATTCCGCCCACGGATTTTCGCTTCGCTACGGCTCGAGTGAACACCGATTTTTCCAACACTAATACCAAAGCCAACTTCTCGAAATACTGAATGTCATCCTGGTTCATTGATTTTCCTTTACTCCAATATCCATGACTTGTATTATGTCTTGTGTTTGCACTGAGTGAAAGAAAGAACATCTTTGAATTAGGTCTAAATTTCAGACTGGATAGTGTTGAGGGTTCCCGACGATTTCCCTCAAACGTTACGGCAGGGAATGAGTTATAACCAGTAGTGATTTATCCCTATATTCTTCTCTCATTCTAATATGCAAACCTGATGTTATGTTAACTCTGATTCTGTCATTTGGCACATTCAAAACATCTTTATCTGCGACTGATTAAATTTCGGCAGGGATTAATTTTTTATTGGGGGCGGGGGAGGGGGGGTGCGACATTGAGCTGAGACTAAGCTATTGATTGTCTTTAGATTAGTCAGTGACGAGACACTGAATTAGTAATGCTGGCCAAATTTAACATTCGCTTAGGTTTTGCCATCTGTAGTACAATTTTTCCCGGTGTCACTCTACATCAGTGTTTCTCAAGGTGGGTTGTTTGTCTTCAGAATGGTCGTGGGGATTTTTCATAGAAATCATAATTTCGTAGTATATTTTAACTTAACTATATGAATGAAGTATTGATTGTTTATGAAATAAAGTTTCAGTTAAAACTTCTTTTGACTGTACACCATACTGAATATATTATGTAAATATTCTTAAATAATTTTTGTATACATATATACTGTGTACTGACTTTGTCCGATCAAGGCCGGGCGCACTTTTTAAAACATAAGAAACAAAAACAAATTGAAGTGGGGCCTGGGACAAAAAAAAAGTTGAGAAACATCGCTGTATACAGTGTGATATTTCCATTGATGTAAACCCTCTGGGAGGATACATCTACGTATGTGTTTTCTCATTTGTCATGTGTAGACCGGTTCATCAGTAGTTGACGAGAGACGAAAGCCCAGTAGGTACGAGGTAGAGTAGATGGCGGAACTACCGAGATAGATCAATAATTCATTTCCTTAAAGCAAGACGGGCGAATCAAAGTGAACTTGGAGGTCGGTACGTGGAGGAGGGTTTTTTTGAAGGGCAATGAGGAAAAACAGGCCCGGCGAACTTGCTTTTGATGATAAATGTTTGTAATGATTTTGCAAAACTACATTTTGGATGACATCCAGATTTGTTTACACTGTTCCTGAGGGTGGGAGTACCATATGAGGTACATTGCAAGGAGATTTCAAGGACGCGACATTAGAAGCGTTGGTACATGGTATTCCGGTGTTTGGGGGCAAGAGGGAGGGGGGGGGCAGACCGCCCCCGGCGAGTTGGTCTCAAGATGGATGTTTTTATAGTTAAAGCGCTGCTCGGAGATTGGCATTTAAAACTTGACGTAGGTGCCTGACCTAAGCTGTAGGCCCTCATTATGGTACTCCTTCTGTTCCTAAAATTTGCAGAGGAAATTACTCCGCTGGTATCCTCCCATTACACCCGCCCCTTTCCACACACGCACATACACGCAGAAACTCAGTAGAATCAGATATAATTTATTCTCTCCTTCTCCTTATAAGTTCTGAAAACGAGATATATGAAGGCAGGCCTTTCTGTCCTTTTCATATCAAACAGACGCGCCCATCGACAAATCTTATTGGCCACAGTTGTTTATGGCAGGCATTGCTCTCAGAGCGCCAATTCTGCGCATTGTAATGTCTTATTAATGGTGAACATCTCCGTGAATATGGAGGGAACAGCTTGCATGGTGGAGACAGAAAGGATGGCTCGTGAAATCTGGTCCATCTGCGACGTCTATTGATGATTTTTTTGTAAATAGAAAATCCAGAGAAAGGGAGTTCGGCTTGGTGTACATACAAAATCCAGGAAAATGGAATTCGGCTTTTGGTTTGATTTGGGGGGCGGGGGCGGCAGGAAGGTCCATAGCGCACTCAGTCAAGTCCGTTCTGCCTTGGCTTTTGTAGTCTACGGACTTTAACGGAACCTGGCGCACCAGTGAGACGGAAACAAGTTTGTCTTGTGAGCTTGATTCAAAGGAATTACAAATCTCGAGTCAAAATCGACGACTTATTGTACTATTCTATTAGCCTTCAAGCTGGACCTGGACAGAGAGAGAGAGAGAGAGACAGAGAGTGAGAGGTTATACACATACACACATATTATTTTCACAGCAGAAGTTCTGACATTGTTTAATAAAGTTATTAACCGTATGGTGTTTTTTCCGGTAATTTGCACCAGACCCTGATCTTCATTTTGCCTTATATTTTGTGTTCACTTTCATCATGCTGTGTTCAACATAATTTGAACCTTTGCAGCTGTTGGTAATCCGTCCATTTTGTGCCTGTTGGGAAACAATGATTATGCGGGCAGCGCTGTACCAGCAAGATCTTACTTCCTGCTTGGATTCTCTTTCAGTTTTGTCCACTTACTAGCTGAGGTACGCGGGGCTGCCCGGGATGATTAATTAGTTCTGCGTGTTACAGCGGCTCTGCTTGACCGTGCACGCTCCTTTAAATTTGTTTTGTTTTTTAAGTTGTTTCTTTGTTTAGTCTTACACTGTCTCATCTTATTGTATCTAGTTTATTAAATTTTGGTCTTACTGCATCCCCCTTTGTATGGTGAAGTCCTACACGCCCCGTCAGCAGTTATAAAATGACAAAGAACTGCGCACTGCGTTTGTGGAAAGGAGAACCGGAGGCGGGCAGTCAGCAACACATAGCAAACTAAAAAAAAATACTTCCCCCACCATTTGGAGCCTCCAAATGTAAATAAGAAGCTTTTGCAGGGCGAAAAGAAGGCATGTTCAAAATTTCATGCAAGTCCCAGCTGTATGTGCCAGTATTTGTTGCCAACACACAAAAACACGTACGCTTATCTATACTAGCTGAGTTACCCGGCCCTGCCCGGGGGGAAATATCTTTATTACTTATAATGATCTAGATCTAGGACACAAAGCAAAGCTCCTTCCACAGACAAAAGAAATACAATGACAGGATCAATATCGACTCGGATTCCGCGCCAAATCTGGAGTTTGTTTACCCTTTTTCGCTAAAGTTTACAGGCGATCCATGTTTTCATTAATCTACAATTTGCTCCCTTCAGCGAATGAACGATGAGGGAAACTGCGTCACGGTATTAAAAATAGATCATAATAGCATGTCCCTGTTCTAAAAGCATGGAGTCGGAAGTGTTTGTGCGAATTTTACGTGTGAATTATGCAAAATGAACAAATTACCCAGAGTTCGCAGCATTTTTGTATTATCCCCTTACATCACAATGTCGAGTTATAGGCGATGAGAATGCTTCCAGAGTTTTGGACCCCTCTCAAAAAACGGCCTTTGAGGGCAGAATTTTCACCCTTAGCTCCATTATAGTATGATATAGATATTGAAATTGATCTCAGAAGCTCTTTGTATGAAGACGATTATCTTCGCTGACATAACATCTGATCCGAACTTCCTTTTACATTGTTTGCTTTGTTGCACTTGTTATTTGTATCCACCATCCAGCATTACATTGTAGGAAGGGAAAATATAAACGTTATCAATAATGCAGGTTTCTGTTAACATACATTGAGCCATGTGTCGTTATACATCTGCGATCACAACGACCCTTAGAACAGCATGGGGTTTTTAGTACGGACCTTTTCCCATTAGATCTATCACTTCACTTTTATTTGATCTTACCTATAGGTATGGAAGGGCTAAAAGCTAACTCAACGAAAAAACTGTGAGAGGCGCAAAGTGGCCGTTATCGTGCAGGCGGGCTGTTAAACCCAAACCCAAACTCAAATCCAAACAGCATTTGGAGAACAAAAGAAAACAAAGTATTATGTAGAAAGAGAGAGAAGATGACTTGACAAACTAGAACGAACATGAGGCAAATCAGTCCCGAGAAAGGATGATAACGCTGGAAGCCTACAGAGTCAAAGCCTGTTTTGCCTCGGGTTTAAGTGTGAGCCGTGGCCTGTGGAGTTGAACTGGACCTTGCGCACTGGTGAAACCGAAACAGGTCTGTCTCACTACTTGATTCAAAGGAAATTTAAGTCGGACTTAAACTCGACGCAAAACAGACTTGACTAGGTGCGATATTATGGATTGCTTGCGTCATTATCGGATCATCAAAACAAAACAAAAAAGAGGATAAAAACTACAGTTTCATTGGCAATTAGCAATTCTTCTTTTTCTTCTGATTTGTGGCGCCCACTGTACAAGAAACAGGACACAAACAAGAAAGGAAGAAACAAGAAAGTCTTCTTCTTCTGATCTGTGGCGCCCACTGTACAAGAAACAGGACACAAACAAGAAAGGAGGAAACAAGAAAGTCTTCTTCTTCTGATCTGTGGCGCCCACCGTACAAGAAACAGGACACAAACAAGAAAGGAAGAAACAAGAAAGTCTTCTTCTTCTGATCTGTGGCGCCCACTGTACAAGAAACAGGACACAAACAAGAAAGGAGGAAACAAGAAAGTCTTCTTCTTCTGATCTGTGGCGCCCACTGTACAAGAAACAGGACACAAACAAGAAAGGAGGAAACAAGAAAACAATCCAGAATAGGGGGCCTCCAGGGAAACAAAAGACCTTCGATTGGCAATGAGCGTTGTTCTGTTGTATATTGAATGTCACATGTATATGTTGTGTGTGTGTTTATGTTTCTCTGGTTGTTTTGTGTTGTGGTAGCGGGCGTTGTTGTTTTGCCTGGAATATCCAGCCCCTCGCTCGTGGCATTCAAACTTTATACAGAAAAGTTATGCAGTTGGTGCTTGCAGGTATCATGAGACCGTTAAAAATTGTGACGGTGGTGTCAATATCATTCTTGCTGCAAGAGTCCCCCAAATACGCCAGATCGCAGCCTTTATCGCGTAATATGGCTGATCTAGATAAGTATAGATAAGACTGCCGTGAGCAAGACCGAGTTTTAGGTATTCGGAGATATGTAAAACTTACTGGGGCATCATTTTAAGCCCCGAATGGCACAGTCAGCTGCTGACAGACAAGAAGTGCACACCATGATTTACTGTATTTTCTTAGTAAATCCGGAAAGACACTGTTATACCAAGTCCGATCGGACCACAGACTAATAAATTAACCAGACTGGAAACACGAGCTTCGGGCTGTGTCGTTTTTTACGGAATTTCCCGAGCGGCGGCCGTATAACCTACATGGCCGCCGCTCGGGAAATTCCGATTCTAGTTCTATCTGCAGTAGAAATTTCTTTTTATTTGTCAACATTGGTTGTATATGTATTAATTTCTTGGTGCGGAACCAAACTTCCGCGTTCAGTAGGCGCATCAAAATGGTGCCATTCGAAATTATAGCTATGCTGAAGCGTCAGTCGATACCGTAAACCTAATGTGGCGGATGGTTCACGACCTTTCGCTGTTTTATGACGTCACACAATGGGATCATCCAGTCTGGGTATTATATTAGTCTGTGGATCGGACGCAGTCAGCTTCGACCCTGCTATTTCTTGGGTGTACATTTTACTGGCAGCACCTGGCTATGGCGTTCTGGGCTTAGAATGAGACGCCTCTTAGCGAGTGAGTTCATTAATTGTTTTATGTTAACAGTCGTAACTGTTTGATGTTACAATCGTAACCGAGATCATTTCCAGCACAGGTCCGATCATTACTTGTTTTAATTATAGCTTTTCTTTGCATCCTGGTCACTGCTTTTCTTGCCAGTCATTTTTGCTCTTGCGACGAACTCCTGGAGGACATTTGGCCCATCAGTCGGTCAAGTGGTGCAAGACACTGGCCACTCTCGTTCACTCGGGTCAGTACTCCAGCCGGGTAGCGAGCTAGGAAAGAGGGAATTTCAAACACTGTCAAAACTGGTCAGTCATATTGAAGTGGTCAGTTCAGATTAACAAGGGGCATATTAGAACAGAATCGCTGAAACCTCCACACCAGGAGATCTTGCCTTGGCTAGTGCTGCCGGGTTACGGAGAAAGACCGTATGTGGCAGTCCAGGTCAAATTCATATTTTGACATCAATTCATAGAATGAAATATGCTCTGTCTGTCTATGTTAAGATAAAGTATGGCAAAACAAAAAAATGTATGTTGCGAAGCGTCGCCTTGGAAACAGTCACGCAACTTTACAATAAACGCGGGTTTCTGCAACTTACACTTTTTTGTTGTGTCAAACGGTATCTTTGTTCCCAAGCCTTGCTGTGACGTCACAGATTTTCGGAGCTTTAAAAGCAATTTTGTCGTCATGGGGTATACTTCTGTACCAGTATTTCTTTTGATCTTGGGAAAATGAAGACCGAACACAGAACAAAACAGAGCGAAACGCGATTCCCCCCCCCCCCCCCCGTCACTTGTAAGATTGTGCTTTTGGCATATTATATACGCCATTTTCCATGTTATGCCGGAGTGGCTGCCCAGCCTTTGTCTTGTCGCATCCGATTTCTTCATTATTTGGTGAGTTGTTTGCTAAGAGGGCCGGGGAGCAGGGGTTAGAGAAGTTCTATGTTTCTGTTATAGTGATAGTCAATTCGTGCAAAAGATTGAAGTGACTGAGATATAGAAGAACTTTATTTAAAATTTCAGAAAGCTCCCCTAGAAAACTTTAGAACAATTTTCTCGCAGTGGTGTTTAGGATTTCACAGAGGTTTGGTTTGGAACAAGAAAGGTAAGCCTTCATAAATTATTGAATTGTAAATTTATATTATCAGTGCATATCGTCTGAATTCCCACAGAGGACCAGAATGTCGCAGGATATTCTGCTTATTGAAGTTCGGGCTACGAAACTGGTTGGTGATGTGTTGGGTACATTTTCTTTTCCTTTTGCTTTCGTGTTGTAGATAGGAAACAAAATCAATTAATAACTGTGGATAGAAGGTATCGTTCCTTTTGTTACGACATACTTGTGGGTTCGTTCAGTTGGACACATCTCCAGTCTCTTTACTGTTTTCAGTCAGATTAATACGCTAGATTGGACATGGCAGTCGTCTGGAAGTCAGGCCTCAACAGGGGCACGGGTAGTAGTAGTGAGTGAGACACAGACCTTTTGATTGCATCTATTCCAGCGTGTGTGATAAGGTATCGCCTGGCATTCATTATGTGCTTTGCACCATATTGCGCGATTTATGTGCTTTGCGCCATAATGTACATGTGTCAATTTTCTAGATTATAATATCCATTCGCTGCTTTCAGTGTTGCCTTAAAACTGTCACTCCTACACCCGACCTTACGTGACACTGCAGCCTCTAAATCAAACATCTCCCGTCTACCTAAACCCCGAGCACTGAGGTCCAGCTTTTTGAGCTCGCTTGTTAGGAACAGGGCTTCTGTTGACCTTTTATATTAACAAACGCAGTCCAGACCAGTCCTCTGGCGGGGCTTCTCAACCTTAGTGTACGTACGCATAATATTTGAGGGTCTACCGTCAAGGCCACGAATACTGACTAGCAACTCAAATTCAGACCACCTCCCTTCTGATACCACATGGTCATCAAGTACATTATGAAATTTGTCTCGAGTCGCCATGAAATTGTAACCATAGGAAACCGGCATAACCCTTTTGAATTAAAAGTGCACCCATCGGTTCTATTTTGTATTTTCGGTCAAAAGAGAAGGTGAATAATGGTTTAATCGTATGACACAAATTGAGACATTCCTCGTGGTGTGCCACGCGTGTGGCCCGTCTTTATGAAAAGGGCCTTTAAAATTAAAGGGTCCAGATTAAATGGGAGCATGCGTTAAAGTTCTTTTGAAGCCAAGCCAGTATTTTGCTTATGAGGAACGTATTTTTAAATAATCAGAGTTTGCAGACAAAGAATTAATTGACAGATAAACAAACATTTCAGGGACAATCTAGAAACTATTGTTAGTTATGGCCTGTGTGGTGAATGCACTCACAGTAACGTTATTTAGCAGTGGCGTTTGGGGGCCGATTTTCCTGTGCGCGGCCGCGTCGCTTAAGTTGTAAGCCAATGACGTCAGTTCGCCCGGGTGGACCGTAACGGAATTAGGCTAGGTGTTCATGCAATGGTAATCAGTTCTCTGGTCTTGGGAAGATTGATCACAAACCTTACTGACACTCCAGAAAACACGTGTGGCCACTTTTCTATTGTTGTAAACTTGCAGTGTGTGTCATGACGGACTGAAGGGAGACCGCATAGCTGATGTCCTTTGTGTGACTATAAATTTGGTGATTTCATTCATTTCTGTGCTTGATCCTCGCAACAGTTGTGGTAAGTTGAATATGGGATTGGGAGCCAATTGTTAAGATTTTGTGAAAGAAAGGAAGGGGGGGGGGGGGGGAGAGAAGTAATCTCCTCCTTTTAGGGCAGTGTTTTTCAAGGTGGGGCGTGGCAATTGTAGTTTGATGGTGCATGGGACCTCAGAATGGGGCGAGGAGGTATTTACTGTTTAAGGTATGTGTACACGGTCCGAATAACGTTTCTAAATTTCTCCCCCCCCCCCCTTTTTTTTAGAAGTTGGTATAAGCTAAAATACCACAACCGAACTTCTTTTGTTGTTTCAACGGAGCGTAAAATTGTTCCGATTTTACATTCCGATATTTTTGGCGCCGTTCAAAGTTAAAATTGTGAATGCGCTTTTTCCGGTTTTGTTTCTAATACTTTCAAATGGTTTCAACGCAGATAACAAATTAATATGACGTGATCTTGCTTCAACAAAATGTCGAATGGCGGTGAAATCGAATCGACTCGAGCGATAAAGAAATTTTAGCTGTCGCGCTTATCACAAACCTGTTTGAAGATGAAGAAAGACAGAAGGAGAAAAGAAAAACTAAAAGAAGTGTGTGGGTGAGAGACTGGGTATCACACAAACCTGGACTGGCTGGCTTGGCATGAAGTAATGAACGCGCTGTTTGTCTTAAACCCCGCCATTATTCTAATTTCACGTTGTTTTTTTTCTAATATAGAATCGCAGTAAAACCGTTGAAACAGTCGCGTGAATGCCGATTCTAAATTTAATAGAAAGTGAAATTAGAAACGTGGCAACAGAATCTGCCCGTTGCTATATTTAATATAAGTTGGAATCGTTGAAACAATGAGGCCAATTTGATTCAGTTCTAAAATAAAATAGAAGAAAAAAAATTAGAGCCATATACGTACATACAGCTTTACTCTAACTGTATCTGATCATGGTGGGTGGCACGTTTATTATTTTTTTTTTTTTAAATTGAAGTGGGGCTTGGATCAAGAAAGGTTGAGAAACAGTGATTTAGGGCATTGCCATAATTATCACATCGATTCCACCCTCTGGATATTGTAGTATCGTTTGTCTGCTACACAGCTGATTGGGGGCGATTTCTTGTTTTTAAAACGTTCCTGAGGTCGGTTGTAATTTTTGGTAACACAGACTTGTTCTAACACAGGATTTTAACGGTGTTGATATGCAAATGCAATACACAGGGTCCATATGGCGGTGAGTCATGTCTCTTTTGCCTGGGTTTGGGGGACCGTAGAGTTAAACATCAAGAATTGGCAAAAAGAAAAAGTTGCATGTCGCAAAGCCTCGCGTAAGAAATAATACCCAAATGATACAATTAAACGCAAACTAACAGAGAAAACAGAAAATGGCCGTCTTGTCTTTTAGCTTGCGTTTCATTGTATCGTTTGGGTATTATTTCTTACGCCAGGCTTTGCTACATACAACTTTTTTCTTTCTGCTAAGTTTTGACTTTGCATATAGCTAGCTGCGACCCCACAGTTTTTCTATGGTTTTTATGATATTTTATAGAGTTAAACGGGACCTATGGCACTAGTGTGACTGGAATATGTCTTTTCCCTAGTTGATTCAAAGAAACGCCAAGTCCTAGTTTAAAAAAAAAAAAATGGCGCAAGAACCGGCGCAGATTTGATTCAGTGCGCAGCTAACCCCATGCTGCTTTGTTTATTGTCAGACAAAAAGTTACGATATTATTATTAAAAATTCTTTAGGGGCAAAAAAAAACAAAATGTAACAAAACAGTGACCAAACATGCACGTTTTTTTGTTGAGAAAAGGTGGTCTAGAGGCAAGGTACTCCCCTCTCATGCCAAGGGTCCCGGGTTCAAAACACGGGCTGTGCAGGCATGTTGGAAATAGGGATTTTTCTCATATTTTCGTGCCCCTGATCCTATTGGGGGATAGGATCGAGTACCTAGACTTCTCGGATAAGGACGAAAAAATTCGGAGGGCCCGTGTGCACGTTGCGCACGTTAAAGATACCTTGGCAGTTGGAAATCGTAAAGAGCAGGCCGAACAGGCCGCTGCCCGGGTAAAATTAAGATTAATAGATTAAAATGTATCCCTATCACCCCCCATATCACCAACAAAAATTTATAATTCATAATTAAATAAATATTAATATAATTGTATTCAATATTATTATAATACTTTAGAATGCAAGTTGTGAGTTGTGAACTGCGCCTAATAGGCTGCGTTACAATTTGCTCTGAGATAGAGAGAGGTAGAGAGAGTGAGAGAGAGAGGGGGGTGAGAGAAAGAAAAGAGAGAGAGATGCAAATCGAGAGAACAAGTCTTTCTGTAAAGTGCATAGAGCATTTTTTTAAAAATCGATATGCGCTATATAAATGCCATCCATTTATTATTATTACTAGTAACTGCCCCATTCTTCGAATGGTAAAAAACAAAGCTCGCCACTCCAGACCGAAAGGAATCAGCACAAAGACATTGATGTCGAGACACTTTGGGTCATCCACATAAAATCGGCGATCAATAGATAGATAGGATAGTATTACAGTAGTACACAGTGCACATTAGTGCGCACCGAGCATTTTTCATGGGTTCATGTGTTCGTAAAAAATGATCTAAATATTTACGCACAGTTTTCTTGGTATGAATGAATGGCACTCACCCTAGGCGCCCTTACCAACGGGCCAGGTAACCGGAAAGTGGGGCAAGGTTCATGGAGGCCCAGCCTCTGAGGTGCATTGTGCTGTCGCAGAGCTAACCACTGGAGTTAATCGCCCTTGGCATTTGATGCCGGATGCTATCAAGTACAATGAATCCACCTTAAGACACCGCGACCCTCTGTATTATCTGCAAACTTACTTTGAATCGTATTCGAACACCCCTGTGAGGTATTCACTCCAACAAAGCCATAGTCCAATTGAATGTTTTTGTGGGAAAGTTGAATTGTTGGTGGTGTGGTCATTCTATTCTCATATGTTCTGGAATATTATAACTGTAGTTTGAATGCAAGTATACTCTAAAAGCTTAGGAGAGAGTTTGTGAAGATAATTCGGTGTGATTTTGTTGATTTCAAGTGTAGTGAGATCAACATTAATATTGCCATCTAGGCTAAATATCTTGATCGTGGTGCTAGAATCTTACTGAACTCACTTGTTTAGATTGGGAACATTATTATCCCAATATTCTTGACTGTGTTTAGTTTTCTTTGTTACTGTCATGGGTAGAAAGTGCTCAGTATACGGTTGTAGAACTGGTTACAGGAATGAAAACACAGACAATAAAGTTACTGTGTACAGATTCCCAAAGGATAAAGAGAAGTTGTCGGCATGGATTAGCAAATTACCAAATAAACTCAAAACAGAGGATGTCACTGACTTTATGGGAATATGCGCACTTCACTGGCCTGACGACACACCTATGGTAAGAAGCTCTGGAAGATATTTTGCTCCCGCAGTTCCCCCATCAGTTTTTTCAAATGTTCCCCCTTCATGTGTACCCAGTACATCAAGTTGTTGTACTCCAAGACAAACCAAAAAGGCCACGCAACAAGCACGTGCCGTGGACATTGATGAGATGGCAGCATTCAGAGAGCTTGACTCATTTAAGACAGACAAGTTTCATGACACATTTCTTTCAAAGCTGCAAACTGAGGGCTTACTGGCTTTTACAGCTGATAAATCACAGTATGTTTTCGTCAGTCATGATAGAGATGGGCCTGTTCCCAAATTCTCAATTTATTTTGATCTGTTTATGGAGGGGGAAGCAATCACTTTAAAATTCGAAGCTTACCACAGACTAAAGAAGATTGACCACTCCTTCGTCAAAACCATACGTTGCTGGAGCGAACTGGATGAGGTACTACGCTTCATTGTCAGGCACGATAATGAGCCATCGTGCAAGAAAATCGATTTTTTGTTGAACAGCATCAGGCTCCAGAACTCGCCAAAGAATAGATGTCTCTATTCAGCAGACGACTTGCTTCTCGCTTTCACTTGGTATGCCAAGTCACGAGCTCTGTATATTTCACTGAGAGAGCATCTTCCGCTGCCATCAGTGTCAACACTAAAAAAAATCACAAGCATGTCAAAGAATGTCAGTGATGAATCTCTCTTTACTTCGCTTTTTGCTGGGAGGGAAGACAGGAGCAAGTATTGCATTTTAATTATAGATGAAGTCTATGTCAAGGCCTCCATATCCTGTCGTGGCGGTGCAGTGTTTGGGTATGTTGTAGATGTGCCAGGGAAAATAGCCACTACCCTGCTGCGCATCATGGTGAAGTGTTTCTTTGGCGCCAAGTCTTTTCTAATCAAGCTTCTTCCTTGTCATGCCCCGAAAGCTGCATTTCAGTTCGAGAAAGTAACAGAAACTATCCATGATTTGGAGAAGTGGGGTGCAACTGTCGTGGCCATCATAAACGACAACAATAGAATGAATCAGTCATTCTTTAACAGGTTCCCAAAAATTAACCCTCAAACTCCCTGGATTGCACAGTCACCGTGTGACGCTTCAAGACCCCTATTTCTCATTTACGATCCTGTCCATCTCTTGAAGAATCTGAGGAACAACTGGATCACTGAAAAAACAAAACCCATTGATTTTCATGCACCAGACTCAGACACCCCCAAGACAGCCAAATGGTCAGACCTCCAAGAGCTTCTCCAGCATGAAAGCAAGACCTTGGTCAAACTGTCAGACCTGACCAACACTGCTGTCCACTCCAACAATATTCAAAGGCAGAAAGTGTCCTTAGCTCTGCAAGTATTCTCGGAAAGGACCAGTGCTGCTTTGAAGACTTGTTCTGCATCAACACCATCGTGGAGGGAGACAGCTCATTTCATTGATAACGTCTTGCGATTGTGGATAGTCTTCAACACCAAGACCCCCATTCAACACATCCATTTGAGAGATCTCGACCAAACACCAGTGTCTCTCGACCAAAAAGGAAGTCACCAACTTGAAATTCTCCAGTTCTGGGCTGAGTGTGCCTCACTGATGAAGTCTACCAACCCACAGAGAGTGAAAACACTCACCAGAGACACAGCCAGTGCTTTGTCATGGACATGTAGGTGTCTCATCGACATGTGCCATTTCCTATTGAGGACTGATTCACCTCTTCGCCATCAATATGTTACACTTGGATTCTTCCAACAAGACGACATAGAGAAACACTTCGCTCACTTTCGAATGGCAAGTGGATGCAACTAGTATATCACAGCCCAAGATGTAGCACACACACACTCTATAGACAGGACCAAACTGGTGCTGGAGACTTCACTGGACATTGACTATTCCAAGACACATCACATGTGCAGTCTCTGTGATAAGGAACTGACAGAGGAGGAGCTTCTAATTCTTGATGACATGTCCACTCCAGCCAGCACTGTATCTTCTGATGAGAGAATGTCTTTATTTTACATTGGAGGATATCTTGCGCAGAAGCATCCAGAGTTTAGATTTGCTGTCGGTGATGAGATAAAGAAGTTCACGGCAACGCAAAACAGAGGTGGACTGAATTGTCCAAATGAAGGCATATTTTTTATCGGAACAAAAGAGCCGTGCTGTCGGAAGAGACTAGTGAGAATTTTCATTGATTTCCCGGCTATCTTCCACATAGACATGGATGTGAACAATGTTCTAACAATGCGCATAGTGAACATTTTCATGAAGCGCTTCTGTCTTCACACCCAAATATCCACTCCAGAACAATCCCACAGGAAGGTGGCAAAATTATCATCACAGTAGACATTTAGCTTACATCAAGGCCCCTATTTGCAAGGATGTAACCTGATTGTCTGGTAAGTTGGTATTAATTAGTTGCTGCTGTCATTTCTATATTTATGCCCTTGCTGCCTGTCTTTGCTAATCAATACCTTTTTTCCTTCTGTACACTGTTACTAAATTCTTTTCAAGTGCCATCTCTGAAAACGTGCTTATGTTGTGTGAAA
This sequence comes from Onchidella celtica, assembly GCA_963931925.1. Lineage (NCBI taxonomy): Eukaryota > Metazoa > Mollusca > Gastropoda > Systellommatophora > Onchidiidae > Onchidella > Onchidella celtica. The sequence continues at coordinate 15,111,398 of OZ007571.1, read as the reverse complement.
GAAACACATCAACTGCACCTTTTTATCTTTGATACTGCTCAAATTTGGTTCCACTGTATCACTGAATACACAAAGACATATTGATTAATCTGTAATAGCTTTAACATACGTACAATTTGTGAAGGGGAGGGATGCAGTCGATGGAGAGGGGCCAAGATTTGTAAAACACCAATCCTCGCTTATTTCACCCATGCGTGAAAGCCTACATTGTTGGGCCTCCATGAACCTTGGCCTACTTCCCGGTTACCTGGCCTGTTAGTAGGGGCGCCTAGCACTCACCTCATCTGTATAACTCTATACTCGGTATCACTATCAAAGTTTTTTGGCATGGCTGGAATATGAACTCTAGTTTGTTTACATTTCCGGTAAGAGGCGGAAATGACGAAATTGACGGAAGTACATTATCACGTCGTATTCGCAATCATGAATTGATAACTGATAATTATAACTGAATTTCTGGGAAAAGTAAAGAGTTTCGGGAAAAAATGAGCTCGACACGTAAAGGCTTAATAAATTTTACATACATGTGCCAAGTTTCATTTCTCTACGTTGCGTAGTAAAAAGCCCAAGCTCCATTATTATATGATTTATTATGAGACCCATGCAAAACTGGATATTACCAAACATGCACGTTTTTGTTTTGTTTTTGTTCTTGAATCCTTTCGTGTGCGCACTTGTCTTCAATCTCTACTGAACGGATTTGTCACGCTAACGGGAAAGGTGCCATTAGCCTCAATTCATATTCTTGTCATACTGCAAGAGGTGCCGTGTATACCTAACTAGGCTAACCCACTTCTCTACTTGTCCTGATTCGGGACGCACAGTCAGTACACATCTGACGTCACGGACCAGCTTAAAGCCCTTACGTCGTCGGATTAGTTTACGAATTTCAAGCCCCTACTCGACAAAGAGAGCTCGAGGGACATTGTTATGTAAGATCTTTTCTACAAAATATGTCTTGGGCATTTGTATATTAAGCATGGGGCGCACGAGAATTACACTCTACCCGAAACTCCATTGATTTATGAGGTGTTTGCGTGATTGTATTCATATGGGAACAATTGAGTCAGTCTTTGTCCAGGGAAATAATACTCAATCAGTTTGTTGCCTTCCAACAATATGTATAGACCCTGGCCAGGCCGTGAACTGTGACAGGGAATGGATTAAAGAAGCTCTGCTACAATTTACCCATGCCACTGAATAACCGTAGACTTGAAAGATATATCGTGGGTTATTTGCCATATTGTTGTATGCGACATTTTGCCGATTTTGAGATCTTATCATGAAAGTAGTTCTCTCACTCCCAATATTGCTATGTATAAGTGTCATTCCAATCGGTTTAAAAACTTTTCGAGGTATGTGTTTGTGATGTAATTTATATTTTACACAACACTTCAGGCTTCCAGTCCTCATTTTCTTGAAAAGGCAAAAATGCACATACAAGAACAGGGCGCATATCTGCCATCTTTGAGGTAAGGACCGACGCAGCACCATGGCGATTGTGGTATTGACTTTGATTCGTTAGCTGATTTGCACTGCGAGTACTTCAGGCGTCGCGAACCAATCGGCGGCGAGCTAAAAGTAGTTCACTACAGTAAACAATGACACGTGTGTACATGCACATGGGAGACGTTGGGTCAGTTCTTTCTCTTCCTGTCCCTTGTTTACAAGGATGGTAGGGAATCTGACCAGCTTGGATCCATCCTTTCCACCCCTGCCATAACAGTCAACTGCAATGCAACCAGCAGCAATTTAACCGCTTAGACATATCTCGAAGTTACACTCATCAGCTGATCCACCGGCCATCTTGGGTGTCGGAAGAACAAAACAAAAACACTCTGTGACGTCATTCGCAATGGGCCTATATGGAAAATACCCGATGATATATGTAGTTTACCAAAAATTATACGAAACGCTCCGTGTCTTTAGTTAAAGGGCTATGAATATTCACTAGAGCTAGCATCTCTTGGGTGCCCTTTAAAACTACTAGAATGAGCCAGCCAGTTCTATTAGGAAACAATACTCCGTGGGTTTCGTCACCACGCTTTTTGTTTTTTCAAGACACTGTCCGTTCGTTTATCCCACTCCGCGTACGTCACGTATTGCTACAGTGCCAACTACCAGCATGCAGATAGTCCTTCTTTTCTTTTCATTTCTCCGTGCTGTCGGGCATAGCATAACTCTGAAAATGTACTGTACATAGCTCTCTGGGTTCCATACGATAGAGATATCCTGAAACACAGTCTGCGCCTGAAGTGGGTTAGCATTTTGACAAGGAAAGGTCGGCCATTGGGACATGCTGTCTTAAAAATGAGTATGGCGTTAAATAGATCAAATTTCTTGCAGTATTCACGGTGGTATTTGATTAAAACTAGTAGTAGTTGGCCCTCCGACTCCGGGAATACACAGATGTGATTTTTAATTGGAGTTTCGATCACCAGTGTGGAAGTTGAGACACAGAACGAAACTTCCTGTCATATCTTTCAATTCCGTGGTCGCTGAAGTGATAGATCTATATTATCACTTACAAACAGGAAGCATGCAAGTATTGCAAGAAGGAATAAGTTTGAGAATAAATGTATGATAGAGCTCTTATCCTGAAAATCTGACCGAGAGGGCTGGAGGTGTCCCAAACTTTCTAGGTCGCAAACAGAAATTCTGGAGAGTTTTTTTTTTCTTTTTTTCTTTTTTTTTATGATCCATCTCGTTGTCTTTATGTCTTCCTTTGATCTGTCTGTCTGTCTGTCTCATTTTTTTTTTCTCTAATCTCTTCACACACACACACACTCCTCCCCTTTCCCGCCTCCCAGAACCACCTTTTCGTGTCGAACTTTGAGATGAACTTCAATCTCGAGCATATCCGTTTTCAAGGGCACAGTTTTTAAACATAAATTTTGTTCAGATCTTTACTTGCCTCAGTATCTTGGCATTTCTTCCCGGGGAGTTCCTCAGTAATAGGAGACTCATATTTTCTTGCTTAACGTTCAGCTGATTCTTTTTTTTTTTTCGTTCTGGCTTTCTTTGTTTCTAATTCTTTTTTCTTTTCATTTTCCTTTCTTTTGTTATTTCTTTCCTGCTTAAGGTTCGGCTTGATTTGTTTCTCTTTCTTTCCGCTTAATCTGTCTTTCTTTCTCTTTTCTTTTAATCTTTGATTTTTTTTTTCTTAAGATTGAACTTTCCTTCTTACTTTCTTTTTTCTTTCTCTTTTGTTTCTTTCTTTCTGTCTGTCTTTGAAATCAAATGTGTTTATGTCCCATCCGAAGCTCTTTAGGCGTGTCCACACAAGCACGCAAACATGAGCAGCTGCACGTCAGCACAATTTTTATTGCACAAATCCTAAAGGATTTCCTAGTTTCATCTCTCTCATTTGGTTATTGACAAATCGGCTTGATCTTTTGCTGTCCTCCAGTTAATTTATGCCTGATTGGCATTCTGGCAAATGAAAAGCATTAACGATTTTGTGGTGCAGTGAGAACGGCCAATAGTGGTCACATGAGTTTCACTGTCCGAGATACCAATTGTCTGGCCGTTGTTGTGAACCAGAATTGTGTGTCATTTGTAGAGAGCAGAGTGGAGCTTTGTTGAAACTCAAAATAATTTGACGTTGAGATCTGTTTTGTGTCATTTTTTTTTTTTTTTTATCTAGCATGCCCTTTAATGCGTTTCCAATTTGAAAACTCATTTCCTACGGTAACTGTTGTGGGTGTGGACGGGAACTCTCAACACTGTGCAGTTTGAACTTTAGATGTTTTTCCTTCACTCAATATGAACACAAGAGATAATATATTTTTTATCATACATTAAAGTAACGGAAAATCAATGAACCAGGATAGGATTCGATATCTTGAAAAGTTGGCATAGATAATAGTGTTGGAAAATCAGTGTCCACTCGTAGCGGAGGGAAAACCTGCAGCCGAATATTCGGTTTGCTGTATCGAATGAGTTAATGTGACGTTCTGTCCTGCTGCGAGTGGTTGGTGGGCGCTTCTGGTAGGGTCTTTTTCTGTCCTATCGCTCTGTTCAAGTCTGTCTATTGTCTTGCTTTTCCCTGGCACAATATGACGGTTATCGTGCTGACGGGCTGTCTCTAAACTCAAACTCAAACTCTGTCCTACCATTCTGCTATGTTCTGTCTACAGTCTTGTGTCCTCCTGGCCCAATATGGCCGTTGTCTTGTTGATTTGCTGTCTCTAAAGTCAAACTCAGACTCAAAACTCAAAGCCTTGGTATGGCACCTGATTCAACAAAATATACCATGTATTTTTTTATACAGATTTCAACATATTAATGGCTCTTTCTTTATAAATTCAGAAAACGTGGGAACAGTATCTCAAAAGAATCTTTTGAACGAATGCAGTGAATAGCTGCGCTTCCAAATTCAGCGGCATCCGAGTCTACGGAATGCCTTGAACAACAACTCATCCAAATCAGTCTTACCCTCCTCCCCCATCCCTTCTTCCATCAATCATTCCTTTGAGTCACAAATGAGGAAAATAGATCTTCCTTGGATATTATGTCTTTAGATTCTAACGCATAAAGTTGTTCTATCAGTGATGAAGCCAAGGATGTGAAACAGAATTCAGTTTACGTAAAAAAAAAATTAAAAATGTGGATTTCATGGCTGAAAAAATGCCTCAGTTGTCAGGAGACAAACAACAACGAGAAAACTCTAAAACATCCGAGCGTCTTCAGGGGACCAGGGACGTGAGCAGATCAATACAGTATATCCGCGCTGACCAGTAAAACCCTCTAGAGATCTAGGAGATAGCGAGACAAAACCATAATTGTTGTGCCTACGTTTATTCAAGTACTCGGCCGTTGACATTTGCATCTGGAATTAATAAAACATTAATGTTTGTTGGTAACGTGTGTACGTGATGATAAGATCAAAGGAAAAGGGGTGCGCTGGCTTTTCATGCGCACGCGAAAAAACTCTCTTGGTTTATCATGGCTGTAGCTCATCTTTTCTTTTTAATGTGCTGATAACATGTGGCATTTGATCTCCATAAGGTCGTTTCCCGAGCGCAGTTATCTGAAGCTGTTGGCGATGATTTCAATTCATTGATCGCTAGAAACCCTTCACAAGAACGTTTTGAGGGAGGACAGTGACTTGGGTACACCGCGTTGAATTATCCACGATGTGTGTGAAACGTCTTGCTAATTTTTCAGGGGACGTGCAGATGTTTATTGGAAACAGAGCTAAAGTCAGTCCTGTATGGGGAAATAAATAGTGACTGACTGATGATGCTCAGTATATTTGTAGGTATATGAGAGAGAGAGAGAGAGAGACAGAGAGAGAGAGAGAGAGGGAGGGAGAGAAAGAGAGAGAGAGAGAGAGAGAGAGTTGTTATGATTTCACTGTGAAACGCTTTATATCCACCATGTGGAGACTGGCACCATACAAGTACTCCATTATTATTATCATCATCATTACTGGTTAAAGCCTTAAGTTACCGCTTGGGAACTTGGCCATTCGATGGTGGCATAAAACGTAAAGATTTGATATGCTCAAATCGCTGTGATGAGCAGGAGCCCGATAATGAGCTTCGTTAACGATAGTGGTTTCACTTAACCAGTGTAAGTCACCGAGCTAATTAGCACTGGTACAGAAAAAAAAGAAAAGAAATATTATGTCTACTCGATAACAGACGTTTCCACTAAGTGTTTGGGAAGAAATGCTGGACGCAGGTTTGGTACGGTAGCTTTCATAGGTACGATCCACCTGGAAGCGCTAGGCCTGAACCAGATTACATCGGGGTACTATTTTTTTTGTTTTAACGTATTTTTGAACGCCTTGTGAGATTGGTAATGTTTTTATGTTTTTGTTTTAAAGATGGCAACCCAGTTACAGCTACAATATAGTTTTGTGGATCGAATCCCAGACAAACTGAGATGCTGAACAAGTTCTGCGAAAGTGTTACTTTTTACATGTAGCAATCAAACAAGACTCTGTCCCTGACATGCGTAAGGTTGAGTGGATTCTCGATATAGTGCAAAAGAGATATCCTAGAAGTTGCGTGGGAATAATACTCCTGATTACAACGTTTGTACCCTAGGGGTCATTGTCAGCATTGTTTTCTTTCTATCCGTATTCACCATAAATGCATTAAGAGCCTTCTCTTCCTGGACATAAATTTGTCATTTGAAACCAAATTACTACCTGACGGCACGAGATGTATGCACTGTGTGCCATGTAAAACGCCAATTAAGGTGAACGATCAGGTCAGTGCCGCGCCCCGGGGGCTCTGGGTTGTTCCTTGTTGAACACATTTGGCATGGCCATCTCTTCCCAGTCTGTTGAGGCCACGAACGTTACTGGGTTTATCTTTCACTTTCATGCAAGAACATTCGATCTCTTGTTGTTTATGTTGTCCAATGCGCGTGTTTTGAGGGGTAACCATTCATGTTACTGTGACCGCATTCTGCCGTTGTATGGAAAAACACCGCATATGCCCGGACCAAAACTTTACAGGAGACATAAAAAGAACATTTAGCGTTACGTCCTGCATTATTCATTGTTCAATGTCCATTTTGTAATGACCAAAAAAGACTCTTAAAGTGTACAAAATTATAACTCAGATGGAAAGATATAGCATAATATGTCATTCTGTATAAAGATTTAATGGTGTTTAAATGTGAATTTGACTTAGATTGCCGTATACGGTCTTTCTTCGTAACTCGGCAGTATTGCGAGGTTTTAACTGCTTCACTGTTGCCGGAATAAACCTCATGACGTCGATTGCTTGGAGATAACATTTTACACCATTATGTCAAAACTGTGCTATACATAATAATCCTCCACAGGACAAAGCCAGTTATGCACGCTCGAGAGGGAGGATTTCGAAGCTGTCAAAAAAGTTGACGGATACTGCACAAAAGAAAATGATTTCGCGTTTAGCTGGTGAATGTCACCATTAAAGTTATACTTATAGACAAGATAATGGGTCTTTTATTTGGGTATTGATTGGTCTCACTTAACCCCCGGATCATTATGAATGCAGCAGGGCCATTTGAAATGAATAGCTATTTTGTGGAAAGCGGTTCGGCCTCGGAGAGGAATTTTGCTACATTCGAACGAACGCATGTATTTTGAAAAGGCAAAGGAAAACGATTAATGTTGCCCGCGGTATTAATTTATTCTGAGCTACTATTTGGATAGCGCCAATTTATGACATTTAATGAATTTTTATTGGACAAGGTAAAAGGAACACGTTGTCTTGTTTGAAAGGCAAAGAAAAAGGGATGGGCCGTAATTTGATATCTTTTTTTTTTCTTTTTTTCTTTTTCTTCTATAACGCCGATCTGAACGGTTCGGAAAACGATTCAAACTTTTATATCCCTGTGAAAATAAATGGTTGCAATTAATTGTGCGCAGCGCATTTGTTAATTTTTTTATTTTATTTATTTAACGTCATCGTTGAAATGGTGGAAAGTGAAAATACGGCCGTATTATTAAATCAGCCAAGGGTGACACCATTACTCAGAATGTGCTTGACGAGACGATGCCTGTCGCACTCGTAGATCGATGGGAATGAGAGTTCGAATGGGTGGCAAGTTTGAATTGAAATCGATTTTTATTTGTGCGCCAGAGCTTGTTGGTGAACACAATGATAATCTGGAATATGTGGTGTACATAGTGCGCCTGAGATTTGAAAATGTTACGCCTTTAGCCGACCGTAACTTCAAAGTACAATTATACATTTTGAAGTGACGAAAGATGACAACGCCGGGGTTGTAAAGTTATGTCGCAGTTTGAAAGTCAGGAATTTGTCCGTCATTTTAAAATCACAAATCTTGAATCGTCCAACTACCAGTGTGGGGGTGTAATAAATTTTGACGCAATTTTTGTGTTTGAAAGTCAGAAATTGTACGTCACTTTGAAGTTCCAATTTTAATCGACCAACCATTAGTGGAAAGCAAAGAGCTTACAGTGTGTTCAATAAGCCCTTTGGTGAAAAGTTATGACGCCGCCCTAGTGTTTGACAGTCAGGAATTTTGTACGTCACTGTAAAAGTACAAATTCGAATCGGCCAGCTGTTAGTGCGTGAGAGTCTTGGGTTATGACACAGTAGTACTAGGTGTTTCGAAGACAGGTACTGTACATCACTGTCAACAAATGATACAGTCTTAATAATATTTGGACCAGCTATACGTTATAAGCATAAGCGATGGTTCGGAAATGTCTACTCTAATGGTGCCTCATTCATCTAGTCCTGAATTTTGGCCTCTAATTCGTATTGCTATATGAAAGAGCAGACCAGTAAGTGCGCCCGAACCACAAGGATAAATGTAGACTCTATAGAGCGCCGTCTGTCCGTGTGACATTTTGACAATATTATAATGTCTTACCTGTCTCACCTGCTTTTGTGTGTGTGCGTACGTGTGCTGCTGTCCACAAAGGTCTGTCTTTCTCTTTCCTTTCTGTTCTTTGCGCTTTTTCTTCTGGCTTAAGCGGACGTCATCTGATGAATATGCTGTCTGAATAAACTCCAGTCCAATTCTTACTTGTTTGTATACAATGTTAATCACATTTTGATTGCCCCCGCGACATTCTTGCCCTAAATGTCCAACTATGTGTTTGTCGCGTACATTTCGTGCTTATTTGCAAACAAATATGAAAAAAACCAGTTGAAGAGCTGCTTTATAATGAATCGACATGTACAGAACTTTTGGTCCAGTTTGGTGCGACTTCATTAGGTGATACTGGGCGCATGAAAAGATTGTCTATAGTTGTGTTTGATGGATAGACCAAAATCTCTGTCGTGGTCCAAGCTATCTGTCGGATGATTTCTCGAATTTAATCATGTGACCATGAAATATCTAATCCAGTACAACATTCTGACGATACGTCGACGCCAAATACCTGCCAGGTGGTCTGTGTTTTTTTGTTTTTTTGGTCAGGGGACCAAAACGATCTTCGATGTTCTCGGTACCGTCACGTATTTACGGCAAGAACATAAAATCACTTGTACTTTGAATGGCTTGCCTAAGTTGCTTGCATTTGTATTACATTGATCGAATCAGATACCATTGATCCTGATCGCTGGTGTAAAAACTTCTTTTTTTTTAAAGGAAGAAACGGAAACAGTTCTGCTATTCAATTGGTGTTTTCTTTTGGGTCAAACAAGGCAGCGCTTCTTAGGGCGGGGATCTCTGTAGGCCAGGGGTGTGGAGATCCAAACAGATTAGGTTATTCTTAATCTTAAGGCAAAAATTGCAAAGATCGATTGATCGAAAGTTCACTTTAAGATAAGGTGAAAAAAACAACAACAACCGCAACCACACACATAACAATTTTAACACAAGTTGAAATCTATGATGCCGGCCGTCCTGTGCGTGCCAGATTTGCCTGTCCACCAGAGAGATTTTGTGTTTTCTAACTCACTCATTTTGATATAAGTATAATCTTGCCCTAAGTTAACTTTAACTTTTTTGGAGAACCTGGCACCAGATGGCATTCTGCCGCTCCCCGCCTTTCTTCTTCTCCTTCTTTGTTTATGCAAGGACATTTAGTTGACACTTGCGAATCTTCTTTATTCTGCTGCCATATCTCCGGCGAGTTGGCTGTAAGTCCTTTGACATTATCACGGCTTGTGTTATTTTTCTTGTGCACGGTCTTTTTGTCCTACGGGATTGCGGTATTTCTAATGTCAGTGCTGTTCTGATTTTAAAAGCATTGGACCTGTTTGTGTTGAACATCGATACTAAACTTATTTTTTATTTTTTTTTATGAGAGTTGGACTGAAATCTGTTATGTTCATACTGTGCACAGTACCATCCGTTTCTGGATTGAGTTGCGTCAGAATTTGCTGGTACCGAAGCCTGGCCTGGTCTAACTTCACCCCTATAGGATTTCATGCTAATGGGGGATCTATTACTGGCCCAGTCTGTGCACGAGATACCCGAGTGTGGCAGTCTTTATCCGAAAAGACGAGAGGCGCAGTATTTTTCCCTTTGTACAGTTATAATCAACAGTGGGACTTAGCTAGAAAAAATCCTAGATCAGAATTCAACGTTGACAGGGCCAGGATTTGAAGACTCAGGTAGGGAAAACGACCTTAGTCACATATCCATGAAACTGAAAAAATCGATTTTTAAAGTTTGAAAGTCTCCAAGTGCATTGTGAATGGAGATAAAGAAAAGTAACATGTTTCATCAGGGGGGAGACTTTACTTAAGTAGAAAAAAAACTGGGCTTTTGGGGTGAAATGAGTATTGTAGTTAAGTAATTTTTTAAAATAACCAAAACATCTTTCAAATTGGACTATGGCCGTTCTTCCATCTGGGTCTTCATTTAAATCTTGTGACATACTAATCTCTTTGTTGGTTTTTCATGTATTTACAAAGATCTTGTGTTTTTTTTTCTTTTTTGTACCTGGCTAGCAGTTTCAGGTGTCCTAAGTTATGTGTGTATCAGGGCAAAGAGCAAACGTGAAAGCTGCTTGGTGGCAGTCAAAAAGTAAAACTCCGCGGTTGTGAAGAAACATGGAACTTGTTTGTTATTGATGAGTTTTTGCAGTTTATTTTTTTTGGTATTGTTTCGGCTTGTTTTAGTTGGGCCCTGGGGTTTGAATCCCTTTGATGTGTTATGTTGGATGGCATTGTATCCATCAGATAATACATTGCTATGTGTGCCCCAGCCCTGATACCCCAAGTGATTGTACAGAACAGGGTGAACCAAACTGGCTGGACACCTGAAATCAGTCGTGATGTTTTTCTGTTTTAATGTGAATGCATTACGGTACAGGTGTTGTTGTTTTTTTATTTGTTGCTGATCTTTGCCTTCGTTTGCTTGTGTTGCAGAGGCGTGGGGCCATCTCATTCGAGAGGACAGACAAGAATGCCATCTATATTCGTATGTTAGGTGAGTACTGCTTTTTTTATATATTATTATTATTATTTGAAAGACTTTGGTGTATTTACGGGGTATATCTTGTTGTACACGACGTACATGAAAGTAGGGAATGAAATGTACTTGCTATAAACCAGGGGTGGCCAAACCACGGCTTGCGAGCCACATGCGGCTCTTTGACCTTCAATATGCGGCTCGTTGTTTTTTTTCATCACAGTTAATATAGATTTTATATTTTCTTAGATGTTCCCGTAGTTTGATGCCGTATTTAAAACGTTCAGCATGGATAAAATAACCATCAGACTAGATATTGAAAACATTTTGGTATGTGGACTTTGTGATTGCTGAAAGTAATACAAATTAACAATCTAAAAAACTGCGTACTCGAGTAAATAATATTGTTCCCTGCGTGTATTTCTTAATAATTAAATAATATTTTTGTAACAAAATGTTTGTGAAACAGTTAAAAAACCAGTTCATGTAAATTTTGTTCGTATCTTGTGGCTCTCGAACATCTGAAGTTCATCGTTTGTGGCTTTTACATAAAGCAAGTTTGCCCCCTCCCCCCCCCCCCGCCCCCCCCCCCTGCTATAGACTGTGATTAGTAACACTGTGGGTTGCCTGGGCCGAGACTGCAAGAATTCTTTGCACTTTCCTCGGCTACATTATAAATCTGAAGCTATTAAGGTACAAATTTTAATGTATTTTACAGCTTCTTGGAGATTATATCTTACCGTTGTTGAAATTTGAAGCCGTCAAAAGCATAGGCCATTTAATTGTCAGATGGAAAAGCATAGACTGAGAAAGAAAGACAGATTGACATGTAATCAGAGTCTGAGTGAAGAGAGATAATCTGGTACGGCAGATTCTGCCATGTTGTGACAAGAAGTTGAGATGATCGTTGTGTCTTCCTTGTTAATATGCTAGGGAGAGGAAGTGTTCAAGACAAGAGAGGGTTAATTTTTGTTAAGCTTAAATAAAGGATTTAACAATTTTATATAAAGCCAATTGGTAGGTAAAGTCTGTGGGGTTGTTTTTTTTTTCTGCCTTTTCATCACGTTCAGTTCTTGTCATAATATGACCATCATTGCCTGAGTGGATATGCCTTCTATGTGAACACAGAAGTAAATGATCCATGCATCCACTGAAGAATTGAAATTGCTCATTTGCAAGCCTACGGCATGCTAGATGGCTTATTCTGTCGAGCGTTCAACGACTTGAAGCGATAGGCATTCTCTTGTGATGTTTAGCATCTGTCGGACGCACATTTAATTCTGTCTCTTCTCGTCGCTTTTTTTTTTTTTTTTACTTTTGTGTTTTCTTTCTCTTGACGTTTTCTGTCTTTCCCTTCCATCTGTTTCGTTTAATGTCCATCAGTTCTATTTGGAAGACGGGTATTTTCATAATTAATACGCCAGACAGTGTTATCTTGACCTCTTCCCTTTCTGTCATGCCGATGTGGAGCGACAATAGTCACATTCTATCTATGTATTTGTCCGTTTAACGACTGTGCCTGGCACAATTTGCAATGTTATGTGTCAGTGTAGCAAATCAGTGTAACCCAATCAGCAGCAACCAGATTTTATTCTTCTCCTAAGCAGCTCCATCTATGTATGGAAAGACAGGTGGCACCTAGCAGTGGTGACATTTGTATTGCTGCCGCCAGGTTCTCTATAGACCCTGATGAGATTGCTTGTCGGGACAGCGGCACGGGCCACCGCCTTAGGTTCTCGCTTTTCAGATGAGAAAGTAGGAATTACAATACAGCGTCCCCATGTGGTCTTGAGTTATTGGCGCCTACACTTGCTGGCCGTGTGTGTCACAAAATCGTATTTGTCATCATGATAAAGGCAGACCTCTGGAAGCCCCTTAGGCTTACGCTGGGGTGTTGTTTCAAACCTCGTAATGCAATCATGGAAATTTGTGCTTGATATTCTTTGTTAGCTGGATACTCTGGTGCTGAATATTGTCTGGTTTCATACATTAATATAGCCTTCCTCCCTCCCCATGATTTAGAAACATGTATACTCATTTACAGAACTTTTCAGATCCATGCAAGACCACGGCTGAGAATTTTTACCCATGCGATAGAATTATACGAAAGTGTTTGATTCTCTCTGTGAAGTTTAGAAGCTCTGAATACGAAACATAAATAAAGAACTCAAATAAACCGTGATAGGCGCAAAATGGTCGTTACCGTGCCGACGCGACGTAAAAGCCTAACTCAAACTCAAACCCACTCCACCCCTTTCCTCTTTAAAGTCATGCTTGGAATTAAGTTGTAAAACCAATCGCAGCCACTTCTTCCCTGCCCACTCTTTAGTCTAGTCATGTAATCAGTATTGCATTATTGTCTAATCGCATCATGGCTGTATGTTCCGAAAACAGCGAGATTTTTTAGAAGATCGAATCCTAACAAGATCATGGAAAACTCTTTAGAAAATAATGGTATCATGATTTCTACTGTCTGCCATAGGCGAGCTTCTTTTCCTGCTCTTAACGCTCGTGCTTTCTGCATATTTTGTTAAAAAAAAACAAAAAACCAAAGCAAACAATTATTGTGTTGTTATTCAGTGGAGCAGAATTTAACCCGATACACAGAATACCGAGACGGACCATTCCCTTCTTCCACTATCTGTCCACAACTTGCGCGCGTATAAACACGGTGAGTACTACTCTGTGGTACACGTGTTTCTCGTTCAATTAATTATGAAGGGGTGTGGTGCGAATTGTTGCATTATTGACATGGATGATACGCACGCAAGTCGTCGGACGGAATTTGGCGAATTGAACCGTCTGCGGCATCCTGTGTCTCGGATGTAACTTTGTACAAGTGTGATGAACGGCTGGTCCTACTGATTTTGTTTGGCAAATGTGGTTTGGTAAATATAATGTTGAAGACAAGTCTGAGTTGTTGTTGTTTTTTCATCAGTGTGACAGTGATTGTACTCATAACTATCCGGAAACGGTGCGTTTTTTGTGTGATATTGTGAAGCCTGCGGAAGGCATTTCCTGGCCGTTGTCTTATGGCATCCATTGGCGTCATCGCGATTTGTCTTTCTGTTTTGGTGATAATGTTTATCATGTTGTCGGTGGCCGCATTTGTCGTTTTTATTGTTGCTATCGGTTGTTTCAACGTATCTATTGTTGATGGTGTACCAGGCACCACCGCCTTCGTTAACGTGAAGAAGTCCCGTCATTGACAAAACACAAGTCAGCTTACGGTGAGAGTTCACGAAATATCATAAAAACCACAGAAAAACTGTGGAGTCGCAGGAGGGCTATAAGCAAAGTCAAAATTGGGCAAAAAGAAAAGGTTGTATGTTGCAAAGCCCCGCGTGAGAAATAAAACCCAAACAATACAAAGCAAACTAAAGAGAAGACAGAAAATACATAAATTTTCGGCTTTCGCCTTTGTCAAGTGAAAAAAAACGAACAATAAAAGACTTGTTGAGCCAAACCCTAGGGACCTACTTATATTGGTGTATACAAGAAATAAGCGTTATCAATCGGCTGGTCCCTGTCTAACCCCCCTAAGTGTTATCATGGAGCTGAGTGGACGGGGCTAGCCGTATTAGCGAGCTGGCACCTAGAGACTGGAGTGGTAACTACCAGCTAATGACATAGTGGAATAGGAGCTGACGGGCCTTCACTAACAGGAGGAGGAGGGGGGAGGAGACGGGACTCTCTGTCAGCGACTCAATTTATCAAATCACAAGCAAGTAAATGGAGGAATTAGCTCGGCGCGGCGACAGTTTCTGCAGAGCTCTTCCAGGTGCCCCCGAGTTTCTGTCACTGGTGAGTCGTTTGCTGTAGATTTTGTTTCAGGGATGACCAGTGATAATTCTCGCAAATTACCTAACGCTGTCTTCAAGAAATGGAAGTGTTTGTCATATTTATAATGCCTTTATATGAATGGTGCGGATCAGCCTCAGCTTGTTTCTCTTAGAAAGAATAACATATCTAGAGAGTTTGAACAGATGGGCGACAGGGAAAAACCAGGACAATATGGGCTTTTTGAGAGCATCCGAGCAGAGGAATGAGTGGCGAACCACGATCGTCAATGTCTGTTCCAGATCCGGCACTTGAAGAAGAAGAAGAAGTCTACATTCCTGTATGTGTTTACACAGTAACTCGGAGTTTTCATATAATATTGGTTCAGTAATTCTTCTTTTTCTTCTTCTTCTTTCGTTCACCAATCTAAATATGCAAATTTGTTCTTTTAAGAAAATCTACTTTTTTCTGCAGTTGTGGCAGAGCACCATAGAGTTTGACATTCAGGTCGGTGGGTTTGGGCCAATATGTTTCTCGTAGTGCTGAGAAAAGTGTGCAGTTCTGCAATTTATGCTCTGTTTCAGTAATAAACTCCCAGGGTATTTTGAGATAAAACATATTTTGATTGGATGTGTAGACTTCATGCATATCGGAAGAAGTCACTATGCCTGCAGGTCCATGAAAGAATTATTTTCTGATGTGGATCCGCAACGCATCCTGTCCTTTCTGAGAGAAGCTAAGATCTGCACTTTGATTTGAAAACTTTTATACTCATTTACCAAACTTTTTCAGGATCTATATAAAACAAGTTTTGAGAATTTTACCAATGTGATAAAATTGTATGAATGCATTTAATTCTATTTTTAAACTTGACAGTTCTGAATACGAAACATAGATAAAGAAAATGTACTCAAACAGACCTCGAAGGGCGCAAGCTGGCCGTTCTCGTGTCTACGCGCTGTGAAACTCAAACTCAAACCTTCAACGTATTCTCGGCTTACGAAATCTAGAGATAACAGGTCTGGTTCGCTGTTACGTAACCTTGAATTGGTCAAACCACTTGTGTGAAATATTTGTTTGAAAGTTGACCAATGGCAGCAGCATCATGACGCGTTCATCATGGGAAGATGGCTTTGAAATTGTGGAGTGGCAAGACACATCTGTTCCCTTGAGGTAAATCTCAGTTAAAACTCTTGGTTTTTGGGAAGAAATGGTTTATTCAGTTTTTTGTTGTTGTTGTTTTTTTGGGGGGGATATTGTCAGGAATGTTGGCCAGCTGCAGGGGGTTTCCAGTTGTATAAAATGCTGATAGTGAAAGATGACCCATAGTAGCGACGGCATTTACTTCATTGCCAGCCTTTGAAAGTGCGATAAAAGTTGTGGGAAATGATGAAAACGCCAGTCGCGGGCTTGGTTTTGGGCTATAGTGTCGTCCAGCGAAAACAACAAATTGATTGTGAACATAATCTTGACTTTCTAATGAGATGCAGCGCTTATCTGACCACACGATCTCACATGCGCTTGAATTTGTCCTTTCCTTCGCGTTTTTTAGTGCCTTTGCTGTATTATTTCTTACTGGAGGCCCTGCTACATACAACTTTTTTTTTCTTTTTGCCAAATTTTGAATTTGAATTTCTTGACGGCATTATTCAGTCCTGCCTCGTTCCTTTGGGCGTTCGCAATTTTTCTGGATAACTTGGCCACATTGTGTGGGACTTTCCGGCCCTGAAACCATTTTGGATTGTATCTTCGGTCTTCCTGTTCTTCCCCTTATTTGTTCAGTCCGGGCCGTCATTAGTAGATTTTCACTCTACAGCACTCGATGTCACGTCTGTGTTAGAAACTGGTGACATCTGGTCGTGACAAGACAATTTAGTTTTTCCCCCTCGCGCAGTGCTGTTTTTGTACCCATGGGAAAAGACAGGGTCACTATAGGGCGACATTTGTTCTTGTTTGTTCCAACTCCACTTCTTTTTGCACAACTGGGGAATTCCACGTGAAGCTTTTGGGGCTTTAATATTGTGATAAGGAGTCGGAATAAATGAGAACTGTGAAACAGTTTGATAAGTGGCACAACGCATTTTAAACAAGCGTCTAAGTGTGCATTTGTTATACTTTTTCAACATACTTGAAGATCTCCCGTCTTTTCATTAAATGGATTATGTAGAACAAACAAGAACTAAAGTGACGATATGTTGAACCTTCAAAGTGGGGCGTGGTGGGGGGGGGGGGGCGGGGGAGGGGAGGGGGGGGGGACACAGTTGTAAACTGAGAAGCAAGCAGGCAACTAGCAACTCACATGATGGTTTAGTAAGCTCGTTGCCCCTGGGCGAGGGAGGGGATGTCTGGTGATATATGTCTTTGGGACTCTAACACTTGAATTGGTCAGGTTTTTTTTTTAAAATAATGATGTTGAGGGGACATCAATATTGATAGCGGTCACCAGCTTTGAGACTGTCCGTTGAGATGATGAAGTGATGTGTTTATTTTGATGAAGACGTTGAGAACTACAACTTGATGTAAAAACTTGTAAACACATTTACAAAATTCTTTTCAGATCTAGGCTATACAAAACAACTCCTGAGAATTTTACCGATGTAATAAAGTTTATACGGAATTATAATTATTAAAAATCTGCTTGTGAAATTTAAACCGATGCAGCTCTGAACAACAAACATAAATAAAATATACCCAAACAGACCTTGAAAGGCGCAGAATGGCCGTTATCCTGCCGGAGTGCCGTAAAACCCTAACTCAAACTCAAACCGTGCGCGTCATAAAAGTTTCCACAATGTTTTTGTTTGTTTGTTGGACGTTTTCTCTGTTTTCTCAGTTGATGAAATACCTTCAAGGCGTAGTGCTGAACTGATGCAGCCCATTAAGGACATTGGGGGTCTTAGAAATAATACTCTTATTCTGAAATGTCAAGTGCCATCAGCAAACATCAAAGACACAGGACTTCCTGTCGATTTTTTGACAATGACTGCCATTCTGAGAAAACCAAGGGGTGCTGGGACTGCGGTAGTTTATGATTTATTCTGTCAGCCGTATAATCTTTCGTCTTTGACATAAAGCTGTGTCACCGTTTTTTTGTTTTTTTTGTTTCATTGATCGGAGAGGGCGGTGGTGACGCTGACATTATAGAACCTGAGTTTCCATCCCGGCGCCAGGGATGCTGTATTGCATCAGCACACGGATGTCCTGTATATTTGTGTGCACATCAACTTCTCTATAGCGCACTGCGTTGTCTGTTTTTGCCTCGATTTTGTGGACTGTGGATCGCTTCGATCGCAATTAAGACTGAGAAACAAGTCTGTATCGGTAGTTGATTCAAAGTGTATTCAATTCTCGGTCAGAACCGACGCAAAACAGACCTGTCTTAGTACCTTACCAGCCTAATCTTGTCATCGAGCATTTCATTTCGACTGAGTTTGCCTGACCAATTGGATCAGAAAGCCGTTCTGTTAAATTTCCGGGCTAGCTGTAACAGACATGGGGTCACAGAATTTATGAGCTTTGGAAAGTCTAGAAGAAATTGCGTCTTTTTTTTGTCCGGCTCAAAATGTCGGAACACATCTTTTGTTCCAGTTGTGGCTCAAAGTCAACCAAAGTATTGAAAATACAACGACCTTCAAGACCTTTCAAAATACGCTCACGTACACCTTTACGTCTCTTTATATTTTTGTAGAATTTAAGGCTCGGCGGTTAAAATAAAAAGCCTTTCATGAATACATTCGAAGCCCTACTTCTGATATAATATGATGTTATCAGCATGTGCGGGCCTGAACCGAAGGAGCATTTGTACATCCTGCAGGAGAAACAAAAAGCTCATAATTTACAGCCTGCAGAAAACATAGGAATGGCAAACACAGAAAATGTGGAGCATGATTTGCAGAAGGGTGTGCCAAGAGGTAATTAAAGATCCGACAAGGCCGTGCCGCAGTTGTAGTGTTTTGGCATCTGCAAATATATGAACATGGGTAACGGCAGCCGTTGCTCCTACCAAATCAGAATCCTCACGCCTCTTTGACAGGAGGAATTGGCCGCACTCTGCCTGCACTGACTATTTCCTAGTGGTTCTGTTGTGTTATGTGCCCCGGGCTAGAATACAGTCAGAACTGGTGATTACATTAGTTCAGCATGATGGGATTTTTTATTTTTTTTTGTTCACCATACAAGAGAATAATCGAATTTGACGCTGAAATGTTCAGAAGATGCATGCTGTTTTTACTACAGCTGCTCTAGAAACACACCCTAATATTGGAAGTTTGCAAAGGTTCCAAGCGTGTGTTCTTTATCTTCTTTCTTTTTTCTCCCCACTGCGAGTCTGCTGACTGATGTTTGCATAATACACCTACTGACAATCGCTACTCGTTATTTATGGGTGAAACTGTGGAAAATGATCAAGTTAAAAATGCAAAACGGCTGCGACAACAAGACAAAATACGCCACCACTACTCTTCTCCCGCCTTCCCCTCCCCTCTTCCCCAACCCCACCCCCTTTTCCTTCCTGGCCACACACACGCATAAAAGTACTCACATGATCCGAAAGAAGTATTTGCATCGTATACAATATCAATGTCTAATATCTTTCCTGGAAACCTGCAGTGTTATTTTCTGGATTCTGGAAGTTCAGCTAGATTTCCCATAATCTGTGATCCATCATTAAAATTCATGTGGATTTGTCAGTCGTTGCGCGTGTTTGCTTGCCTGCTTGCATCTAATCTTCTAGGCCGTCTTCAGCAGTATGTGAGAGTTCCGAGTGACTCATAAATAAATCATTATAGCAAGCAAGCCACAGATAGCATGGAAGAGGATAACTTGAACATAGTCATTGCATTCCGAAAGACTTCCTGAGATTGTCTAACTAATACTGCATGTCCAGGAAAACAGAAGAGCGTCCAAGTAAGATTCAATATTCGTGTCCGAATCTTTTGAGAAATAGATTTTCTTGAGATGGCGCAGCTGATAGTACATGGCCAGAAAAACAAAATGACCAAGTAAAGTTCAAAACAGGTTACAGAATATTGTTTAGAACTAGATTTTTAAAAAAAATTTTTGTGAAAGTCCAACGTCCAAAGGTCCAAATAATGGCCAAGAAAAATTTAACACAAATATCCGAAATCTTTTGAGAAATAATTTATTTTCTTGAGATGGCGCATGCATGCAACTAACACTGCACGACCAGAAAAACAAAACATCCAAATAAAATTCAAATACAAAGAAAATTGAAAATTGTTTTAGAACTAGATTGTTTTGTCGAAGTAAAATTTAAAACAGATAACTGAAATTGTTTGAAGAAAAAAAATATTTTTAAGAGTGGGCAACTAATATTGCATGACAAGAAAAAGGAAAGGTCCAACTAAAAATCGAAACAGATTGCCGGATCGTTTGAGAAATACCCTGGAAATAGAACTTTGATTAAGACAATTTTCCTGTCATGTTTCTTTCAGTCTTGTTTTATTCATTTTAGACCATTTTATTTTTTTTTAACCAGCTTTTTTGTCGGTGTTAAAACGTATTGAAACAAAACCTGGCATGCATGTTATGTAAATACCATCGCCCTGAAGCGTTATGAAAGTTTTGCCTGTCGTGCTGGCGATTATGCGTTTTGCATGGGGGAATCCTTGGAGTTGTTTTTCCTCTGGGACTGGAAATGTCTTTCTTTTCATTTTCATTCAGTTCATTATTAAATTTGTGAGTGGATCTTGCGAAATCTGGTTTAAGTGAAATGTTTATACCTCTTTAAAAAAAAAATCAGAATAAACTATTTCTAAAACGATTTCAAGCAAATTATTTTAACTGATTGTAGAAAAATATTGTTTCATATATATATATATATATTGTTTCAAATATTGTTTATTGAAAAATTGTTTCAATGATATACTGATTTTTGGTCTCCAATACTGATTTTTTGGGTCTTATTATACAGATTTTCTGATTTGGATTGTGGCAAGTCTGAGGATGGTGCATGCAGGCTTATGATCTGACGAGATTTCTTTGATCTTTTCTGGACTTCGGTCATTCATGCTGTCGTTCAGTTTCTGAGTGTTCTTCAAAGCTTTCATATTGTAAGCAGATCTCAATGTCCATAGGCAAAATATTTCCCTCTGGAGGAGTTTTCTTGAGAATGTGGCCTTTCACCTTGACCCCGGTTTCGCCAGATCCACTCACATTAATTATCAACGCAGCTTCAATTACAAGATCATTTGCATCATAATGACAGGGCTGGGGTCATTGTGATCTTTTTACCATGTTATATTTGTTAATGTCTGGACAAGTGATGATAGGAAATTCACCCTGCAGAATGAAATAGCAGAAGAGGGTGGTGCATGCAGGCGTATGATCTGACGAGATTTCGTTGATCTTTTCTGGACTTCGGTCGTTCATGCTTTCGGTCAGTTTCTGAGTGTTCTTCAATTGTTTATATTTTATTGATTTGTTTTCTTGTTTAGCAGTGGTAGACGGCACCCATCCATCCATTCATCCGTCTGTACTTCCACCAGCCCATCTATCTATCTATCTATCTATCTATCTATCTATCTATCTATCTATCTATCTATCTATCTGTCTGTCTGTCTGTCTGTCTGTCTGTCTGTCTGTCTGTCTGCCTGTCTGCCTGTCTGCCTGCCTGCCTGTCTGTCTGTCTGTCTGTCTGTCTGTTTGTCTGTCTGTATAATATGTCTGCCTATCTATCTATTTATCTATGTATCCTCTTTTATCCGAGCGCCACGTCATCAGAATGGTGAATGCCCGTGACAATGCCTTGATGTTCTGAAATTTTAAGTAGCATTAATTTGGCATGACTACTTCATCAGAAACATAACCAGATTTGATTTGCCTCCTCTTCCTTCGTCTCTCTTCTGTGCTCCATCTCCCCCCGTTCATGCTTTTTTTTTATGCACTCTTTTTCTTCTTCCCTCCTTCCTCTCCTACTCCCCTATCGGCCTGTCATATTCTGTCTGACGTCTTGCTTCTCCCTAGCACAATGTGACCGTCATCTTGTCCACGAGCTTTCTCCAAACTCTAACTCAAGTTTCTCTAATGGTCTCCACTCTTAAGTTTAATTTGTGAGTGTGCATGAGAAAACCCGCAAACATGACATTTTGAGTTCTGTACACATAATAAAAGACAAGACATTTCTGATAAATTGAAGTCAGTGACCCCCCTAAAACAAGATTTTGAGAAAACAGCATTTAATCCTAAAAGTGGCAATAGCTAATTGACCCATTAATACTGGAGTGATTTGCTGTTAGGAGGCCGTAGTCTAATAACTAAGCCGTTATAGAGATCATACTGAGTAGTGTTCACTGCTCATCTACAGTTTACCCTGTAACATGCCACGGTCCCCTAAACAACAGCCAAGTCGGAAGTTTTTGATCTTGTTAGGAGACCGTAGTCTAATTACAAAGCCTTTATAGAGATCATAGTGAGTAGTGTTCACTGCTCATCTACAGTTTACCCTGTAACATGCCACGGTCCCCTAAACAACAGCCAAGTCGGAAGTTTTTGATCTTGTTAGGAGACCGTAGTCTAATTACAAAGCCTTTATAGAGATCATAGTGAGTAGTGTTCACTGCTCGTCTACAGTTTACCCTGTTAAATGCCACGGTCCCCTAAACAACAGCCAAGTTGGAAGTTTGTGTCGGACCCATATTTTTACTTCAAAGCCGTTTTTCTCAAAATCAGCTCTGTCGACTTATTGTGGGTTTTCTCATGCACACTCACATTTATTACTATAATAATTGAAAATCCTATCTACATCACCAGGACCCCCCCCCCCTCCCATTAGATTGGAGGTACTCCCCACCCGCATCTCAACGAAGACCAGATAATTCACGAGGATTACCTTGTTTATTTCTTGACGGGATATTTTGCCGTCTGGGGAAGATACCGCCCCCTCCTTTAGTTTTTGCCTGAGAGCATGATTATAAACTAGTTATTTGTGCAGGTTCTAAAGTAGTTTATTGATGGAACTTTTCCTAGTATCGCCCTTCCAGCAGACCCAGTTTCCCAACATAGTAATTTTCCAAAGCGACTTTTATGCACAATTATGTTTGCTCTCGTTATCGGGTCGATATTTTCCTTTCCTTTTACATAAATGTTGTTGCTTTTATTTCTTAGCCGTGTGCATGGCTAGACTGTATAGAAAACATCTGCACCAATTTAGCAACACGTGGCTGTGGACACATTTTCTGTCTTAGATACCTTGAACAATCTCACACCACACACTGTTGTGTTGTCACTTGATAAGTTTGTTTGTCAACTGAGGCGTGAAGTTTGTGGAAATTGTGTGTCTAATCTTTCTGTAGTTGCATTTGTTATTTTCTATGTATTAGTTCTGCATGTCTTAGCGGGCGGTTGGTGGGCGCTTCTGGCAATGTCTTCTTTTGTCCTACCATTCTGATATACATGTACGTGTAGCTGCCCGACAAAATGAGGCACTTCATGCGTTTTGGTGGTATGGAGATATTAGTATCACCAAGTAGGTTATTCAAAGCCCTTTCATTTGGTAAAAAAAAGAGTATTGCTGTAATTTAATTAGCAGAGAAGATATGGCCTCTCAAAAACAGGTGGTGACCGAACCACAGTTTTGAGAAAAACACTTTTAAAGTTTCAGTTTTAAGTCAAAATTGTTGATGATGGCATGATTCAAAGTCAGTTTTGAGGCGTTTACCCTTCTCAAACAGGATTATCATCTGGGAAAGGAATAGTAAAGAGGTTAAACTTTTTAATAATACTGACAACGCAAAATTGATAAAATTGATCCTCTGATGCCTTTCGACAATTTTCTCGAATCGCGTAGTGCCGAAATGTGCCTCATTTTATCGAGCGGCTACACGTCATAATTATAGGCCCATTGCGAATGACGTCACATAGTGTTTTTGGTTTGTACTTCCGACACCTAAAATGGCGGGTGGATCAGCTGACGAGTGTAACTTCGACTTCGAGATATGTCTAAGCGGTTAAAATGCCTGCTGTTTGCATTACAGTTGACTGTTATGTCAGAGGAAAGGATGGATCCAAGCTGGTCACTGTGTAAACAAAGGAAAGGAAGTGAAAGAATTAACAGAATGTCTCACATGTGCGTGAACGCACGTGTCAATGTTTTCTGTAGAGAACTTTTTTTTAGCTCGCCGCCGATTGGTTCGCGACGCCTGAAGTGCTCACAGTGCAAATCAGCTAACGAATCAAAATCAATGCTACCATCGCCATGGTGAAGCATCGGTCCTGACAACTAAAATGGCCGATATCTGCAGTGGGCCTATTCTGTCTGTGGTCTTGCTTTTTCCGAGCACAATGTGACCGTTATTGAACTTTCTTCAAACTCAAACTCAAACTCTGCACGTCCCGGGCTCATAGCGCACTGAGTCAAGTCTTGTTTTACATCGGTTTTGTAAGCTAACGGGTTGGAAGGTACCTCGCGCACACTTGCTACTGAAGCAAGTCCCGGCTCGCTAGTTCATTCAAAGGAATTCAAGTCGTGAGTCAAAACTGACGCAAGACATATTTGACTGAGAGCGCTATTAACCTTATTCTGTTTGGTGGGGTGTTGTTTTTTTTCTGACTTGTGTCTTTTATTATCGTCGTTGCTATTTACATTTTAACTGCAGCTATTTCTTGTGAATAGTCTAATTATTATTGTGGTTACGGATCTCAGACTGAGAAAACAAACAAACAAACAAAAACAAAGACAGACAGACATGTGCATTAGCTCTGACAGTTGTTCTCACATTGTTGCTGGGGGTTGTTTTTTTGTGTGTGTGTGTTTCTTTTGCAACAATCAGACTTGATAAACAAGATAATTGGACGTTGTGCTAGATCACAGGCTTTTATAATTGACTGCCCCCTCCCCACCACCTGCATCCGCAGTCCAACGATTCCGATCTTCCACTTAACTGCACGCCCAGGCCGTCTATTTGCGCCCCTTCCCTCTTCCACATTGAGATAGATACGGCAGCTTTGGGATTCAGCAGTAGTTTTTCACCTTTATTTTTTTTTTATATGGCCCCCTCATAGTTTTTCCCGATCTCCACCCCCCCCCCCCTACCCGCACGCGCAAACCCACACACAAACATATATCATCCCCACAGATGAAAACTGGAGTAACTGACATAGAAACAAAACAAAAACTGCAAGTTTCGAGCATCTTGGTCTCAAGTGACAACACCCTCACACCTCCAGTGTCAGATGATACACCGAATGGGGAACTCGGAGCTGCCACTGGATGGAATGGAATATGGCGGAAAGCATGTCTGTTCAAAGTAGGGCAGCAGAAATTGTAATTAATGGTGAATGCTTCCATTTAACGCTCTAGAGTGCTCATAATATATTGACTGTTTAACGCCTACTCCCTCCACCCTCAAGAGGGTGGTTGGTGGGCGCTTTTATTAGGGTCTCCACCTGCCCTGTCATTCTGCTGTATTCTATCTACCGTCTTGCCTCTTGCTAGCACAATCGTTTCGGCGTACTTTCTCCAAACTCGCCCTCATTCCCTATAAAAAGAAACAAACTACTGAAGCAAAGGAAAGTGATTTCAGATGGACATATGAATGCAAAAACATGAATAGTTATGACGAAAAAAAGTTGTGCGTTGATAAATGAGAAAGTGTTCTAAATCAAGGGCAGTGGGCATCAGGGTGACTTGTCTCAAATATACAACACCTGGCATTTTAATAACTAATTGGTCCGCTGACTCGGGGGGAATACACAGATGTGGCTTTTAAAGTTGAGCTTCGATCACTAGTGTGTAAATTGAGGCGCAGAATGAAAGTTTCTGTCATACTTTTTGCGTCTACTCCAAGAAAATGAGTCCTTTTCTTTCCGGCTCAAACCACTTTCTTCTGTTCAGATCAGTTGTGGCTCAGAATCAACGTAAGTATTAAAAAATAAAGCGAACTTCAAGACCGTCTAAAATATGCCCATAATACACCTTAACGTCTTTCTTTGCGTAATATGAGATTTCGTAGAATTTAAGGCTCGGCGGTTAAATAGCCTTTCATGATTATATTGGAGGTCTTGCTTCCTTTATTTTAATGATTACATTATGTGTTTGAACATGAAAGGGTTAAATCTCGTATAACTAGATATAATATTAATTTGAAGGAAAAATCTAGAAACCAAACCCACACAGAGGCAGACAAATGGAATGGCTGTACAAGGACACGAGTAGATCATCCCCATTGATAAACCTGCCAACAGCAAGAAATATGATGAAAGAACAAAAGAATGACGGCTGCGGATATAATAATAATGGTCAAATTTCAGTGTTGAAATCTGTGTCAGCCAGATATCGTGATCTATGGCGCTGGCGAAGGGATTAAACCCTGAATGACGGGAGACTATGCTTGTTTCACTGTCCCCACCCCCTCCCCTACCTCCACGTGGGTCCCAGTGAAAGAAAATGGAGCAGTCAGTCAGAGGGGGGCAAGGGAGCAATAATGGAGGATAGAGAGAAAGTGGAAGAATGGGACAAATCAATATCCAGACAGATCAATAGAGAACTACGTCAGTCCGTGGCAAGCGCTACCGTAAACCTTCTAGTTTCCCCGTGGAGCTAAAGGACAGTCCTTTCCACGCACAGCCAGCCGCGAAGCCGGTGCTTCCTTCTCGTTTTTCCAGTTCCACAAAATGTGAGCATCGGATTAATGGCAGTACAAGAAGGGGGCGGGGGGGGGGGGCGTCTCATTTCTTTAATATGTTTTGAGTAGGGATAATACATAACATTAATGTGATTTTCACTTATCCATCACATTAAGGGAATTGGACAAGGAATAGGCTGTGGGGAAACATTTGTCAACGCATGCTGAAATCAGAACCTGGTATCTGCGTATCTCTGCTATTCATTATCAAAGTCGGTTGGTGCCGATATGTTTTCCCTCTGTATTATTCAGGGGCACCGTTGTGACATCCTTGCTGTATGGACGAAGTTTGCGTGGTAAAACTACATTTGAGTGTAACATCCACCCTTCTGGCGTCATATTGTGATATATGGCCATCAGTCGTCAACGTCTCTGATGCAGTTATTTATGTGCATCCTTCCATACAGTAATCCTTGGCATAGCTTCTGGGTGCACCTGTTTATTCATTTGCTGCACTGGCAGTGCATTTCCATTTATGTACCGGCTCCATTTACATAGCCCGTTACATCTTTACATTGGGCTGAATTTTATCTCAGTGCATCGTTGTTTATAAATAGCCGGAAGTTGCTATCTGTATCATTAGTGTTTGTTTGTTTATTCGTTTGTTTTCTGTTGGCGTTTTCTCTGTTTTCTCGGTGGGTGGAATACCTTCATTTTAAGCTGGTGGCGTACTAAGCTGGGTCTCTGTCTTGCGCCAGCTTTATTTCAGTGTGCAGAGTCCCTTTTTCAATTGCCATCCAGCCATAAAACATATTTTAACTGAATGAGTAGACTTCATGCATATCCGAAGAAGACACTATGCCCGCGGATCCATGAAAGAATAGTGTCAAACAGATTGACGGTGTCTACACAACATTTGTGATTGCCTCGTTTTCTGACTTAGAAATTAAAAGAAAGTCATGCAGATATACAGTTATCATGTGACCATAAGAATGTAATTTGTTTAAAACAACCCTTGTTAAGCGGGTCAAATCTCTCGGACAACTGGACATTCCATTTGGACAGCAAGCATAACTGTACTTCTTGTTCCTATGAACAAATTTCAAGTATTTTTGATAAGTTGTTGCATTAGTTTCTGACGTGGATCCGCAAAGCATCCTGTCCTTTCTGAGAGAGGCTAAGATCTACAACTTGATTTAATAACTTTTATACTCGTTTACACACGTTTTACAGATTTATACAAAACACATTTTTTAAAAATTTTACCAATGTGTTAAGATTATTGGAATGTATTTAATTAATTCTATGTTAAACTTGACAGCTCTGAATACGAAACACAAATAAAGAAAGTGTACCCAAATAGACGGTGAATGGCGCAGAGGTGGACGTTGTCGTGTCGAAGCGCCATAAAACCCAAACTCAAACTCTAATCCACCAGCTGGCTGGGGCAGTTTTGACGCAGCCAAACTAGTGAGACAGACTTGTTGCAATCTCGCCAGTGCGCGAGGGCCCGTTGAATGCCATGCTCTACACCTCACACTGACATCGAGACCTGACCCAATGAACCACTAGCCTTTGTAGTTTGACTGCCAAATCGCTGTTACCTGTTAATTTTTTTTATTGTTATTGTGGTTGTTGTTGTTGTTATTGTTGCTGCTGCTGTTGTTGTTGTTTTCGAAATAATACTATTTTCAGATACTCAAGTTTAAAATGTTGGAACACTTTCTTCTGTTCAACTCAGTTGTGGCTCAAAGTCAACGAAAGTATTTAAAATAAAATGAACTTCAAGACCTTTTAAAGTACGTCCACGTTCACCTTAACGACTTTGTGTGCATAGTATGATATTTTGAAGGATTTAAGGCTCGGCGGATTATACTGGAAGCCTTACCTCCTTTATAATATGATGGCCCTGTTGCCCATGGGTGTTTTTTTTTCTTGGGTAGTCAGTGTAAGATGACGTAGTACACATGTCGGACCCCTGGTATCGTGTTCAGCTCACACTCCAGTACATTTCCCTACCAAAGTCTTGGTTCAGCGTGTCACACAGGCCATTAGTTTGCGAACCCTCCGGTACTGTAGACCCCCTATCACCCCACTCAGTGACCGCACATCCGTCGCGCGCGCTAATAACTTCTCATTCAAGTAGCCCTGACACTGACGCACGTGCTTTTTATTTCTCCTTCTCTCTTTCCGTCCTCCAATTTTTTTATCCAGTTTAGAGCCGCGGGTTAAATCATAGCCGCTCTTTCCATCCATGTGCCTTTTTGTCCGTCTCTTCTGTATATCATCCTTCAACTCGCGATCTTAGTTCTTGTTTGTTTTATCTCCATTTTCTGAAAATCTGAGATCTTTTAGTATGTGGAAGAGGTATAACAAATGCACACTTTGACACTTGTTTAAAATGCGTTGTGGTACTTACAAAGCTGTTTCACAGTTTTGATTTATTCTATCATAATAGCTAAAGCCGCAAACGTTGAACGTCGAATTTCTCCGTTGTGCAAAAGGTGGAGTTGGAACAAACAAGAACTTCGGTTGCGAACTATTTGTGAATATTCTCAGAATGTCATGTTACGCACTCCCATAGTGTTTGAATGTCACCGGGTCTTGACGTGTCAGATATACACGCATACTCACAGACTTACAAACGACCCCCCCCCCACCCCCACCCCCACACACACACACATGCGTAAGAATGGTGAAGTCATCACATCCACCCACATGTTTAAACTCTGACATTGAACATTAGAGAGAGAGAGAGAGAGAGAGAGAGAGAGAGAGAGAGAAAAGACACCCATCAAACCATTATATTTTCGCGAGCAATGTTGAATCTTGCCATCGTGGTTCTTTCATCTCGCCAATTTTTCGCCTTGATGCTTTGACGTCAGTCGGGTGGTGGTGGAAGCTTCCAGCCCCCCTCTCCCCTACCCCAGGTTTTCAACCCATCCTCTCTTGTCTCCCCTCTCCCCCAGGTCGAAGTCGTTAAACAAGTCTTTCTTTCCGGGTGAGATATCATTTGACAAGAGTGTCGTTCTACATTATGACATCATTCGTCCTTAACGTTCACCGCTTTCTTACTTCTCCCCACAAACATTTCTCTCTTCCTCTCTCCCACCAACACATCCCTCCTACCCTCTCCGCTCGCCCCACCCCAAACCCTATCAACCAGATTCCTGTCCAGGAATGTTTTTAGTGTAACATTTTCCCCCTGTTCTTTTCTCATATTACATACATGTTTTTTTTCATTTCTGAACCGACGAAAAATATAATGCTGAGACGCATCGATAAGCAGACAATCGTTATGTTGACGGACAACGGATTGACAGAAAGTCGATAGGAACAGATACAGCGAAGAGAACGAGAGAGAAAGATAAAGAGAGGTGGGTTGGGGGTGGGATGACCTGACGTAAGCGGGGAATGAATTTAAGGTTCCAGTCTTTAAATGTATTATAATGTATTGATTTTGTTTGACGAAGAAAGATGGGAAGCCGGCTGGGTTGACCGATCAGTGCGGGTGGTTTCAGGGCTGTAGAGCAGCTTAAGACGTGTATGCTTTGGCTGAAAGTCAGGCTGTAGAACAGCCTAGTGCATTTGAGTTCGAGTCTGAATGCATGTGTATGCTATGACTGAAAATAAGGCAGTAGAGCAGCTTAGTGCATGTGAGTTTGACTTTGAGTGCGTGTATGCTATGACGGAAAGTAAGGCTGTAGGGCAGCTTAGTGTATGTGAGTTTGAGTTTGAGTGCAGTTGTGCTCAGAGTAAGGCAGTAGCGCAGCTTAGTGCTCTTGTGTTTGACTTTGAGTGAGTGTATGCCTTGACTGAAAGTAAGACTGTGGAACAGTTTAGTGCGTTTGAGTTTGAGTGCATAATATACCAGCGTGGTGCATTTGGTTTTGAGTGCTTGTTACTGTGCTTTGGCTGGAAGTAAGGCTGTAGAGTAGCTTAGTGCATTTGAGTTTGAGTTCATGTATGCTTTGACTGAAAGTAAGGCAGTAGAGCAGCTTAGTGCATGATTGTATGCTTTGACTGAAAGTAAGGCTGTAGAGCAGCTTAGTGCATGATTGTATGCTTTGACTGAAAGTAAGGCTGTAGAGCAGCTTAGTGCATGATTGTATGCTTTGACTGAAAGTAAGGCAGTAGAGCAGCTTAGTGTATTTCAGTTTGAGTTTGAGTGGATGGCTGTATGCTTTGATTGAAAGTAAGGCCGTAGATCAGCTTAGTGCATGTTTGCTTTGTCTGAAAGTAAGGCTTGTTAAAGTCGCTGTAAAACCCGTCATAAACTTTATCTGTACCTATCTGCCCTATACTTCGCCCTTTTGCTGTTACGGTATTTGAAAACACCAAACATTTATGCAGAACTTGTGGTGCAGTGTTTACACCATTTCTCTATCATATTAATTTGTTAATATATTTCTTGCCAGCGACCCTAATATAATCCAACTCGTAGGATTGACGGCAAGTTTGCCCATGGGAATGACATCGTTCCTACGTAGATCCGCTGATTACGGCATCGTGCCAACGTCTGTTTGATGGAGGCGATATGGTGACAGGGATTTCGTTTTCTTGGCTTCTGACGATCTCCTTTCATGAAAATTCTGTGCACCAGTAATTTGTCTTTTCAGAAGTAAATTTCCTTCCTCAAACTGACGCATAATTGTGCCATCGGTATGTAGGGCAGCTGGTGGCCATTCAAAGTCTTGCGGCTAAAATATTTTGTTATGATTTTTGTTGTTAAAGTCCTGGAGGTATTTTGAAGCGTTTATAAGTGTTGGTATACATCGGTGTTGCCCAGTGATCACTTCAAACAACGTTCTGAGTGAATGCGTCATCGTGAATTACCCAGAATCGTAGTCATTTATGGGATTGCAGAAATACGTGTTATTGTGCTTGTATATTGGTGTGTTTTAGGTCTTTACCTTAGGAGGTTCGGAGGTTCGCTGCTCTTGGCAGTTACACATCACTTTTCTTCTTTTTATTTTGCTTGTTAACGCTTATGTGTCATTTTGTGTTAGGGGTTTGTTTTTATTTTGCTTGTTAACGCTTATGTGTCATTTTGTGTTAGGGGTTTGTTTTTATTTTGCTTGTTAACGCTTATGTGTCATTTTGTGTTAGGGGTTTGTTTTTATTTTGCTTGTTAACGCTTATGTGTCATTTTGTGTTAGGGGTTTGTTTTTATTTTGCTTGTTAACGCTTATGTGTCATTTTGTGTTAGGGGTTTGTTTTTATTTTGCTTGTTAACGCTTATGTGTCATTTTGTGTTAGGGGTTTGTTTTTATTTTGCTTGTTAACGCTTATGTGTCATTTTGTGTTAGGGGTTTGTTTTTATTTTGCTTGTTAACGCTTATGTGTCATTTTGTGTTAGGGGTTTGTTTTTATTTTGCTTGTTAACGCTTATGTGTCATTTTGTGTTAGGGGTTTGTTTTTATTTTGCTTGTTAACGCTTATGTGTCATTTTGTGTTAGG
Source organism: Onchidella celtica (assembly GCA_963931925.1). Lineage (NCBI taxonomy): Eukaryota > Metazoa > Mollusca > Gastropoda > Systellommatophora > Onchidiidae > Onchidella > Onchidella celtica. Next base: position 15,079,731 of record OZ007571.1, on the reverse strand, counting down.
GGTTTGTTTTTGTTTTGCTTGTTAACGCTTATGTGTCATTTTGTGTTAGGGGTTTGTTTTTGTTGTGTTTTCTTAAATCGTGCCCGGGCAACGGCCTTGTTAGGCCTGCTGTTCTCGGTTTCCAGCTGCCATGGTATTTTTAACGTGCACACGGGCCCTCCGAGTTTTTCGTCCTTATCCGAGAAGACTATGTGCTCGATCCTGCCTACCATAGGACCAGGAACAGCAATTCCCCCCCCCCCCTAATTCCTTCTAACATGTCTGCACCGACCGGGAATCGAACCCGATACCTTCGGCACGGGAGGCGAGCACCTTGCCTCCGGACATACGTGTCCCCATACCAAGTTTAATGCTTTTATAAATATTTAAACGAGGGAAGAGTTTGCATGTCAGTTGTTTGAATGTTTGTCTGTGAATGTTTTTTCTTGTTCACATGAATATTTCATGGTGACATGCCATTACGAGTGTATCTTGTTGTGGGCCTGAACCAATCTGAATAAATATTTGATCACCATGTATGATATGCTAAGCTCACGCCAACACAAGCTCTTGGTGTGAGACATGGACGGATGGTTGTAATACCAGAAATCTGTCATTCTGGAATCCCTGGTGTTGGAGAGTGGGTGTTCCAAACTTATACATATTTGCTGAAGGCGGTGATTTTCATATTAAAATGTATTATTTACATCCATATTGTGGCGAGTCGGTTTCTTATTTTAGTTGTTTTTTATTATTATTATTTTTTTTGTCTTTCTTTCTTCCTCTCTTTCTGTCTTTCTGACTGTCTTTCTTTCTTTCTTCATCTCTTTCTGTCTTTCTTTCTTTCTTTCTTCTTTTCTTTCTGTCTTTCTTTCTTTCTGTCTTTCTCTCTTTCTAAATATGACTGTCTTTCTTTCTTTCTTTCTTTCTTTCTTTCTTTCTTTCTGTCTTTCTTTCTTTCTTCTTTTCTTTCTGTCTTTCTTTCTTTCTGTCTTTCTCTCTTTCTAAATATGACTGTCTTTCTTTCTTTCTTTCTTTCTTTCTTTCTGTCTTTCTTTCTTTCTTCTTTTCTTTCTGTCTTTCTTTCTTTCTTTCTGTCTTTCTCTCTTTCTAAATATGACTGTCTTTCTTTCTTTCTTTCTTTCTTTTAGCCTTTACGAAAGGCTGAGATTAAATATGCTTAATTTTTTGTTTCCTCTGTGATCTTTGTACACTTGAATATGTCCAGTAGGCATGTTGATCTGAAATGTTATAAGCACTTATCATTTCGTGGAACTGACCAAAAAATAAAACTGATGAAGAGATGGGCAATAATTCAAACAAGGTGTACATTATGTGTATAATTTTTCAGAAACAACAGACCATTTTGTGAGTGACAGGACCAAAGGGTTTATTAGTTAAAATCGAAAGTTGTCAGATTGATATCTATCTTCTATCGATATCTATCTATACTATATATATTTGTGGACTTGAGATTTTTCGTTGCAAAAGGCTTCTGAACCACTCAACACTCAGACTTCAAATTTTATATGGTGCATCAGAATGGATGTAAAGGTGCACAGTTTTTAATAGAAGTCTCAAATCGGTGTAGTTTTTTTTTATTGGAAATTTATTGTTTCGCCATCATTTAGATCTATTTCGAGTCATGGTTCGCCATTTTAAGGTTTCGTTGTCACTTCCTGCGATGTGTTCACTATCAAACACACTAACCCGTGCGCAAATCATGCTGTTGTACGGGATGCGCCGCGGGGTGTCAACTCACAAAGGCAGAGCAGTGAGACTTATTTAAAAACAAACAAACAAAAATAAAATAAACAAACAGGAACAGGCCAGATGAAGCAGGTCCATAGTAACCACCCAGAACTGAAACCAATATTCAAACCGATTTATCCCGGGCAGGGCCGGGGACCTCAACTAGTATTTTCTATATGTGTGTGGAGTGGACCTGGGGAAATCGGGCTTAAGGTGAAAGGACAAATTCCAGTGAAAACCCTCCAAATGGGGATCAATTTTCTATGGAAAATCAGATTTACTTATATTATTATAATGAAAGATAGACCATTTTTCTGCAGTCTTGTTAAATGCTTTGCTTGAAATCGTCTTAAACGTATTTTATTTTGATTGTTTGAAGATGTATAAGAATTTCACCGTAAGCACGACTTCGCCCGAACTACTCATTTTATATCTAGGTCTATATTGTGTAGGGAGCACTACTCTACTCTGTACTGTAAGCGGCCGCCCGTAAAGTACGCACGTTTGATTTTGGCGATGTATCCTCCTCCCTGTCCCCACATTCCCTCAGTGCACGCTTTTTTATAAACTGGGAGAAACTGATCTGCCCCCATCCGAGCATGTATACTTCATTGCCGGTGGTCCCTGAGCAGGGTGGCATTGTACCGGCACAATTAATACAGAAATGAGAACGGTGTCGTATACCTTACGACAGATCATAATAATACTGCGAGGGGACATCTATAATAAGCAAGTAGGCTCGATTTTAGCGATGTAGCCCCAGTCCTCACCGCACCCTCACCTCCCCCACCCCTTTCCTCATGCAGGCATTTTCACTGGCTTTAAGCGATGCAGCCTCCATCCTCACCCCCCCCCCCCCTAATTCCCCTTCACGTCCGAGTTTATGTACTTAATGAATGGTCACTGAGTATGCTGGCCGTGTACCGGAACTATAATTATTGACATATCTTATGTAAAGTCAAGTCCAAGGATGATTCCATTTGACCTACAGTTGTAAACTGACCACTCGGTCTGGTCACAGCATGGTGTGGTGTAGCTTTGCATGAAGTGGTTCGGGTTTCAGAATGTTAGTCTGAAAATGCTGTCATAGAATAATATGGTTGATCAGAAAGATAAAAAGTACACGCATTCTCCTGCACTAGTCTAGGGGTGGATATCGTCCTGGAAAATGAGGAATTCCTGATTTATTTATTCATTTAAAAATTCCTGATGTATTTATTTATTTATTTATTTATGTGGGAGTGGATGTGGCGAAATCGGTCTTGAGCTGAACTTTTTATACCTCTTTAAAAAATCAAAATAAAATATTTTACAGACGATTTCAAGACAAATATTTTCAATAAATGCAGGAAAATGGTCAATTCTTCATTTTATTAGCAAATCTCAATTTCCGCAGAAAAATGTTCCCCCTTTAGAAGAGGTTTATGAGGAATTTGGTCTTTCACCTTAAGCCCGATTTCGTCAGACCCACTCACATTTATGTATACATTTAGAAATTCGTGATTCATATCTTTGTGACCGCCAAATCGGTAAACAAAACGAAAGATAATTTATTTGAAACTTTGCACCAATTCAATGCAATTCGCTTTATGTTTGCTAGTGTGGTTAATCGCCGGTCTGTATTCATATTCAGGAATTTTATTCATGCCGAGTTCCCGCCTCTGCTGGTGCTAGCGATTTCTTTACATGGACCCGTCCTTTCAGTCATATGCCCAAATCAGGCATCACCACATCCATGTGTGTTCCCAGATTTAATTGAAGGAATGTTAAATAGGGCCATCAAGTGTCTTGATCATCTATGTGGGGTTGTGACATAATAGTAATTTGCAGCCATTTAATATTGTCTGCAGTTGGTGGTGGGGGGGGGGGCGCACTGAGTCAACTTTTATATGTAACCAGAGAGTATGTATGTATAGAAAGATTTTACTGTTGGTCGATTTGCACTGCGAGACACGGGACGCTCCGCGAAACCACTGTTAGGTTCGAGCGGAAAGTAGGTCGCCGTGGTAAACAATACCCGTTTGTGCATTTCCACGAGGTGTAGGAGCTTACAAACGGCTGTAAATAGTTTCAATCAGCCAAAAAATATCAACAAACCACAGTAAACAGGCATGCACACTATCTTTGGTGAAGAGAGTCTCTTTCAATTCTCGTTAACCGCAGCGACCTAGTTCCGCGATTTGGCGGAAGTGAGATATCTCTATAAATACATACGCTTTGGTGTAACTGTTTGGACTCAGTGCGCGAGCTCTTTCTATCCCCCCCCCCCCCCCGACTCGAGACAGTTTTGACAAGCCCAAACTATTGACCAGGACTTGTTTCGGTCTCGCCAATGCGCGGGGTCCCGTTCACGTTCCACAAAACAGACTTGGGGCTGTGCGTCGCTAGCCTAAAACGTGGAGAATTATCGAAACCCACGTTGAATGCAGTGACGTTTACTTTGTGGTGAAAAGGTCTGTACCAGTTTGCAATATCAGACATTCTGTACTAGATTACGGAATTTACGGCAATTGTAGAATTATAGTGATAGGTTTTAGGTTACTCTGTGAGAGGTTATAAGCAGATTATTTTGTGTTTAGTGTACGGTAGCATTGTGTTTGGGTTTGCTTTCTCCTATTTCTTGGGCCATGTTCATGATTTGTGTAAACATTATCAATCTGTTTGATCTGCAGGAGATGTCAAAATGAGGGAATGTCCAGACAAGCTGGACACCGGTCAGTCCTCTGTCCTGGCTGATGCTGACCGCAAGATGCTAGATAGTAAGTGTTACAAAATAATTGTAAAAGTCCATCTAACTGTCCACCCACCCATCTGCTTGTCTATCTGTCTCTTCCCGCCTATCTGCCCGACTGCCTGCCTATCCACCTACCTACCTACCTACTTATCAACCTACCTATCTATGTATCTGCTTGCTTGCTTACCTACCTACTTACTTGTCTGTCTCTCTGTCTGTGTGTTGATCTACCTATTTATCCATATTTGTATCTACCTGTTATCTCTCTATCTATCTGCAGATGTCTGTGTTTCTGTCATCCTGTTTTATTTGTCTGGCTGCCTGTCTGTCTTGTCTGTCTCTCTGTCTGTCTGTTGGTTTGTCTGTATGCCTTATCGATCTTTGTGCATTTTTGTGAAGATATGCCTCATGTTTGTCCACGCCTCTCAAGATCATAACATTATCTCCACCCCATCCCTCGCCATACCGGCACTGCAGCATCCATCCATAAACAAATATGTCTGGACACTGCAGTAGCTGGACCACTTTCTCACCACACATTTTATAGTCTCACTCTTCAGAACTAGCGGCATCTGGGACAGATTTACACACCTTGAGCCAACAAAATTCCTCACCCTGCCCCCTTTTTATTTTTAAATCTCTCACCATGTCTGGCTCCTGTGCTGTCTAGTCCACTGGTTTTGGTGGGCGTGGTCAGTCAGTAAAAAGCTGATGGTACCAGAGATTTATGGTCCAGTCTGGACAGCTTTCGTGTTTGGGTAATGGCTAACACGGGCTACAGTTTTTCTACGTAATATTTCACTCGCTGTAAAATTACTGGATTTCCCATATTGAATATCAGACGTAATAATCATGGATGCCTGTTTAGGTGGCGACTTCGCCCACTAGGTCCCGGGATGTGGGAAGGAAACATTTTGTACAATGAAATTTGTACATGTACTATGAAATTAAAATTGTACAGAGACATAGAAATTTTATTTGCCACTTCAAATTCAATGCCACAGTGTTGTTTCATTATTATATTGTAATATTATGTCGAAAACATGTCGACATAGGTAAGTGGAGAATTTGGCCATGCGAGTCAGTGTTCTTTGTTATAAAGTCAGTTTATCTCCTTGTCTGAACACTGTCCGTGTATGGCAGCGAAAACTACACCGTGAAATAAGAAGGAATGATGTCTTTTTGGCACCCATAAAAATAGCGTGCGAGCAGTAGGGCGGCGATGCAGGGACGTGGACTATGATGTATTGTATGAAAAGAGTTCCTGGTTAATGACCACTGATAATAAGTGTTCCTTTTCTTTTTTAAAATATATTTTATTCCCCTTACGTGACAGAATTGGCTCTACCAGATGAACGTCCCCGGTTCCGGTCCAGGTTTCTGAGTACAAGCAAGGCCCACAGACACCGCAAGTCTCACAATAAACTGAGCACAGAGACCAGGCTGCTACTAGATGAGTTCTATCATTCCCCGGCCAGGGTGAGTTAGATACCATAAAACCTGTTACACTCATTGAGTATCCTCTTCTTTCGTCTGTGGTTTCGTTTGCCTGTTCTGTTACTCCACTGAAACGTCCTGGTTTGATTCGTCATTATGTAAACCCATTTTTTTTTTTCATTTCCGCCCTCCACTCTGTTCATCTAACTAAAGTGTTAAAGAAGAATGTTTTTGTTCGTGCACACCTGTGTCCAGCCGTCTTTTGATGTGTCGTGCGGGTTTGCCCTTCCGTTACTCCCTTGTACCTAAACGCAGGTGGTTGACGGGTGCGCCTGGTAAGCTCTCCTCCTGTCTTGACCTTCTGTTATAATTATTCTGTCTATTGTCTTGCTTTTCTTTTTTCCCCCTGACACAAGGTGACTGTTATCGGGTAGACGAGCTTTCTCCAAACTCAAACTTTTTGCCGAAACATCCTTGTTGTTGTGTTGTTGGCTTTCCCCTGATGAATGCCACAGAAAGAACAGTTTATCAAACACATTAGCGGTACACTTGACCATAAGTTCTGTTAGCTGTTAGTTTTGTCACCGCGTTCTTTAATGTCAGCAGAGATGAGAGAGCAACGTCTTCATCAACTGGAATCACGCCATGCTTTTACAGTGGGAGGTTTTTATCGCATATCTTTTCAATGCATCTTATACGTTTATACGGAGGAAGGAGAAGAGGGGTTTATACAAAATGAGGAGAGTATGAAGTATGGGTTTCTCTGTCTCAGATTGTTCACTGAACATCCTGTCAGGTCGAAGATTGTGTATCTTTCAGTCACGTAATAATGCAAAGCATACCCATAACCGAAGGTGGCTGTTACATCCATCAGAATGCAACAAAGCACTCGATAAGTAATGAAAGGTAGTAGTTAGAACACACCAGAGTAGTGGTGAGAGCCAAAGTGGCCAGAATTTGAAAACGGCAGTAGTCGAAATGGAAATGAACGTGCCATTTAATATTTTACTTTTCCTCTGGACATTTGGCCAACGAGACCAGCACTAAACAACTGTCGCCCGCCTTAATGCGTCGGTAACTGAATCGTTATAGTTATTCACCATGTGTTGCTTTTTGCCTCCATGCACGCGATGGTATGGTATCACTTTGGAACTGAGTTTCTTTTATTTTTTAACACCTTTTTATCGACTTGACTTTTTCCGGACAACGAGTGGCCGTCACTGTGTGGACAATATAGCTGTCTTCATAAACTCAGACTGAGACTGGCATGGGAGATGTCCTGGGTTTGTAAGACTGTCCTGTTCAGCGTGGCACAATGACCTCCATGCATGCTATCAGATCGGTCAGAAAGATCTTGTTAAATTGGCAAGGTGTTGGGGGGGGGGGGTGGGGAGCAAGGTTGGGGGGGGGGAAGCAAGGTTGGGGGGGGGGGTTTCCGGTCCAATAAATGGATAGATGTGGACAAATCTAGGGTAAGGATGGAGAGACATAGTCAGTGAGGTTAGACATAAGAAAGGCTGGAGAGAACAGGAAAGGAAATAATCTCTAGCGAAGATACGTGTGGGTGGAGATGTTAGATATTGTCTAGTCTACCCATGATGTACGTTTGTATGGTTTCACAGAAGGTGCTTCAGTCAGTTGCTCAGTATGTAGTATGAGTCATCTAATTCAGATTTCATATCTACAGACATGAAATGTTTCTCTTTTGTCTGTGGCCTAGTTTGTCATACTTTGTCAGTAAGGGCAGACAGGGTCAGTGCATTAGTTTTCTGGTATTAAGATGATGCATTCTGATGTCCCCACTGCAAGACAACGACTATCGTGACATTAGAAATCCTATTCTATGCGACGGCTATGTTAGACTCTCAGTTAATTCCTGCCCCCAAAAGTTGGAAACCTGTAGCCGGGATAGCAGTGTAGAATTCTTTCGATATTCTCAGACTTACTCCTTTCCAAACGTGAGCGTGTATTCCAGAAAGAAAACGCTCAGAGTGAAAAAAAATATGTTACCGTGTTCAAGTCTTTTTTTTTTTCTACCCAAGAGACAGGCATTGAGACGTGTTGTGTTAACTAATAGTCCTAAGTGGTTTTGGTCCGAATGCCGACGTACGTACTCTCCCCCGCAACATTTGGCAGATTTCATATCTCTCTTTCCATTACCTCGTTTCCCGTCAAGGTTCCCTTTGCACGGGCTCTCTTTCCTTATCCATATTGCGACCTTAATTCGCGAATGTTCTATCTCTATTTTGTGAACAACTGGAGATCTGTTAGTATGGAGAAGAGGTATAACAAATGCCCACTTTGACACTTGTTTAAAATGCGTTGTGGCACTTACCAAGCCGGTTCATTGTATCGATTTATTCTCACTCCTTATCATAATACTAAAGCCGCAAACGTTTAGCGTCGAATTTCTCCGTTGTGCAAAAAGTGGAGTTGAAACAAGAACTAAGCTCCACGCTCCGCATCCCGATCTTTGTCATCTGAATAGCCAAAACTGACCACCGCTTGCTCTAGAGTGGCCTTAATTAAACTGACTTCTATAGTTGTTGTCCCTGTCGACTCCATGCATCTGATCCCTTTCCATTCTCCTCCTAAACTCAAACTTACACCGTCCCCGACACACATAACTGTCTGACCAGCTCCAGTTCACTGTACCCTGAAGAATGAGCTGATGACAGTTGGCACCATTCATAGACGTACTCTTAATTTTATTTTATTATTATTATTATTTCTTTTGGGGAGGGGGTCGGGACGGCTGTAAACTTTGACGTGCCGGCAATTGCGGGTGTCTCAGCCGGTTTGGTATCAACCAGTCTTTCATTTCCGGTGAGATTTGCCGTGGTTCCAGGAAATCCCAGAGGCGGAAACCAGCACAAATCTGAGATGGCGTAACATGTGATAATGAAGAGCTTGCCACCTCACTTCGTTCATAACCTCTGACTGCGTCATGTTAACTCTCGGCACCAGCCTGTTTCCACTCTGCACGACACGTAATACACACGTCTAGTGATAAACACGCTTAGCTTATAACTATTCATTTCTTTCACCACCACACTCCTAATGAATTCACACAATTTACTCTTTCACTGACAGCTTACTCTTCCCGTTCGCTTAGCATCTCTTTCAGTGACTCGCACTCACTTAATCCACCCAATCATTACTGGCTCAACCGCTCAATCAATTGTTGCCTTGCGTCACGCATTCGCGGTGCTGTCTCTGTCATTCATTCACTTACTCACTCACTCACATACTCAATCACTCACTCACTCATCCACTAACTCACTCACTTACACACTCATTCACTCATCCACTTACTCATTCACTCAGTGACATAAACTTTGCTCACTCATCACTCCTGACAAACATAACCATCCATCCGATCTCTCGCATAAAAGTGGGATCAATTCACGGTCACAGTCATAAAACGATAGCTTCCTATGGATTAGTAGAATCTTCAGTGAATATATCGTTTCCCCATGATATTCTGTATTAGCTGCGTGTCCGCTGAATGTATTTCCATAATATCTTGCGTACTTTACCAACTGATGTTTTATCTTTAGTGTCTGTCTTGCATTAATTATAGACCAGTCGATTGGCCTGTGTGTGTTGTGGCCTCGACTGTTTTCCATAGCATAATAATTTTACAACTGGGTGATTGGTTGACGCTTATGATAAGAGTCTCCTTCTGTCCTATCATTCTGTTCTATTCTGTCTGTTGTCTTGCTTTTTCATGGCACAGTGTGGCGTCATCGTGTCGACATGCTTTCTACAAAGTCAAATTCAAACTGGACTACAAGTACAAAAATCCGCATACAAACTGTCTGGGTGCTTACACACAGCAAAAGTTCATAATGCTCAGTATACGAGGAGATTTACGCACGAACTTTCATATATATGCGCGAGAGTCCAGACCACGACAATCTAAGTCGTCTTCAGTAAGGCTGGTGGTACACTGAGTCATGACTGCCTTGCGACTGTTTTGTCTTAGTGCGTGTAACAGGGTGATAGATTGGCAAGGTATAACTAGTAGTTATAATAATATTGTGCCTATAACTAGCGTCGCCCGTGCAGATGCGTCGCCCGTGCAGATGCGGGGCTCTCTTGTAGAAGAGGGACAGCAGAGAATACATCTGACGTGATACTGCGTGTCGTAAGAGGCGACTAAAGGTGCAAAGGTCCTGGTCTCCCGAGAAGAGCCAGTTGGCGGTGGGCCAACTACCCACCCTGTAAAAATAAACCAGTTACAGAAACACAAGCAAATACTTCAAATCAGTCTTTTATCTTGGGAGAAGGGGGAGCATCTGCACCTGTAGATTCAATGAAGGACAATGGACAAAGCCGAAAGGACGCCACTGGCCCGACTGCTCCTTCATCAAGCAAGTCACTCCGGATTGCGTCGTGGAATGTCCGCTCCATGTATGAAGCAGGAAAGAGTGCCCAGGTTACAATGGAGATGAGGCGATACAGACTGCACATACTTGGAGTTAGCGAGACCCGCTGGATACAGTCCGGACTGAAACAACTTAATACTGGGGAAAAGATTTTGTATTCTGGAAGGGAGGACAAAAAGCATACAGAAGGAGTAGCGATCATCTTGAGCAAGCACGCCCAGAGGTCACTGAGGGGATGGGAACCCTATGGAAGGAGAATTATATTGGCATCATTTACTACTAAGAACAAGAACATCAACATGAACATTGTGCAGATATACGCCCCAACAAATGAAGCAACCGATGAGGACAAGGACGACTTCTACAACCAGCTTCAGGAAATAGTTGACACATTGCCAAGAAAAGATGTGAACATTATAATGGGAGACGCCAATGCCAAGATAGGACAGGACAATACAGGGTATGAGGACATTATGGGGTGCAATGGTTTAGGACAAATGAATGAGAATGGAGAGCGGTTTGCAAGTTTCTGCGCATTTAACAGCTATGTGATTGGAGGTTCAGTATTCCCACACAAGAGGATCCATAAGGCCACTTGGATTTCACCGGATGGAGTAACTGAAAATCAGATTGACCACTTTTGCATCACCCGACGATTCAGACGTTCACTAGAGGATGTCATAGTACAGAGAGGAGCAGATGTTGGATCTGACCATCACATGCTGCTGGCAAGACTCAAACTCCGCCTCAAGAAACAAGGTACCAGAGCAGGAACAAAGAGGAGAAAGTTTCAAGTGAGCCTTCTGGATGGAGACAAGAAGGAAGAGTTCCAGCTGACACTGAGGAATAGATTCAAACCCCTTGTTGACCTCGAAGAGACGGTAGATTTGGAGACTCACTGGGCTAAGGTAAAAGGAGTATTTACATCGACATGTCAGGATGTTATTGGGGAAAAGAAAGTGGAACACAAGGAATGGATCAGTCAAAAATCACTGGACTTGATAAGGATAAGAAGAGACCTAAAAGAACGGGTAAATGCAAGTCGTACAAGAAGCTCAAGAGTTGGTAACCAGGAAGAGTACCGAGCATCAGCTAAAGAGGTCAAAAAATCAATTAAAAAAGACAAAGAGGAGTTCATAGGAATGTTAGCAGAGAAAGCAGAGAAGGCAGCAACAGGAGGACACATGAGGATCCTCTACCAGACTACAAAGACTCTTGCTGGAAAATATGGAAAACCTGAAGTTCCTGTCAAGGATTACAACAGGAAGGCTATTTTTGGAAAGGAAGCTCAGGCAAAAAGATGGATAGAACATTTTAACAGCCTCTTGAACAGACCTCCACCAAGCAACCCACCCGACATTCTACCCGCAAGAAATGATTTACCGATCAGTTGCGACCCTCCGACTAAAGCAGAGATTAATGATGCCATAAAGCAGTTAAATCGAGGCAAGGCAGCTGGACCAGACCAGATCCCACCAGAGGCGCTGAAGGCAGATGCTGCTGGGGCTGCAGAGGGTCTGCACTCACTATTCTCGAGGATTTGGATCGGAGGCAAGTTTCCAAAGGACTGGAAGGAAGGACACCTCGTGAAGCTCCCAAAAAAAGGGGACCTCAGCAATTGTAGTAACTACAGAGGAATCACACTTCTCTCCATCCCAGGAAAGGTTTTCAATCGGATTATTCTCAAGCGAATACAGAATGCAACAGACCAAAAACTTCGCGAGGAGCAAGCTGGTTTCAGGAGTAATCGATCAACCACCGACCAGATCGCCACGCTGAGAATCATAGTAGAGCAGTCGCTAGAGTGGAACTCCCAACTGATAGTGAACTTCCTTGACTACGAGAAGGCCTTTGATAGCATCGATAGAGAAACACTGTGGAGAATATTGAGACATTATGGAATCCCAGAGAAGATGGTGAATCTTATCAAGAGCATGTACGAGGGGACAAGTTGCAGAGTCGTACATGATGGTGAGCTTACTGACAGCTTTGATATCAAGACTGGTGTTAGGCAGGGTTGTTTGCTGTCCCCATTTCTGTTTATCCTGGTGATTGATTGGCTTATGAAAGAAACCACCAGTGGAGGAAGAAATGGCATACAATGGACCCCATGGACACAGCTGGACGATCTAGATTTTGCAGATGACTTGGCACTATTGTCGCACACACACGACCAGATGCAAGCAAAGACTACAGCTCTAAACAAAATTTCAGAATCTATTGGATTGAGGATACATCCCGCGAAGTCGAAGGTCCTAAAAATTGTTGCACCCCTAAGCGAACAAGTCAGAGTAGGAGATCAACCACTGGAAGATGTAGAGTCCTTCTGCTATCTTGGTAGTATCATCGACAATAAGGGAGGAACAGAGGCAGAAGTCAAAGCACGAATTGGAAAGGCACAGGCAGCTTTCACATCCTTAAGCAAGATTTGGAGAACCAAGGATATATCTCTAAAAACAAAGCTGAGGATATTCAACTCGAACGTGAAGTCAGTCCTGTTGTATGGATGTGAGACTTGGAATGCGTCCCAGGCCTGCATAAAGAGAATCCAAGTTTTCATCAACAGATGTTTGAGGAAGCTACTTAAGATCAGATGGACAGACAAGGTCAGCAATGAAATTGTATGGAAAAGAACAAGACAGAACCCAGTCAGAGAGGAAATTGGTAGGAGGCGATGGAGATGGATCGGCCACACTCTCAGGAGGCCAGGAAACAGCATCACGAAGAAGGTATTGGACTGGAATCCCCAGGGCAAGAGATCAAGAGGAAGGCCGCGCGGAACGTGGAGAAGAGCCAGAGAAAATGATGTGCAACGAAGCGGAAAGACTTGGAATAATGTAAAGAGGCTGGCCCATGATAGAGAGGGATGGAAGGTGTTTGTTGGTGGCCTATACCCTGATCCAGGGTGAGAAAGGCAATGATGATGATGATATAACTAGCGTGGGAAGATAGTTAACGGCGGGGAGACAGAGTCATTGTAGGCCAGAGGGGGAAAGTATGGGATGCAACTGAAGCGCTTTGACACCCGAAAAGGGTAGTGTTTACTTGACCGCCGTACTTGTCGATCAGATCACCTGGGAATTGCTTGGGGGGTAGAGCTGTTTCAATAGTATTTGACGTGGAGTCGACGGGGGTGGCTATTAGGATAACTAATGCACACTCGGTGGGCGTCTTGGGACGCTACCTGACTGGGTATAAATCCCCGAACGCTCCTTCCAACTTCAGACCGCTGAGAGCACTCACCAGCTTCGTGCCGAAGAGGAGACCACAACTGCAACTGTAACTTTGTACTAGTCTTGTGAGTGGGGAAGGTCAGGGAACCCGCAAACATCCTTTGTCAGAGCGTGGTATCTTTGGTATCTTGTCGGCATTTGAGCTGTTGCTGAGTGGTAAGTTAATTGTACGATGTATGTGTATTTTACTTAATGTTCATGATTGTAGAACCTAAATCTAGTGGGTTTACTTTGGTATAACTACTGCCTCTGAGAGAGTCACGGAAACGCCGTTACATATATGTTACGAAACCTTATAGGATGGGGTCTGTTAGAGAGAGCGTTATTCTTCGTGGGGAACGTGTAAATATCATTAAAACTGCATTGATCGTTTATTCTATTGCCTATATGGGAGCCTATGGAGTATGGGAGCTGCAGCCTGGCTTATAACAGTGTCAGCGGTTAAAAGTATTAATGACGAATATCCGTCATGGAGTAAGTACGGAAGTCATGCCTTCCAGCAGTAGATTAGGAAGTTGCGATTGTTTTTCTACAGAGGAGGAAGAACAACACCTTCTTGGCTTCTCAACTTCTCGTACTTTGATTAACGACATCGTGGCTTCTTGGCTTCCCCACCTATTGGTACCTGCCGATACCTGTTGATCTAACTGCGCAGTCAAGCCAGGGTAGAGAGGAAGAACCAGTGCCCAGATAGCGCCATACACCCCTAAAGGAGAGGTTTCCTTATGCTGAATGTTCCCATGTGTTTTATAAAACGTGCTAGAGATTGAATATTACGAAGCCATTTAATTAGCATGTACTGATTTGCATCAACTTCATTCCATCGAAATTCACATGAAATTGTATGACCTATGTTCCTATTATTATTGAATGAATTAATAATTATTGTATATATGTAAGCAATACAGATATCGTTTGTTATAACTTATAGAAGAGAGATAGTCGATTATTTAGTGTGTTTGTGCCGTGCCCATCACGGCTGGTGTCAGAAGAAAGTTAGTGAGAGAAAGTGGAAACATCACAATGGTGTCAGAAGTGGGATCCTGCTATTAAATAACATTTAATTTTGATCTGGGTCGTGTCAAGGGGCTATTGTGTGATTGTGTGGACAGGTCATCTGCCCTGAGGCGAGTGAGAGAGATTGACATTTAGTGCCTGCGACATGCTCTGATTTTACCTGTGCATTGACTGTTCAATTTTATCTTTTGTCACAGAGAAAATTGTTGTTTGCTATTGCAGGAATATTGTTGTTAACTTCACAGTTACGATCCACGCTTTATTGTTAGCTTTGTTTACAGGTCAATTGCTGATGGACTATCTGGGCGCACTGAAGCTTGCCAGACAAGAAGGCATTAGTGATGAGGAATTCAAAATTAGGTGGGACGAAGAGAAAGCCCAAAACCGAGAACAAAGGGCTATCGAACGAGAAGAAAAGGAGCGCGAACGAGAAGAAAAGGAGCGCGAACGAGAAGAAAAGGAGAAGGAAAGACAATTTGAAAGGGAGAGAATGGAATGCGAACGGGAACTAGCCAAAAACGGGTGTCACAATGGTAAAGGGAATGGAAAATCTGCTGCCCCGAAGGTACCTAAAATTGCCATTTTTGATGACTCGCGCGAGGATCTCGACTCGTATTTGAAAAGATTTGAAAGGCTCGCGCAGGCAAATGATTGGGAAGAAGACACCTGGGCAGACATGTTAGGGGCATTGTTAACTGGCAGGGCGTTAGATGTTTATTCCGGTCTCAGCGATGAAGACAGTAGGGATTACGAGAAGGTAAAGAAGGTGTTGTTCAAGAAGTATCACCTCACGGCAGAGGGTTATAGGCGTAAGTTTAGGGAGAGTCGTCTAGATAAGGACGAAACTTATACGCAGCTGTCCGTGAGATTGCAGAGATATTTTGAGAGGTGGGTAGACCTCTCAGAGGCAGAGAGAACTATGGAAGGGATTACGGATCTGTTAGTCAGGGAGCAGATGTTGAAGATTGTCGACTGTAATCTTTCCATATATTTGAAAGAGAGGGACCCCAAGTCCGTGCATGAGTTAGTTGAGATGGCGGACTTGTATAGTGAGGCTCATCAGTCGAAGCGAGGGCTGGAGCAACAGCAGAAGTCAGGTAAGAGGGTTGAGGAGAGCAGAAGTAAGGGTTTAGGAGTGAGTAAACCGGTATGCTTCAACTGTGGCTCTCCCAATCACCTGAGTAGGCAGTGTGACCAGGGCAGGACGAAGAAGGGTGCTGCTGCCACTGTCGAGGACAACCGAGGTAAGTCCCAGCGTGAGAGTGGGCGTGGTTGTTTTGTGTGTGGGTCACTTCTCCATATTGCGAGATTCTGTAGGAAGAGACAGAAAGAGACGACCGCAGTCGTACTAACCAGCGATGAGGAAGCCGATGACAGTCAGTGGGAGTCATCGGGCAGGGCGAATACTCAACCAGGGGCTGAGCAGAGTGTTGGGCCACAGACCTTCATTTCTTGGGAGACGGAAGGTAAGAGTATTGAGTTAGAAGGTTCGACAGAACATGAGCCCGAAGACGGTGTTCCGGAGAATGATTTATCCGCTCCATTTTTGGAGAAGGGGAGGATAGGGGATAAAGAGATTACTATCCTTCGTGACACGGGATGCACGTGTGCGATTATAAAAAGGGACAAACTGCCTCCTAACAGCTTAACTGGGAAGAACAGGAGTTATGTCCTGATGGACGGGACGAGAAGGTCTGCTCCTGTCGCGGAAATGTGGGTAGAAACCCCATTTTATACTGGGCTTCTCAAAGCGCTAGTAGTGGAAGACCCAGTGGCCGATTTGATTATAGGAAACATAAAGGGGGCGTCTCTTGAGAAGATAAGTGTGGTACTCACGCGATCTCGCAAGGTGGAGATTGACAAGGAGGAGCATGAGTGTGAGAATGCGAGTGCGAAAGTGAGTCAGACCACAGATAATGAGGAGGCCAAGGGCAACTCAACGGAGGAGGTAAGGGTAGGGGCCAAGATAGGGGAACTCACACCAGGTGAGATAGCCCGGGCCCAGAGAGAGGACGAAACTTTGAGAGTTTTAAGGGAGAGAGCCACGTTGGAGCAATCGGCTGAGGTAGGTACTCACATAAAGGAGAGTAAGGGAATTTACTATCGGGTAAAGAAGGCCGGGGCTGGACGTGCTGATGTGGAGCAGTTGTTGGTACCTAAGCAGTACCGAAGTGAGCTGATGAAGATAGCTCACGAAGGAGTGTTCGGGGGACACTTAGGAATTTCGCGCACACAGGACAGAATAATGCAGTCGTTCTTTTGGCCTGGGATAGGTGCGGACGTAGGTCGTTTCTGTCGATCGTGTGACGCGTGTCAAAGGACATCCAATAAAGGTAGGGTGACAAAGGTACCCCTAGTGCCGACACCCCTGATCGACACGCCCTTTTCGCGCGTCGCCATAGATTTGGTTGGTCCACTTCCGCGCACGGAACATGGGAGATCGCGTTATATTTTGACGCTAGTAGATTATGCCACGCGTTTCCCGGATGCCGTAGCCTTAAGGGGGATATCAGCTGAGCAGGTCAGTGAAGCGTTAATGGAAATATTTTCTCGGTTAGGCATACCAAAGGAAATAGTTTCAGATAGGGGATCACAGTTTACCGGTGAGCTGATGAGAGAGGTCAGTGCACTTCTCAAAACGAAACAGATATTCTGCTCGCCCTACCACGCGATGGCCAATGGTCTGTGTGAAAGATTTAACGGAGTGCTGAAGAATATGCTTCGCCGAGTAGCTCATGACAGACCCAAGGACTGGGACAGAATGTTGTGTCCACTGCTGTTCGCGTATCGCGAAACTCCACAGGCCAGTACAGGTTTTTCGCCGTTTGAACTAGTGTTCGGTCACCCTGTGAGAGGACCACTTGCAATACTGAAGAATCTGTGGACTGGGGAAGCGGAGTCAGAAACGAGGTCATCGTACGAATACGTGGTAGATATGAGGGAACGATTGGAGGATGCCATGAAAGTCGTAGCCGAGAACAGCAGCGTCGAAAAACACAGGCAGAAGAAATACTACGATAGGGGGGCCAAACAGAGGAAACTCCAAGTGGGCGATTCCGTCCTCATACTTCTCCCAAGTGACGGATCGAAACTACAGATGACTTGGAAAGGGCCTTACAAAGTAGAAGAGCAGAGAGGGTCAGTGAACTACATGGTGAACGTCAAGGGGAAGAGACGACTGTATCACGCGAATATGCTGAAGAAGTATATTGAGAGGGAAGACGAACAGGAAAACACAGAGGCAATAGCTGCAGCTATAATTGACGAGACCGATGAAGGAGAGGAAGCGACTTCGATGCCTCTGGAGACAGTCATGCCTAAGCTAGAACAGACCGAAACCTACAGGGATGTACAGTTAGGGGACACGCTAGATCAGGATCAGAGAGAACAGATGCAAGAGCTCATGGAAGAATACAAAGATATATTTACCGATGTACCGGGGCTCACTGACCTGATCAAGCACAAAATCCCATTGCTAGATCAAAAACCTGTGAAAGTAAGACCCTACCAACTACCGTACTCAACTAGAGAAGCTGTCAATGCTGAGGTAGGCAAGATGCTTGCGGCCAGAATCATCGAACCGTCCGAGTCCCCGTACAATAGTCCAATTGTATTAGTTAAGAAGCCCGATGGTCAACATAGTTTCTGCAACGACTACAGGCGGCTAAATGTTGTGACTGCCGATGTCGCCGAACCGATGCCTGAGGTAGAAGCCATTATTTCCAATCTAGCGGAGGCAAAATATTTCACCAAGCTGGACTTGACAAAGGGCTTTTATCAAGTTCCGATGGCCGAGGAAGATAAACACCTGACGGCGTTCGCCACACCGTTTGGGCTATACCAGTACAGGGTCATGCCGTTCGGGTTGAAGGGATCCCCCGCCACATTTAACAGGCTCATGAGGAAAGTATTAAAAGATGCTGGCGAAGGGGTAGATGCATTTGTAGACGACTGTCTTATACACAGTGCAAATTGGCCTGACCACTTGGAACGTTGTCGGAATGTCTTCGAGCGACTGAGACGGGCAAATTTAAAAGCTAGACCTACCAAGACGCTAATAGGGATGACAGAAGTCGAGTACTTAGGCCATAAGCTGGGACAGGGGACTGTAAGACCGCAGGAGAGTAAGGTGCGAGCCATTGTCGACTGTGACCGACCGACGACCAAGACACAAGTGAGGAGTTTCCTGGGGCTAACGGGGTACTATCGGAAGTTTGTACCAAATTACAGTGCAATCTCGGCGCCGTTGTCAGACCTCACAAAGAAGTCCCAGGGCACAAAGTTCGCGTGGGGACACGCGCAGGAGAACGCGTTCAATGCCCTAAAAATTTGTTTGAGTTCCGAGCCGATACTACGGATGCCAGACTGGAACAAGGAACTGATTCTCCAGACAGACGCATCTAACCTTGGAGTGAGTGGCTGCCTACTTCAAGAAGACGAGGGTACGAAATATCCAGTTGTATATGTCAGCAGAAAGTTGAAACCCGCGGAGAAGAACTACTCAACAATTGAAAAGGAATGCCTGGCCATAGTTTTCGCCGTTAGTAAGTTGCAGGCGTATCTGTATGGGAGAAACTTCGTGTTAGAGACGGACCACCGACCTCTAACTTGGATGCGAACTAAAGACCAGAAGAACGCGAGGGTAACTAGATGGAACCTGGCGCTGCAACCATATAACTTTCGAGTCAGCAACATCAGGGGGCGAGACGCTCTATGGGCCGACACTCTATCTAGATTACCAGCAGATTAATAATTTTATTAGCCGATTTTGCCAGGGAAAATCGACTTAAGTGGGGGCGATTGTAACAGGGTGATAGATTGGCAAGGTATAACTAGTAGTTATAATAATATTGTGCCTATAACTAGCGTGGGAAGATAGTTAACGGCGGGGAGACAGAGTCATTGTAGGCCAGAGGGGGAAAGTATGGGATGCAACTGAAGCGCTTTGACACCCGAAAAGGGTAGTGTTTACTTGACCGCCGTACTTGTCGATCAGATCACCTGGGAATTGCTTGGGGGGTAGAGCTGTTTCAATAGTATTTGACGTGGAGTCGACGGGGGTGGCTATTAGGATAACTAATGCACACTCGGTGGGCGTCTTGGGACGCTACCTGACTGGGTATAAATCCCCGAACGCTCCTTCCAACTTCAGACCGCTGAGAGCACTCACCAGCTTCGTGCCGAAGAGGAGACCACAACTGCAACTGTAACTTTGTACTAGTCTTGTGAGTGGGGAAGGTCAGGGAACCCGCAAATATCCTTTGTCAGAGCGTGGTATCTTTGGTATCTTGTCGGCATTTGAGCTGTTGCTGAGTGGTAAGTTAATTGTACGATGTATGTGTATTTTACTTAATGTTCATGATTGTAGAACCTAAATCTAGTGGGTTTACTTTGGTATAACTACTGCCTCTGAGAGAGTCACGGAAACGCCGTTACATATATGTTACGAAACCTTATAGGATGGGGTCTGTTAGAGAGAGCGTTATTCTTCGTGGGGAACGTGTAAATATCATTAAAACTGCATTGATCGTTTATTCTATTGCCTATATGGGAGCCTATGGAGTATGGGAGCTGCAGCCTGGCTTATAACAGTGTCAGCGGTTAAAAGTATTAATGACGAATATCCGTCATGGAGTAAGTACGGAAGTCATGCCTTCCAGCAGTAGATTAGGAAGTTGCGATTGTTTTTCTACAGAGGAGGAAGAACAACACCTTCTTGGCTTCTCAACTTCTCGTACTTTGATTAACGACATCGTGGCTTCTTGGCTTCCCCACCTATTGGTACCTGCCGATACCTGTTGATCTAACTGCGCAGTCAAGCCAGGGTAGAGAGGAAGAACCAGTGCCCAGATAGCGCCATACACCCCTAAAGGAGAGGTTTCCTTATGCTGAATGTTCCCATGTGTTTTATAAAACGTGCTAGAGATTGAATATTACGAAGCCATTTAATTAGCATGTACTGATTTGCATCAACTTCATTCCATCGAAATTCACATGAAATTGTATGACCTATGTTCCTATTATTATTGAATGAATTAATAATTATTGTATATATGTAAGCAATACAGATATCGTTTGTTATAACTTATAGAAGAGAGATAGTCGATTATTTAGTGTGTTTGTGCCGTGCCCATCACGGCTGGTGTCAGAAGAAAGTTAGTGAGAGAAAGTGGAAACATCACAGTGCGCGAGGTCTCTCTTCCCGCCACCTGACTCAAGACCGTATTGGCGCGCCCGAATCAATGAGACAGATTTGTTTTTGGTCTCTCTCGTCACCAGTGTGCGAGGTCCCGTTTAATTCCATAGTCCACATCTCACATTAACATCTAGATAAAACAGACATGACTCATTGTCCCACCGGCCTAAGCGTAGCATAAGCTAATAGAAGTAAGCAGAAGCTGGGGGAGGGGGAGACCACAGAGCACTAAGGTAATTCAGAGAAAATATGACGCGAATTAAAGCTGTAGTGCCTAGTTAGTGCTCAGAAAAGCAAAGCGGGAGTGAAAGAAAGCAGACAGAGAAATGATCAGAATGGGGATCGAACGGGCGACATCTGCCATGGCACCCGTCGCCTTTGCCAAGAAGAAAACAGATCGCTTAACCGTTCGGCCAAGGTCTCTGAACTAAACGTAGCATAAGAAGTGAATAATTCGTTACTGTCCATAGGACTTCTTTCTTGAAAACGTTGGAAAACGTGGCGGGAAAATGTTCGAAAGTTTTTCTGCAAAGATATGTTTTTGCATATTCACAAGTTTTCTGAAGATTGAATTAAATACGAAATGTTTCAACCCATGCTGTAGACAAACTCCGACATTATCGGCTGGTAAGAAGCAAGGAATCGGTAGAAAAAGAAATCTGATTGGTAGTTGATAATGTGGCGTGCCCTGCTTAATTAGGGGGACACGTTTTTCGTATTTATTTATTTGTATAAATAGACGGCAAGGAAGAAAAAACTTGAAATGTATATAGAAGATCTGAGAAAAGTGAAGGGCAGAAACCTTGCCATGAAATGGTTTGGGAGGAAAACCTTGAGGAATACTATATAGCCGTTTCACTTTTGAATGCGTTTGTTTCACCTCAAAAGTTAGTTTGTATCTGGAGAAGTTTGCTTCACATGTGAAGTTCTTTGCGCCTCGGTGTTGAAATATTAAATGCCTTCCTGGCCGCGCATGTCCTGTCCAGATTTAGCTCTACTACAACGCGGCCTTAGTTCATGTCCGTTCCAACTCCACGTCTCGCACAACTGAGAAATTCGACGTTAAATGTTTGCGGCTTTAGCATTATGGCAAGGAGTTGAACGTATCGGAACTGTAAAACAGCTTTACAAATTTAATGCCATAACGCATTGTTAAACAAGTGTCAAAGTGTGCATACTTCTACATACTTACAGATGGCCAGTTTTTCAGAAGATGGAGATAGAACAAACAAGAACTAAGATCGCGATAAATAAAGGCTCTAGAAAGATAAGGCCAAGATCCTTCAACTATTTTGGACCTTTTGTCTGGAACCAGATACCCTTGAACATTCGTGAATCACCGAATCTTGAAAGCTTTAAGAAAAGTGTAAAACATCACCTTTTCCTCCGAAACTGTTAAATTTTCAAAATTCTATTCTGTACTTTGATGTTATAATTGATTATATAAGCTAGTGCTATATGACTAAGAGCGTCTATGTGTGTGAAACTGAAAGTTTGTATGGATGAGAGTGCGTGTTTTAGTATGAGATTTGGAAAGTGTATGCATGAGTTATTGATGCAATGTACAGCGCATTGAGTAATTATTTTATTAGAAATGCACGATAGAAATTCTATTTATTATTATTGTTATTATACGAATGACGACACCCCAACGTCATCTTTAGAATAGAACATTCTCCAACAGTGCTGTCATTAACAGGGAAAGATTCTCCATCACACCAAAATCTATTTTTAAAAAAAAAAAGTGTTATTAAGATTGAATCCCAGTCGTCTGTGGATTATCTCCCACTTATCTCTGCGAGTGGAACAACCAGGACGCGACAAATGTGGGTTAGTTCCGTCTTCCGCCTGTCTTCCCTGTCTATTGATTCTCTTTCTTGCTGCGTTCCGTTCCCTTCTCGCGGCTCATAAGAAGACCCCCGTCCTTTCGTGTTCCGTTCCTCCCTGTCACAGAGCTGTGCACATTCTGGGCTGGTGGGACGTGAAGAGAAATAAGAAAACGCAGCTTGAACAGGCCCTGTCTCAGTGGAGAGCTGACGGTTTCCTGTGGGGACATCAGAAAATGGGTCAATAGGTTAAAAATAATTATCACAAAGGAATTGGGTCGCCACTGTACTATTTTCTCGTTGATGAAGAAAGTGGCGATTATCCTCGGAGAGCCGAAGTAATTGTGTTTCTTTTTTAGTATATTCTTAAGTATTCAGGTCTGGTGAATGTTCATTGTGACACCTTGGTCCTTCATATATAGTATATAGGTCGTTTTGCCGTGTTATTGTTGATTAATGTACCTCGTAGAAAACGTGTTGTATTTATGAGAAAAAAGAGCGAATGAAGCGAGAGAGGGAGAGAGACAGGCAGACAGACGAACAGAGAGAGGGGAAGAAAGAGAGAGAGAGAGAGAGAAATGGGTGAGAGGGAGAGGAGAGAGAAACAGAGAGGGGGAGATAGAGAGACAAAGAGAGGGCGTGAAAGAGAGACAGAGAGGTAGAGAGAGAGGGGGGGGCGGGGGAGATGAAACCTTTGTCTTCACAGTTGTTTATTTTTTTTTCTGGTCTTTGTTTTTATGATGAATGATTTTGGTCACCAAATGCCTGGCCCGTGATGGCAGAGATTGTTGAATTTGTGATGACAGGCCGATTTCAGAGATTAGGCTTCAGACACAAAAACAGATATGCGTGTACTTGTACTTGTCCTGTCGTGTCTGAAATACGATAGAGAAAGAAAGCAAACTGCAAAAGAAAAATGAGGGAAAACTACACTAAAGACCGAGAGAGCAATGACCTTTACACTTCTTCTTGAGTCTGCCGATTATAATACAAGTGATGTGCATGTAGGGCGATCACTTTTGTTGTTGTTGTTGTTGTTCATGGAAACAGGAACTTTGTGTGTGAATTTGTATAGAATAATGGTGTTATTTTTTTGTATTTTGTATACTTCTTTAATACCATGTGGGAAATTTACTTTAGTGTCATTGCAGCCCAGTTATAACTGGAGCAGACACGTCGTGGCCACAGTGCACCGCCGGTCGGCAATTTTGTTTCTCTATTTGGGGCCGGGGGTGGTAGGGATAAATTTTATTCAATTTTGCCCGGGCAGCGGCCTGTTCGGCCTGCTCTTCTCGATTTCCGAGTGCCAAGGTATCTTTAACGTACGTAACGTGTACTCAGAGCCTCCGAATTTTTTGTCCTTATCCGAGAAGTCTAGGTGCTCGATCCTACCTACCAGAGGCTCAGGGACAGGAAAATATGAGAAAAATCCCAAAATTCCAACATGCCTGCACCGACCGGGATTCGAACCCGGTACTTTCGGCATGAGTGGCGAGTGCCTTGTCTCTAGACGATCGGCGTTTATGCAAGCGATGGATATATTGGTAACGATCATGATGGACCTTTTGTCATGCATATTAAAGAGACGAACAATGATAAAAAGCCGACATATTATGCTTCAGTGAGACAGTTGAATTCTAGAATAGGAGCACTGCACTTTTTTCTATAACTTGGCCCACGATATTGTGTAAGAGAGACCTGGTTCTGATCTATTGTCTTTGCCGCGTGACTGCTGCCACGGTTAATATCGTTCCTGTTGCTTTTCGATAGCAAGATTGGGGATGTCTCAATTGTATCTCACCAACCAAACAGTTTTAATGAAGGTCTGTTATCTGGGACATTCCGTGATCGGCCAGCGAAGTGATGGGACATCACGTGACCTAATCTCGTTGTCCGGTTTCTCGTGAGACCTTGTGGAGTGTGGCACGGGGGAATTCAAAACTCCGCTGATCTGTTGTTGAAATGGGCGCTAGAGAGAGGGGCGGGCCAAAGTCTAATTCTGGACAGTGCTGCCATGTTATGAAAAAAGACCCTGAGTGTCAAAAACAGGATATTGCAGGAGGTTAAAAAAGAGATAAATAAAAAATAAAGAAAGAAAGAAGAGAGGAAGACGACATGTCCCGTTTCGTTCTTTATTTAAATTCTGTCTTGTCATGAATACAAGAAAAATTGGTCGTATAAAATTCTTACCCAGATGAAGTGTTCGAGCACAGTTTGTTCTATAAGATGCTATTAAAATTGGATTTTACTTAAACTTGCGCGTGGGGGCTTTTTCTGTAGCACGGGGGCGTGGTCAGACAAGTTGGGGGTAAGCAAGTCTCCTGACCCCAGTAAATGAAGGTGGACAGAAGAGGTAATGAACTTCGGTCTTCATACACAGTAGCAGGCAGAACAGGGTATGGAGCTAACGAATATTCGAGATAGTCTGAGATTTTATCATCAATCAACTATTACGAGACTACTGTGACGATATGGAGCCAGTGGAACTTTGATCAAATAATAGGCTCGCAGAATTACCTTTCAGAGTATAAGAGAAGCTAATAGAAGCCATCTTCTCATATGCTCGCACTTACCCTTAAAATGATGCCAGCGGTGCTCGGTTCACCTGCAGCTTTTTCACAAACTCCCTCGAGACCCATGAGCGATCCGTGTCTAAGATATAATGGTGGGAAAATTGCACGTCCATCATAGTCGGGCGACTTGACAGCGCTAACAGAATGAAATCACAGGGGACTTTCTTTACCACTTTGCGCTTTGATGTCAGGAGACCCAACAGTCGTGGGCCTGTCATCACCGCCTTTCTCCAACCTCCGGTTTGCTACATGGAAACATTTTCTACCTTTCGGCCGTATGGAAGATAGACTCCTTTCATGTTGGAGCCTGGCCACAGTCTCACTGTTTAGTCCTGTTTCTCTGAAACAAAATTGTGCTTTTACTGACCCATTATCCGAGATTAACGGCATCGAGTTTACTGAGGCTCATGCAGAAAACTAGCTTACATTGGCATACATACAGTTTATGGACAGAAAGAAGACGACCACTGAGGTGAATGCAATTTCATGTGAACGTGAAAGTATGGGGTTGGGTGACTGTTTGAAAAATATCAGTCCGAGCATTTGAAAAGTAGCATTCAGACAGATTATTTTGAAAGGTATCAGACAGAACATTTCATCACTCAGATAAATCACTTTGAAAGTAACATTTAGAAAAATTATTTTGAAAAGTGTCAGACAGCATTTCATGACTCAGGTAGAACATTTCGAAAAGCATCTCTCAGACAGAAATTTTTCCCAAGTATCATTCAGGCAACCAGATGAAACCAAAACACTAACAAACAAGGGCAGTTTGCAATCGACCAAACTGTCACATGTGACTCGGTGAGCATGAATGAATTGTGTGAGCAATCCGAGGTTTATGTCGAGCATTCCGCAGTTTTAGTCAGACATAATGGAACTCAGAATTATTATGACATCACTAAATGGCAGCCGTACATCCTGACTACCTGCCATAGCGATGTTTGAGGCTTAATGGGTGGGAACATGGACAAGACATGTCGTAGGGTGATGGCAACCATGGGTTCCTTCTGGATTTATTGGTGGGGTGGTGGCGGTGGGGGAAGTGCAAGGGCGGGAGAAAGAGGGGCGGGTGGAGGCGTAGGCCACAACAGACTGTGGGTTAGTAGGTTCTTTGTGGTAAGCTTATCAAAAAGAAAACTCCATTTCTATAGGCCTACACTCAAGACTTTTCTGTCATGTTGCCATCCGGTCTCTTGGACACCTGTCGGGGATATATTTTTTTATAATGGGGAGGGAGGCTGAAACAGAACAGTGCAGTTGGAAAAGGGGATTGTATCATCCACCACAGACCTTAACTGTTCCTGAATGGCAGGATCAAGGCCAGGATGTCTGATACTGCAGTGGTAGGTTTGGAGACATAAGTTTTGGTCTGCATGGTTATTGTCACATTGAGCTACCGAAGAGGTACGTGGATTATAAAGAGGTAGAAGGGAATAGTTATGGGGATGATGACTCTGGTCTTAAAGGATGAGAAAGGCGCAGGGTAGAGAGACCCTGCACTATAATAAGCTTTGCTGTACGGGTCTCTGGTAGACATGTTGGCCCCATGGCAAAAGCTTACAAGTAATCAGACCGATCGTTGGGACTTACACTACTGGCTGTCCTCGCCAAAGTTGGGGCCGCCATTTTGTTTTACCTGAAGTTTGCATGTTTACCAGCGTTTGCATCGTGAACTGAATTCATTCAGTGCAGAGTTATAAAAATAGTGGCAGTCTTCGTTTGACAAGGTTGTCGTAAAACATAAGTGGGAGTGAAGTGTACTAGCAGTAGTAGAAGGAATATTAGTTGGCGTCCTTGGCGACGACCACACGTCAGACAAAATAAAATGGCGGAGGTGAAAAGTTTTGTGACATCGCACGATGGTAGCGATAGATCTAGTTATTCGTTAATCTGGCAGAGATCCAGTATAATAAGCTTACGATACCAGGTCTTGTAGAAGTGTTGACGCCATAGCGAGATGGAAGAGATCGTGAAATGGAGAAAACTGGTTTCTTTCTGGCGTTGATGGACATTCGCTGAACATCGCGACCTTTGCTCATATTTGTTCCAACTCCACTTTTTGCACAGTTGAGAAATTCGACGTTAAACGTTTGCGGCTTTAGTATTATGATAAGGAGTTAGAATAAATCGGTACTGTGAAGCAGCTTGATAAGTGCCACAGCGGATTTTAAACAAATGTCAAAGTGGGCATTTGTCATACGGTATCTTTTCTACATACAGAAAGATTTCCAGTTGTTGTTTTTTTTTAGAGAATGGAGATGGAACAAACAAGAACTAAGGTCTCGGCATTGCGACTTCGACAAACAGAAAAGTTTTTGAACCCGTGAGCTCTGACGAATGCAAGACTTGTGATTACATTGGCAGGGACAAAAACGTGCGAAAGGGGAAGGCGAGTGGGAGATGAGTAGGTGAAAACAACAAATAACATATCGAGAATATAAATATAGATGGTAATATTTAGTGACAGGAAAGAGGGATTTGTTGTAGATTATACCCAAACGAAATAACAAAATATATCATGGTTATTATTAAAGCCATAAAGACTCGGTGCTGTTCTTGTGGATTCATCAAGCCAGTTCCCCCGTAACAGTGGAGCTTTCCTGTCTTCTTTCCTGATTATCTTTCCAGGCGGCTGGGCATTGTATGCAAAAATAGCTGCAGGCTGTTTCGTTTTCATTTACATGCAACTCTAATGAATGTCTAAAGCCGCTCGTGGGCGAAGATGTGTTGTTGTTGTTGTTGTTGTTGTTGTTGTTGTTGTTGTTGTTATTCGGGGAGGGGAGGGGGGGGGGAGAGAGAATATCCCAAACTGAAGAGAGGGAAAAGCAGGAATAATGAAGAGGTATGATGAAAGTGGGGTCGATGTATGATGAGGCTGACAAAGATTAGAGATTTGGAAGTCAGATTAATAAAATGCTGGAGAGAGAGAGAGAGAGAGACGGGCAGATAGACAGAAAGATAATTAATATGCCTGGGAGAGGGACAGACGAGCGAATGGACAGACGCATATACAGACAGATAAATGATTAATATGTTTGAGAGAGACGGATGGACGAACAGACGAACGAACGGGCGGACAGACAAATAGATTATGAATATGTTTGAAAGAGAGAGGCGAATGGACGAACAGACGAACGAACGGACAGACAGACCGAACAGAAGACAATCACGTAGATGATCAGTACCGGTATGTTGATGACCGTTCCATTGTTGCCATCGTTTCAGTTGCTGCTATCCCATCTAGGAGACTGGAATTTTAACATCTTTAGCCTGGATGCTCTTTCCGCAGGTAGGTGTCAACTGCACGCGCATGCCTTTGAGTGTGTTTTTATGTGTATGTGGGTGTCTTTGAATAACAATGCACATTTGCGCCGGAGGCCTGTTGAGTTGTGAGGTAGTGAGGGGCCTTCGAGCAAAGTTATTAAGCTGTCGGACTGATGGTTGGTGGCAAATGGTTATTCCAGAACAGTTGTGTACAGTGGTCCACTTGTATAATATTATATTGAGCAGGACAGAGATGAACAGAATTGGTGTAAACTAAAAGTACATTTGGGTCTAAATGTAGAATTTAAAGTATGGGTTGGTTCTGTGAGACTGCTATAAAGTTTATTGCAGAGGTCCGACTTAAGAGAGAGAATCAGGACAGGAATCACGATACGCGCTTTTCAGTCACAAAAAAAAAAAACCCACAGCAGTGGCGGATCTACTGTGAAACTAATGAAGCTTAAGCTTCAGGGCCTCTGGTCCCACAGGGGCCCTGAGGAAACTTTTGTTTAATGAGTGAATTTTGGATGTTGCCATATTGTTGCTGGTTGTGAAGGGGCCTTTTAGCAGTTCGAGCTTTAGGGCCCTACAAATGTCGGTCTGCCACTGAAAAACAGATTTCACATATTATTGTCTATTTGGATCTGTCGTGTTTACAGTGGGAACGTTCGATTTTTAAGTGTTTTTTGTTTTGTATTTTTTTAATTCTCTTTCCGCGTGTTTTAACAATTTATTGGAAGATTTTCGAATGTTTGTTGTTTTGGACAATTCTGTTGAAGTAGTCTAGTAATCTTCCGTCTAACGTAAGTTTAGTGTTTCTTGTTGTATTGTTTGCAGGTCGATCTCTCTTCCATGTTGCCTACCACTTATTCCAAACCTATGATCTCATTAGGGGCTTCCAACTTGATACTGTACGACTCATGCAGTTTTTTTGTAAGTATGCTAAACAACTACTGAAGGGCATGGTTTTACAGTGTGCTTATGTCACGGAGAGCTAAACTTGAGACACGCCTTTATACAATGTCGCCACAAATTTGTTATGAACATATAATGACATTATTATCATTAAGAACATTTTTTAATGAAAAAAAAAGGGTGTAGCTTCATCCATTGGCTTTAGTTTTCTGTTATTTTGAGTGAATTCGAAAAAAATACCAGAAAATGCCTGGCAACCAAAATATCTCATCTGGTTTGCCATTGAAGTAAATACATGCTAGAATTCTGTTTTCTCAAATCTGGCACCCTAAGATGCCAGTTGGCAACGCTGCCTTTGTGTGAGTCAGACTGAAATAAATATGCTATGTCTCATTTGCCATTCAACCTGATCTAGGCCGCTGCTGAGTAAATATCCCAGCCAGCATCCCTGGATCAGCAATGTAGAAGATTACCATAGGATTAGTAGGATGACCGTAGGGACAGGTTAGTGACATCAGACGGATGTCAACGCGATGTGGTAACCAGCGGATCTAGGGGGGAAAGCAGTCTATTATTATGTAACAAATTTGACGCCAACCCTGTGCGTCAGATTCCGAAGGGTTTGCTGGCTGGGATGTTTGCATGGTTCACTCTGCTGCAGTCATCCATGACTTACATGACTGATGAAATAAACCTTGTTGTCCCCCCCCTCCCCCCCCCTTGTTTCCCCCAGCTCTGGTGGAGGAGAATTACCATGAGACCAATCCTTACCACAATGCCATCCATGCTGCTGATGTCACCCAATCTATGCACTGTTATCTCCAGGAGAGACAGGTAAGTGCCGAGACCCAGTGCACTAGCTGAGTCTTGGATGATAAGTGTCCGTATGCTCTTCAGCGTTGTTGCTGTTGCTGTAGCTGATGATAAATTAATGTGGAGGTACCATCGTTATAACTGGTAATGATTTTTTTTCTGGTGAAGATGGTAGCGCTCATAAGTGGTGTGTGGGCAGGATACAACCCGTTGCCATCCCATAGTTGGTGGGCGCTCCTTGCAGGATCTTGTTCTGGCCTGTCATTCTGTTGTATTCTGTCTACCGTCTTGTGTTTCTTCCTAGCACAGTGTCGCCGTGGTCGTGTTGATGTGCTTTCTTCAAATTCACACTCAAAACCCAGCCAGTCATAAAAGTGAAATTTGAGTTAAACGGGAGAAATGACTGAACGGCAATGGCCAGTTGAGCCACGTCGGACCTTCGGTGGATCCCCCACTACCAAGACACAATCCCATGTTAGACCCCAGAAATACGACCCCCTTTTTCCCATCTCACCCGTGTACAATTCACATCCTCGAGTAGAACAGAACAGAGAATCACTCTGAAAGATTCCCTTCCTCTCCTCCCCCCCCCCCCTCCCCTTCTCTCCTCCCTTAAGGAATTCCTTGTGGGTAACCGCGGTATCGCAAAAGCCCAGATGAAAGTAGCTATGGCTCAGACTGACAAGCAGGAAAGAGAAAAATAAAAAGTTCCTGCCTTGAAGTTCTAATTCTGAAATGAAAGAAAATCAATAATCGGGATGAAAAGATTTCAGATGACACAAAAGCGGTCTGAGGTCAGCCCTGTTTTCAAATTTCACATCGGGTACAGAGAGAGATTGTACCGAAATGGAAACATCGGATTGACAGGTTTTTGTCTGCCGCGGAAATGGTTCAGTGACCAAATAATGTCACACGGAGGCAGGCCCGGCTGGGGGTCTCCGAGGGGGTGAGGGGGGGGGGGTAGAATTTGCTGACGGGGACAAAAAGGGAAAGGGGTAGGTACGGACAGCAGCCATGATGTGTGTATGTGGAGAGAAGGGGAAGTGAAAGTATCCGGGAGGTGGCGGGGGGGGGGGGGAACCAGAGGAGGAGATTATACCATGTATGTTTTAATTTCGAATTCAAAAGCAGAGAAACATTTCTTAGTAGTAATAATGATGTTCGAGTTGAAAGAAGTTAGTGGAAGGATTTTGTGGAAGAAGGGTAGGGACAGGGTGTGGCATTGAATAGCAGGGCCAGTTGGGAGAGGCCACATAGGTTCAGTGAGGAACACTAGCATAGGTGTAATCCCTATGAGAAAAATTTCTCAGCATTTGAAACATGATGTTGTTGAAAGACATTAATGGAAGGATTTTGTGAAAAAGGAGTTGAGGGCCTGCTGAATAGAAAGGCTCGTTGGAAGAGATCACATAAGTTCAGTAGGGAAGGCATAAGAAGTGGAATCATACACTTTCATTACATGAATCTGATTTTATGGGACTTGAAAATAACTTTGACACCAGAATTTCAAATTATGGATCTGTTTTGGATGGAAGTGATAAATGATTCAGCAGCTGGCGGTCCCATCTGTCATAATGCATTATTTTCAGGAATAGAAAACTGGACTGTTGAAAGAAATTGTGGCTGTTCCCTAAGACTGTGCTCATTCTAAAAATTTGAAAAACCATTTTTTATAATATATCTTCACCTACATTCAAAGTCACTCCAAGTGAAGACACTAAGCCAAAAAATAATCAAACAGAAAACTTTCAAAAATTCCACCAAACTATAGACCATTTGTCCTTAAAAAAGCCAATTTTTTGGCTTCTCCTGAAAAGTAGCCAAACTGATTACTACAGTATTAGGGAACAGAAACAGTGATGAAATGATAAACATTTTATTTTAAAGTATATGTGGTTTGCTGTAATCATGTGATTCTGTCTGATATTGATATGAAAATTTCTCCCTATTTGTTGCAGGCATTCAATTCTGACAACTTGATGTATGATAATTCTAAATTCATCTGTGTATTTGTTTTGTCCCTAGGTTTATCAATCAACCACAGATCTGGAGAAAATGGCGGCCCTGGTGGCTTCCCTTACCCATGACCTTGACCATCCTGGGGTCAATAACACATTTCTCATTGTAACGTCCAATCATCTTGCAACTTTGTACCAGGTGATCTATTTACCTTCATGTAACAG
Source organism: Onchidella celtica (assembly GCA_963931925.1). Taxonomy (NCBI): domain Eukaryota; kingdom Metazoa; phylum Mollusca; class Gastropoda; order Systellommatophora; family Onchidiidae; genus Onchidella; species Onchidella celtica. The sequence goes on along the minus strand of OZ007571.1, from coordinate 15,047,415 downwards.
TCGGCGTGACAGCATTATAGGGAAAACAATTGAAGGGGGTAGTTCTGGAGCTTGATTTGTCTTCCCTTTTGTTTTGCATTGTATGGAATCATTTCTCTTAGGCCAGGCTTTGCTACACACAACTTTTTTGTTTTGACCGTATTTTGACTACACCAGAGTTGTCCAAATTTTTGTTGAGGGTATCACAGATGCAAATTTTAGTCCCCTCGGGGACCATCAACCTTAGTTTTGAAAATGTTTCTAGCACCATGAACTTGGTGGATGATGTTCTTCTAAAATCTCAACCAAAAAAAGAAACATTGATCAGAAAAACAGAAGAGGTCTGTTGAGTTGGCAGGGCAGTCTACGGGACATCGAATTGAACATCTGAGGTGTTACTAGCTGAAGTTTTCCCGAATTCAGTGTTAATCAGACCAGATACACATTCGACAGCTGACCTCAGTCAGTTAGCCATCATTTAGGTCTCTGATAAAGGTATACCGATTAATGCCTCTTTAGTAACTATAAACTGCAAAACCTGACTAATCAAGCAATGGCTTCAGGTATTAACACATTTTAAATACAAACAAAGAAACATTTTTAAAATCAGAATGTTGTATACTTACTTACCGATAGCTTTGGTCTTACTTGTCTTTCCAGAACATTTCTGTGTTAGAAAATCACCATTGGAGATCTGCAGTCGGGCTGTTACAGGAGACTGGGCTACTATGTCATCTGACTTCCTCACAACGGTAATGCTTGAAATGATCTCACAGTTGTTCCTGTTTTTCAGTCTGCTTGTACCATTGAGGGCATGGCAGGATGTAAAAAGCTGTTGGTCTGCAGCCAGCTGGGAAGCCTATCTTGGCGTAATGCTGTGGGTCGTCAGAGCTTAATGGTCTTACAAATTTTTTTGTTAACATGAGTTCAGTTTTGAATCTGCATAATGGGGTACTCATAAATGAAGTGTTAACTCTTTGCATCATCTCTTTCCCAGAAACATGATTTATCGCTGCATACACATGCAGCCAAACTGGGTCTGTTCTTTTATACTACTGTGAAGAGGCTTCTGGCTATCCAAAGGATTCCTAACTCAAATGTCCAAAGTTTCTGATAACAATTTAGGAAGATGACATGTGATTTCATAGTAAGAGTTTGATGTAGAACTACATTAATTGGATTTCTTGGACAGGTGTGCACCTGATACTTTGATACATTTGAGAAAGACCCAATGCAGATTATTTTTTTTGGAATTAAGCTATTTGAGTGCATAACTATATAATCATTTGGCCTGTCAATGATTTTGAAATGCATGTACCTCAGCCAGCATTCCTAAATCACTGCGACGTAGATTTGTATAGGATTTCTGTAAGGTTGGTTGGAATACGATAGGATCGGGTACCCGACATCAAACTAGCATCGGCTCAATGCTGTAACCAGTGGCTCTACATAGAAATGATATTATTCCTGTGTGCAAACTTGATGACAATCCTACAAGACAGATTTCCATATGGATGGTGTTGTGCTCCAACCGGATAACTGGAAAAAATTGACCAACTCATTTTTTTAGCTAAAAATAGTCACCACGCCTTTCCGGGGGTTCCCTATTCAAATAGGAAGTCTACACGCGCTATAAATAGCAAAATTGAGCACGCAACTGGCTTCGAAGCCTTCAATAGTTACAATTCTAACCGCGTATGTGGCTGTTCTAATCGTGTAACTGATTTCTGTGGCGGAATTTTGTCGTACTCTAGTCATGCGTATCTCTAACTGCATAAGTGCCCAACAATACTTTGTGTGATAACCGCGAAACAGGATTAACCAGCTTAAAGACCTGCATTTTTAAAAAAAATATTTATTACGACAGAAAGACACGTTTTGTTTGATTAATATGACCAAAAAGATATAGTCCTGTATAAAAATACTCGCAAAAAGATGTTTTTTTCGTCTCCTGGAAAACAATCCCAAACCCAGTTACACGGTTAGAGTACAACACCATCGATATGGTTGTTGGCTGGGACTTTACCCAATGGATGTTGTTAGGAGCGCATGGTATATTACATTATAAGCCATTGCTGAACAGTGAAAATAATTCAGTGTTTTCTCTGTTTGGCTTTGTAATTAGAATACATGCCCCTGACAACATTCTTACCCAATATTATTGTACAGAGATTGTTAACAGTTTTATTAACACTAAAATTAGTCAGTTTTGGTACCATTGCTGCCAGTCATTGGTCTGGTGACCTTGTGTTATTTTGTGACCTCACAGCTTGACATAAACAGGAGTCCTGTCTTGTGAATCTGTCAGAGTCAGGCTGAATTATCTGAGAGAGCATTTTCCATTTTTCCTCCCCAGGGAATCATTTTACCACCAGTTAAAAGCATTGATATTAGCTACTGATATTACCAGGCAGCAGGAATTTCTACTCAAGTTTACAGTGAGTTCTTGTCTGTCTCTCTGTCTTTGTCAGTTTGGGTGCTAATGGAACAACTGTTGTGTCTGGAGGCAGGAAAATGAAAAAAAATAAAGTAATAGATTTTAAAACAAACAAAAGAAAGAGAAAATTCTTTGGCTGATAGAGCAGTAGAGGAGTTGCTGAATGCATACATGTGTCTTATGTTTCTATCCATCTGAGTCCAATTTTGAAATTCTCACAAGTGACATAAAAAAGTGGTTAAAGATTGGCTTGCTAATGCTCAAATTTCCAGGGAAAATGGATTAAGTGATTGAAAATGCTAAACTTCAAATCTTTAACATTGTTTAGAATATAGCATGGCTGTGGTGATGTGCAATCTCTTTATTATAGGCTGAAAGGTGCTCCTCCAAAATTCAAATTGGGTGGCTACAAACATTCAGTAGTGATAGGTGACATTTTAAAAGTTTGAGTAAAGAAGGTTCTTATTCTGCACTACACCAGATCTAAGAATTTAAGCACTGGCTATGACTCCCTAGGTTGAAAGAGTATGGCATCACTGCTTTATGGTAAAGGCATACGTCAGACTTACGCCAAAAGACTACTGACGGTTCATTCCGTTCCTGAGCATGAGGGCTATCAGATAATATTACAGAAGAAGAAATGTGCCAAAAGGCAAATGTAATATCCAGTAGAATCATAATGGCGTAAGTCACCAAATGACAGGAGAAAAAAACAATTTTTTCTTGATGTCTCAAAAGTGTCAAAAATGACTTGTGTGGTTAGCTTAGAGCAGTGATGATGTCTAAAATCATACTTAAGTGGATTTATTAACAAATCTGTTTGTTCACAAATACTGTATAATGAAATGGGAGAGTGAAAGAAAAGAAGTACAGAGAAAAAAATCTGTAGCAGATGAATGTGGAGACAATCTGAAATGACCTGTAGTTCACTTCTTGCTAAATGACATCAACAACAGTTAATTGTTTCCCTATCTTTTCCCCCTGCCTTGTTTCAGCGTTACATCGAGAGTGGAGAGTTTCAGTGCTGGAGCAATGAGGAACACAGACAGTTTCTTCTCCAGGTGAGTATTGGCTATCTTTGTGGAGTGTGAAGACAGGGAGAGAGAGAGCTGGACAAGGGAAAGAGCGGATAAACAGATAGGAGAAGGGTATAGGACAAAATAAACATTGAAACTGAAGCTAAAGCATTTTAGATGCTTATACATGTAACTTGTAGCTGATTGCCTTGTCTTCCCAGCTGAGCAAATATTGATATTGTAAAGACTCAACCATCCCCGCACATGGTCACAAATATCAATAATCTTTCACATTCCCTTTTGATTATTTAAAGCAATAGATGATTAATAGCATGACCTTAGGTCTTGTTTGTTCCCCAGCTCCACTTTTTGACATGTCAGCAATTCACACAACACAGACAATGGGATGTTGCCTTTCAGTTGTCAAATATTTTATTTTTGAAAATCATTGATGCATCAGTGCAGTGATCAGTTTTTAGCTTTGCATCTGGGAGTTGGTTAGGAAATGGAGAGGAAATACTCACCATATAAAGTAGTGTTCCTCAGTCTTTTTTGACCCACGCACCCCCCAATTCAATTTTCAAAAAAATGTGCACCTCACCATGATTTGACAAAGTTGGCACATGGGCCTCTTACCTCACTGCTTGTATCAAGGGATCAAGAACCGGCTAGGTTGCGCACAGTCGTGCATCTGTTAAGTTCGATGTTTTAATCAGAGCTGAACAAGGAACCCACCAACGCAACATAAACAACCAACAGTTTTATCTATACAGCTAAGTTAAAATATTCTATGAAAAATCCTTACGCCCCATTCTGAGAAACACTGGTATAAGTAAATCTTTTTGTGGTGAAAACATAACTTTGTTAGTTAAATCTAATCCATGAATTAGGCAAGTAACACAGTAAGTCAGGTCTGTTTCACTTCAGTACTTTTATTGTGAGATTTAGAGTACAGGTTTTATGGGGATCTAGTGCACTGGCAAGACAGAAGTCTTTCTTGCTTTAAAGCAGATTCAAGTCAGAGTCAGAACCGATGGAAAAACAGATTGGACACATCAGTAAGAGCAGTCTGTTTCTGCAGAAGCTCAATTTAAAAAAAAAAAACATACCAAAGTCAATACCCTTGTCCATTTACTCAGGAGAGACAATACAGCTTAATGGCTCAGACAAATGAAAATATTGCACTGGTAATCCTGAGACAGATGGACGAGTCCATGTGAAAAGTTGACAGATGTCAGGATTAATCCTCTCTTATTGACATGGTCATTTCACAATTGCCTACATCATATTTTTTTTGTGATTTGAGATGAAATGCTCACCTTAATCAGACTGGGACATTGCACCATTCAACAGTTACATTGATTTGTTTCGTTGATTATGAATTTTTAAATGGTGACCCACATCCACATAAATCACCATTGCAGATTGTTGTTAGGGGAGCTTTGTCTAATTACAAATAGAGAAAATATTGAGTTATGTCCACTGTTCAGCTATAGCTTTCTAAGTAAAACACTACACTCCCCTAACAAAAGCTTCCACTATATTTGAAGTAAACAGTTTTCATTGATTTTCAAAAAAAGACCAAAAACATGACGTAATTGTGACATAGCCATGACGTTAGGTTACGACAACTCCTGGAGCTAATTGACATTAGGTTTGACTTGCTGTAGATACTGACAGCTGATAATTTCCTTGCCAGATTGCCCTGAAGTGTGCAGATATCTCCAACCCATGTCGGCCGTGGAAGGTCAGTCAACGATGGAGTCGAAGGATTTGTAAAGAGTTTTTCTTGCAAGGTAACTTCAATGATAACTGCACCCATGCAAATTCCACTTCATTAGCCACTGGCAACAACATCATAGGATTTGCACTTTTTTTCTTTATCCTGTCTGGATGTTTTGTAAGTCTCATCAACTTGTCTGGCTACCTCCAAATTCATACCAAACATCATTCCATGATACAAATTCAGATGTTCTCCATTTTATATTCCTAGAGAGAATGGGATTCTGGGATGCAAATAAACGTAAGGGATTTGCCAGTGGAAAGAAAAAGACACATTTCTGAAACGAGGAACTTGCTGAATAAATCCTTCAGGGAAAATTCTTGTTCCTTCGTTATGTATTTCAGTACATTTTTAATACATGGACCCAGGGATCCTTTAAGCCAATATGATTCATTGCTTCTAGTCGCACCTCGTTCCTGAAAATGGATCCAGACACCTGTGGTGGACAAGGTCCACTTAGTGCATTTTTAATGAGAAGGTAGAGGATGAATATTTATCGCACATGCAGCCAGTATGAAATAGTGTTGACCTGAGCTGGCCACAGTAAAATACTAAAGGTATGTGAAATTCCACCATATGTTTATACATTCTCATCTCCTTTCAGGTGACACAGAAAGAGCCCTGAATGTTGCTGTCACCCCCCTCTGTGATCGTTTCGGTAACACCATTGCCAACATCCAGCATGGTAAGAGCTTCAGGTTGCAGACCAGTTGAAATTAGGACATTATTCTCTCTTAATCTGCATTCCTCGATACTTCTCTTCCTCCTATCTAGTCACTCCTCATCCTTTCCTTTCAATTCCTTGAGATGCAGATACTCAGGGCAGTGGTCCTCCAAAAACAATGACCTTCAACCTTCTTTCACTCATTCCCTATGGTAACTCTTGTGGGTGTGGACGGGAAACTCTTAACACTATCCAGTTTGAAATGTAGACCTAGTTCAAAGATGTTTTTTCTTTCACTCAGTGTAAACACAGGACATAATACATTGAACATCAAAGTAAAGGGAAATCGATGAACTAGGATGGGATTGTATATTTCAAGAAGTTGGCTTAGATATTAGTGTTGAAAAATTGGTGTCCACTTGAGCCGAATATTGGACTTTCCGTAGCAAAGTGAAAATCCACGAGCCAAATATTCGGTTTACTGTAGCGGATGAGTTCAGTTTCTCATTGCTCATAAAAGCTGATTGTTGTTGTATCTCACAATATTTCCCAGTTCAGTTTTGGAGGACATTCCATCATGACAAATGTACAAAGTTGGTAACGGTGTTCCTTCAGGGCTGTGCAGTTGCTGAATTACTGCGGTGCACATCAAAATTTTACTGCGCGCATTATAATCTTGCACAAAAGTTTAAATGTTGCGCACCAGCTATGAATTTTAAATATTTTTGCTCAAAGCATCAAAAGTTCCGCTCAGTGGTTTGGAAATAGTAGAGGGAACCTTGACTGGCAACCAACGAAAAGTCAGGTAGCATGCAGAAAAACCACCTGTGTAACATACAAGCACTTAGGTAATGCATACCATAAGATATTATAGGTCTTGTTGCCACTCTGCATGCCAAGGTAACTGTCATCATATATGATGCTAAATTTGTTCACATCTTTTTTTTGTTGTTGTTTGTTTCAGTTTCAAACATTTGATTACCAAAGCTATAAATATTTCTGAGACCAGGATCTGAGTACAAAGCATGAAAGTCATTTACTCATTGAAAAAGTTGGATCGCATTTGTAGCAAGACAAACTATAGGCTGCTAAACATGTTGAAGGCCACATGGTGAATTACCATAACTCAACTTGTATTTTTAAACTTGAGATATCTGGCATGCATGCATGCAGCCAGCGGGTTGTAATATAAGTTGGGGGTTGCACTCTGAAAACTAACAGTCTTATAAGTTTTTAAAATATCATAACTATTACATCTGATAAAGAAAATTTCTCAGTGAACACATATATATGTATGTGTTACAGACACCAGTCCAGCCCTTACAGTTGGTAGTCAGCCACAGTTCTGTAACCTTTATTGTGACGGGCAAAAACTATACTGACCTTTCTGTGTTGGCAAATTGAAATTGATTTTTTTTTTCTATTTCTCCTTCTCAGGCTTTATCCAGTTTGTTGTCAGCCCATTGTTCAAGGCCTGGGATTCATTCCTGGGCACAGAACTGTCAGCTCAGATGATGAGTCATATGACACACAACCAGGCCAAGTGGAAATCTGTGATGGAGTTGGGACGAGAAGTGAGGGAAGAAGACACAGATTCTGAGGATGATTTGTTGGATGAGCTTGAAGTGGGTGTGGTAGAGAAAGTGACAGAACCGAGAGAAGAAACCATGGAAGTGATCTGCAATACTGAGGATGTGGAAACGACATCTCCAGCCACAAAATTAGCCAAGGTGAAGCTGGAGCCAGCAGAGCATGAGGAGGAGGAAGAGGGAAAGAGTGAGGAGGATGATGTCGTGGAGAATGATGTCAACCTTGTTTACCACTACCCAACAGAGGTGGATGAAAGATGCCTGAGCCCTGTGAGTGAAGACAACGAGCAAAACCTCCATTCAGCTGGCACTATTCGTAGATATAGTGTACCCTACGTTGTACGCAAAGATCTCAATTTCTATCTGGGGCTGAGAAAAGATAGCAACAGTCAGTTTCATCGTCGCCAGAGCCTGCCTGCCAGTGCTATGTACTTCCACAGTTCTTCAAGTAGTAACTCAGGCTCTGCCACTGCCAGCCCTCGCAGTCTCTCCATGGATGCTCTTTTAACTCGACCCAAAATTATCAGTTTGAGTCCTAGCGTGGAGACCAGCTTACTCTCAGGGGGCCTGGACCCTCTCAATTTCACTCCTCTCAAACACCAAACATTAATGCTGCAGGGTGGAACCTTGACTAGATTTACCACAAACCCCAATACTTACTACACTGGACGCAGAGCAAGCTATGAGCCCATATTGTCTGAACAGTCCAGTCTCAGCATCACCTCAAATCTGAACTCTGACCTAGAAATTCCTCCATATGGAAAAGGTCAGGCAGGGAACAAAACATCGACAGTTGGCCTGGCTTCCAGCTGGCCCAGTGTAACACAACGTAGGACCACAAATGGCTCAACCCAACATCATACCCCTTCATCCAATTCATCTGTACGCTCCATCAATGCCAAATCCAATCCAGGTTTTCCGGGTGAAGAAAATGCTCACATATACCAGCAACCGTCCACTTCATCTCATGAGGAGAGTGGGGAGGAAGGAGACAGTGACAGTTTAGATCCCGGGACAGGAGATCTCATGAACAGTCAGCAACAGATCAGTCCCCTCCACAACTCACAGTGTCTTTCATTGTCCTCCGGTTCCCCGTCCCATGACAGTCATAATTTATCCAGACCTCAGTAACCATCTCCGTTACGGGAAATCCTAATCTGTTGTCTCTCATCCAGTTTTACCGAGAAGCTATGATTATGACTGAAAGTGAGCAGGTACCCAAAGCTTTTTGTAGTTTAGTGTTTATATTATTTCCTTTAAAAGCTTCTGAGATCTTATTTTACTTTAACTTGATCTGTTCTGCCCTTCATTATAGAATACTGAAAATTCAAGGGTGGTAAAGAGTCTGTGGGAAGAGGTTTGTCATCAGTTGAAGTGCCGGCTGTGCTATAACTTAAACTTTCTTGAGTACTGGACGAATTCACTAAATAGTGTTGCCATCTTCAATTCTGTTCACAAATTTGTTCTGCCATTGTGGATGGTTGCATAAGTTGGAACATTGGAGAAGCTATGCCACATACATACCACTTGTGTTGACCAATTTGAGGACAGATACCGGTGAGTCTGCAGTGGTGAACAGAGGGGGCCAGATATCTGCTGATGCCCTGACAGAACCTAGTCATTTGTTCAGGTTCTCATCCATGTAGAGGTGTCTGTCTACAGGTGCTGAAGATAATTATGACATGGCCAAAAGCAAACTGTGCCAGAATGTTGCTTTATTCCATCTCCACATCGCTATATTTCAAGAAATTTGCTTGTAGAATTTTGTAGAAATTCAGAGGGTCAGAACAATTTGTAATGATTTAAAATCTATTCCCAGAGGTAAGATGCTTTCACATTTTGGTAAGAATGATAGAATATAGTTTATTATGCCATGTCACACCCTTATTTCAGATTCTGTGAAAAGTGGAGATAGAGTGAAGCTTTGCTAAGGTGACAGTGAATTAAGACAAGCTGTAATCAAGGGCAAGACATTGACATTTTCCAATATGCTAAGCATCATAGAGATGTGGCTACAGCCATAGGAATCTTGTGATAGATTGTTGTTTGTTGTTTCCTGACCAGATTTTGTTATCTTTGTCATCAGATTTTTTCATTTACACAAAAATCATGTTGAATTTTATGTTTAAAGTTACAGTTTAACTATTTATTTTCTTGTATTATGCTATGAATTGCAAGTTTGATTGGATTTATTTTCCCCTCCGAGGGACACAAAAAATATATATTTATTTTTGGTACTAAATGACATTCTGTTGAATGTAAATAGATCATTTTGAAAAGTTGATAATAGCATCTTCAAGACTGCTCCCTTGATCTCCCATGCACGTGAATGCAAGACTTAAAAATCCAATGCTATCTCTGTAAACTACGGGTTTGGCTGTATAACTTGTTGTTGAGATGGTGGTACCCTGTGATTTACAGAGATGATGCTGACAGGGAAATTGTAGACTGCAGCCCAAGTTCCTCGTGACTTTGGCTGACATCTGCCCTATTTGAAGCACAAATCAATATAAGGTGCTGGCATTGCATTTGCTGGATTTGGAAAACAGTTTCCAGAGGGTAGATTGCAGTTAGAGGCCAGCTCACAACTGGGAGAGTCAAAAATTGGCAAAAAGAAAAAGTTGTATGTAGCAAAGCCTTGCATAAGAAATAATATCCCAACGATGCAATGAAATGCAAAGAAAAAGGGGAGACAAAAAAATCTCAATATTTCGGTGAAGTACCTATGTCAAGAAGAAGAAAAAAACAACAACAGAAAAACAAAATGGAAAAACTGAGCAGATAAAACAATGGAACAATAAAAGAAATGAAAAATGTTTAATATGTATAGAATATTCAATCAAAATGGTAACTTAAGTTATTATATAATTATCTGCGACCCCACAGTTTTTATAATATTTCGTAACTGGGAGAATTTGTCCTCTCATGCGGGCCAGTGGAGAGAAAAAAAAAAGGTAAAACAGGCTTGCTAGTGCAGTAGTGGCACTTGTCAAAACTGACTAAAATGCCATGATCTAAGTAACAAATTTTTAACAGTTACAAAAGCTGCCAACTGATGATCTCAGTTTGTTGAAGATATCCTCATCATCCCTTAAGACTGTAGGTGTTGTAACAAAAAAATTAGAAAAATGAAGTTTTGTATACATGTATTCAACAAATTCGGAGCAGGGACACGGTGGTCTAGAGGCAAGGTGCTCACCTCTCATGCCGAAGGTACCAGATTCAATCCCTGGTTGGTGCAGTCATGTTGGAATTTTTTTTTTTATTTGGGGGGAAAAATTTCTTGTCCCTGATCCTATGATAAGTAGGATTGAGCACCTAGACTTTTCGAATAAGGACGAAAAACTTGGAAGGCCCATGTGCACATTGCACATGTTAAAGATACCTTGGCAGTTAGTAGTCGAGAAGAGCAGACCAAACAAGGCCGCTGGCCGGCAAAATTTTAAAAAACTAATCCCTACCACAAAAAACACACGGAAACATGAACAAGAAAAAGAAAAGTGCAGTGTAAATACCAAGGGCAGAGAACCTCCTAAAACAAAAAGCTAAAACGACATTTAGAGCTGCATCGAATGATCTTGGTTGTACACTTTTAAGCTGAAAAATAACCAAATAGCACACTTCCAAAATTTCATCATAACTGGACCAGATGTGCTAAAATAAAATAGCCTTTTGCTTCTCCCAAAAAGTAGCCAAAACCGATTACTGCAGTTTTAGGGAATGGTGACGTTATTGCCCCCCTGCAGCTACAAATTCAAAGAAATAATTTGTTCCCTCGATAGTGGTTCTCTGTTCCCAGGTAGCTCAAACACCTGCTCCCCAATTACTTATGTCCCACAGCATCTTGTTTTCCATCCCAGGTGACTTCAGTAATGTTAGAAGTTTGAAACGGTATAATCAAATCATTGATGCCATGACATTGAATGTTAAATATTCGAGGTTTGGACTCTGTTCATTTTGGGCCAAATATAAATGAAAATCAACCGGTAATGTGTTTTGGATCAGTTGTTGAATTGTTTAGAATGTTTTTTCATGAACATGAGGAAAACAGTCTTTTAAGAATGTTTGTTTCAGTCAGAGCTCTCTGTGACAGAGCTCTGAGAATAAAAAGAACTGGGAACAAGTATTTTGAAGACTCTGGCCTGATGTTTAAATTTGTGTATTTAGCAAATCAAGTGAACTTTATCCACAAAAATGACAAGATTCAGACTTGAAAATATGCCAGCCATCACCTTGTGCTTCAGACCAGCGTCCTATGTACAGGCATATCAGTTGTTCAGAAATAATTTTTAAGGCTTGTATTTCTAGTTTGTTACTGTTATTTGGAAGCTCCCTGTTGGTGGGTGGTGGTCACATGAGATCTCTTGTGTCCCAATGGCCATAATCATGTTAGGTTTAATAGTCTATGACCAAGTATAGTACTAGTATGATGCCAAAAAGTTGCTGCTATACATGTATGTAAAATATACTCATGAACTGTTACATTATGCTGTTGTCTAAATTAACCCAGTGTGTTTAAATTGTTTCCTACCATTTCTCTGCTGCTTTTGACAACTTCACAAGTTCATCAAATCACAAGCTTAGCTCTTGTTTGTTCCAACTCCACATTTTGCACAACTGAGAAGTTCCACAGTTAAGCGTTTGTGACTTTAGTATTATGAAAAAAAAATCGGAACTGTGAAACAGCTTTATAAGTGCCACCATGCATTTTAAACACGTGTCAAAGTGTGCATTTGTGATACTTCTCCCAGATACTAATTATTAAAGATCTTCAGTTTTTCTGGAAATGGAGATAACAAAGAAGAAGAAAGGTCGAGAGTTGTGCGGGCTCACATCTGATATACTATTGAGACAGAGTATAAATTTTAGACACAGCACTTTAACCAGGTTTAAGATGGTTTCCTGCAGTTTGACACTGATGTCTTAGATAGATGTAGACATTTCAGGTCTGCCCTTTTCCACTTCAGTTTTCTTTTTCTATTCTTGAACTGTGGATTGATTACTAGTACATGTACAATTACATTCAAGGAGTCTGTAAGAAAGTGGTGCCACAGGGCATGAGTATAGAAACGCTACACTGTTGTATCAATGTACAAATTCATATGTGAGAAATAACTGGTGAAAGTATTCATTTCTGTCATGTCGAAGATCCTTCTGGCATTATGTAAAGACCCACTTATTCAAAAACATCATTCAATGAATCAAATGGGTAGATAATATACTTAGAAGATACTTTTTGATCTGTTTGTCTTTCCCTGCCAGCTGTCCTTCACACAGGATTGATGTAAAGTTTGTTCATAGGAATGACATCATTCTTACGTAGATCCGCTGGTTACATCAACACAATGTGGCTACAAGTTTGATGTAGGGAATCTGCCATTATGGTAATTCTACTGTCTATATGGAAATCTTATACAAATCTGCATAGGCTAGACACAGGGATGCTGGCTGGCTTCTTGCCACAGAATGTTTTAAGAATTCAGAGATAAAAGTATGATCAATGTTTGTTTTTATACTGAAATTCTTCAGGTTGAGAGAAGATAGTTGTTTGAATCTTGACAGAATTCTATTTCCATCCATGTTTAATTTGGTTTAGTTTTTCATTGAACTTCTTTGATCTCACCTGTTTTCCCATGTTCCACTTTCATTACTTTATCATGACCTAGATTTACCTTATATTCCCAAATCTATGTATCCTGAAATCCAAACTTTACTATGCTCATATTGTTTTCCTGTCCAATGAATGTTTGATAAATCCATTGTACAGATCAAAACTGACTGTGTATTTTCTATGTCAATCTGTTTTGTGTCAGACCAGAATTTTTCTTGAGTTCATATTTTCTGATCATTTGGGTGGTGGCCAAACATGCCAGTTTGCAATGAAGACTTTTCAGAGTTTTCAGTTGCTTGCCGAGAGCACAATAAAACTTACACCTTTAATCAACAGGCTTACAAACCAACAGTATGTAGACATAATGTGGTACACAATAAAAAGTAAATAATGAAACATAATCTGCACTTTGGACAAACCTGCAGTGTCATTGCTAAATGTGGCCACAACTTGTAAGTCAGCATGACCGCTGCTGAAAGTCCATTGTGATTGAACAATTTATGTCTTGAACACTTTGTGGAGCAGTGACTTACCAAATTATGGGGTTAATCACAACAGTTCCGGCTATTTGCTGGCCAAGTCAGTGCTGTCATAATAAATTATATCAAATTTTGTTATCATCACAAACAAAAGCCGCAGTTCATCAGTACTTGCTGTGAAACTAAATATCAACACATGCTCATTGATGAGCAGAAGAATTTTTTTGTGTGATTTTATTTAGTATAGTATACCTCACAATCCACTCATTGTCATCAAACTTGGCAATTGTGTAGATCTCCATATTTGACCATTTGTGTTTTTTTATCAAAGCAAATATCTGATATATTGATTCAGCAAAATGAAGGAAGGTATTAAAGCTCAAGAATCATGTCCAGCCATCCGCCAACTGTTCAGAATATTTTTCCTTTGAAAGCAGCACTCAGTTTGACTCAGTGATGAATTATCCATTGTTTTCTGTTTTCTCTAGTCTTTTAACTTTGAGCATTAGTTGATCTCTGTCTTTTTACATACAATAATCCTCAACCCTGAAACACGAGACGAATAGTTCATGACTTCATGTATTGATGCAGTTGTGGGTGAGTGTAAAAGGAATTGTTTACATGAGTGTTTGAGACGGATATTGGAATTCCCCTTTTGCTGTAAGGCCATTTACATATATGTGTGGTGCTCTAGGAACCCCCCCCCCCTCCCCCCCCCCCCCCGCCACACGGGTCAAATTTCACATTTTGAGATATACTATTATGAAAGGGGGCCATTTTCTGTGTAGTTTGCTTTTTATTTGAAGTCAATATCTCAAATAGTTTTTGAGATATGGCCGTTTAAAGTGTCAGGTGTGGTAACTGGAGAAACGGAGAAAAATTACCTTGCAGGCCTGTATCTCTAAAGCAGCCTGTGCGTCATCCAACGGGTTTTCGTGGAGCGCCACTCATATTTCATCTTCAGCACATGAAATGAGGGAAGAGCAAGTATCTGACAATTTCATAAAACCTGGTATACATCCAGAGACAGTTTCTGAAGTTGGAGTCCTTCAGGCCAAGGTCTGATAATATACTTAGAAGCTACTCTTTTATCTTTCCCTGCCAGCTGTCCTTCACACAGGATTGACGGAAAGTCTGTACATAGGAATGACAACATTCTTACATAGACTGCACCAAATCCATTTTTGAACACACCTTTGTTTTAAGCTGCATCTTCTTCTGTTGCATTATCTGATGAAACTACCTGTAACATATCGTTTACTTTTCCCTGAGACTGTTAACTCAAAAATTCAGAAAATCGAGTTTTATTTGCATTCAACTGCATTCAAAGGCAACATTGAATGATTTTGGTTATGGACTCCTAAGCTGAAAAATAAGTGAATAGCAAACTTTAAAAACTTCCTGGTGACTGTGTCAGTCATGCTGAAATAAAACAGTCTTTTGTTTCTCCTGAAAAGTAGTAAGTAAGAAAGGGTTACAACAGTTTCAGGGAACGGTGACAATATAGTAGGTAGTCAGATGTCAGTTGGGCATAATTCCATGGCAAACAAATGTGAAATGGGACATTTTTCTGTGATCATTAGTGTCATCAAAGGCAAGCTCTCCACTCTCAAACCTCTGTCAATTAGAAGGGGAATTGTGTCTGTTCTGCATGCCACCAGTTCCAGTAAAGTGATCTATGAAATCCATGTTATAATCTGATTACCACAAATTGTTTTATCAGTTGTTTTGTTAATGGTTGGTACAATGACACACAAATAGCTGATGTTAACTCTGTTGATTCTGTGTAACCATATATTATGAGAGATGGCACAAACAATGTTGTCTTGTGACTGCAGAATTGTGATGTACATATGTAGGGTGTGGTGGACTAACTTAATTCAGTCACTGATGCCAGGGTTTATTTTCATAAGATGCCAGAGAAAAAGAAGGTTGAATATTTGACAAGGGCTGGGTGATAATTATGGTAATCTGGCAACAAAGCCAGCCAGAGAAATACCACAATTACTGGCATGTATCAACAGGTACACTGCAGTATCAGATAAACCATTGTCTGCATGACAAACCAGAGTATCACTATAAATAACATTTTGCATTTTTGAGATCTATTATCATGCCAGTAACTTAATATCCTGAAATGGATTAAATTTAGCAAAATTCTTAGTTTCCTCTTCTAAAAAGGCATTTGGCCTACTGGCATATCTTTGCTCTTTCTCGTGCTGGCTGTATGGTGGACCAAAGTATCATAGATGACAAACTTGTGTATGGCTCGCCTGAGCAACATAACTCTTTGCAGATGGAATTTCCCCGAGTGATGAAATGACGTATGAGGGAGCAATACCATTTTTCGAAATTAGGATTTTGGGGATACACTGGTTTGTCATACAAACGAAAAAATATCTGAGATTTTGCCTTAAGTGCGCTTGCCTTGGTCTTAAATTTCCAACATTCTTTTGGTACTGGAGTTTCATAAATGATCAGCAAACAGAAAAGGGAGACTTGAGCATTTGTTTACTCTATACAAGGTGAAGGAGAATCAGTGACTGTGGCAACACACTCTAGTTTTTGTGTAGTTTGAGCGTCTGTTACAGAATTAGTATAGGCTCAGGTTGGATGACGTGCATGTATGTGTATATGTTGCTAGTGATTATCAGGCTGTGTAAGAATATGTCTTAGTGATGAACAAAAATCTTGAAATAACTGTACATGTACATGTACATTATTTATTTCAACAACAAAAAAAATGTGTCCTTTTGTGTCTAGCCAATCATCATCAAAGTGTACATAGATATAATATATAAATATATAGCCCACAGCTTTACATTTTTGATACCCACTTCATGTGAACTTTTTAGATTTTTAACCATCGTTCTATTTTATTCTTTTGGAAACAATAATTTTGAACTGCTCAACCATTAGCTAGAATATTCCATTTTCCTGCCGTATCAGATTGATTTTACCCATTGTGATACATTGATAATGTTTTTACTGTCAACAATGATGTTTTTCTGTTCAGAGCAAATTGTCGGCCAGTGTGGATGTACGTTATGTATCATCGCTATCCAGGAAAATGTTGTTGTCATAATATGTTCCAAAATTTGAAAATCTGATGCATGCAGTTTTTGACCTGACCAATCGAACTACATGTAGTTTGGTTATAAGATGATAACTGTTTCCAGGGCCATCTTAACATCATTAATGATGGGCCCCTGGGCAAAGCAATAGGCTTTGACCTGCCCCGTTTCAAACACCAATGTAAATTTGCATGCATGGGGCCCCCTAAACCCCTGTCCAGTGTGCCCAAACGGTTGAGATGGCTCTGGCCGCTTCCCTATTGTTCAGGAATCAGTTTGAATAAAAGGTTCTTCTGCATGATACACAAAGCAGGAATAAAACAGTATTTTGGCTTCTCCTGAAAAGTAATGATTTTGACTTACGACAGCTTTCCTGATAGGCGATGGGATGTGAATGTGATTGCACCTGAAGTTTGAAAGATTTTGAGGCCAATATCATACCAGTTGTGGTTAGCAGTTGTTGGTTGTTGTTCTCATTTTTGTTTTTTGTTAAACTTCCCAATTTTGGGTCAGCTTTTCACTGCTGTATGAAGAAGAAAATTTGAAAAATAATTATTTTGTCTGCCCACATGCCAAATACATTTCTATCGACGTAGCAAATTCATTGTAACGAACCTCTTATTTCATTTGATGGTTATGTTCTTACCTGCAAGTTTCATGTCTGCTCAAGTGTCCTACAGTGTTTAGTACACATGGAATTTATATAACATTTCTGACTTGTTGGCATAGCGTCAGGGATGTCCAGTCCTTTATGCTGACCATGGATGGCACTGTCATTGTGTTGAGTAATGGAATGATGTCAAATTGATTATATTATTGTTCTGATATTGTGAAAACTGTAAATTTATATGGTGCTTGATCTGTAGATAAGGAAGCAATTTCAGGCTAGTTGTCTCGCATTTTAAGGGAGCCTTGCTATAAACTAAGAGATACTGTTTCAATGATTCAGTGTTTAGGTTAAAAGTATCAGAACTTCCATTTATGGTGAAATTAAAATGATACTGAAACTGGAGAAAGGAGTTTTCCTGTGTAGATTGAGTTCAAGGTGATTTATGAGGATCAGTGTGAAATGTTTTTAGCAAACTGAGTATTCAGAAGAACCAAATACAAGTACTATGTCACTTGCTTAATGTGAATTGACAATTGTTTTCTTCAAATAGTATGAGCATGAGTACGAGTGTAAATTCCAACTTGGTTTACTCCGTCCAGCTTTATAAGTTTTGGAAAACTCCGTTTCAGTTGTTCACCTCAGTGATCGTCAGGATCAGATTGACCTATCATTGACATAATCGCCATGTCTTTTGGAGTTTAACATGGGAGAGCTGGAAAGTTATTGCAAAAACCAATGGTCTAGATTTTTGGGGTCAATATTTTGCATTTAAAAACAATTTCAACCCATAACAAAAGATTGGAGGTAAACCGCTTTCACTGCACACTTGGAAGGTTGAAAAAACAAATAAAAGGTGGTAGAAAATGCTTTGTTTTATTCAGCATTCAGACATTGCTTCCTTCATATGAGCAAATTGTAATAGAAATAAATGTAATGAGAAGGGGTCACAGTGTTCTTGGAGGGCATAATTTCAGATATCCCTCCAGAATTGCTAACTGCAGTAGCTTAGAATAAGATCCACATGTATATCCCTTTTATTTATTTCTCAACTCATTTTGCCTACCTCATATTAGCTCGTAGCATATTACTTTTCACTTGTTTACAGCGCACTGCAGTGTTAGCTTTTCTTATGAATCTACTCACCATCTGACCTCATGATGATTGACTGATGGTTCCAGACCTGCTGCTGAGTCAACCTGGCATTTTGCTGGCTTTGATCACTATAATGCATAATTTACTTTTATACCAAGTCCAAAACATGAAAACAGAAACCGCTGTTTCAGTATATCTGCTCAATAAGCTAATTAAGTTCAGCATAATTGCCTTTATTTTTTTGTTCAGAATTTTTTTCTGTTGCCAAATGTTTCGGCACCCTTTTATAATTTATTATTATGGTCAGGTGCAGTTTTGTACAAGCATCCATCAAAACCACAGTTGTTTTTTTTTGTCAATACATGTACAGATTCTATGTCCCTTTCTGATTTCCTCTTGACTGTCTGTGTTGCTGTGATTCAGTAAACCCAGTTTTGGCAAGGATTATACTTAAAGTAAGGCCATTGAACTTGTCAGAAATAAACTTTCAATCTCCTGTCGTATCATGTCCCCCTACACTGATCATAATGTCATTTTTAAATTTGTACATTGACAATGATTGTCTCTCATAGCAACTTCATGAAAGCAACAGCCATATTAGGTAGTGAATGGTATTAGTAGTTCATTTTATTAAGCCCTTTTTTAAAATTTCAAAGCAATATCTATGAAATCCATAATTATTATATACTTTAGAGAAAACATATCCAGAATCTTAGATTTTGTTTATGCCATATCAGTGTGAATAAGTTGTTTGCTACGCAAATGTTTCTTGTTTAAAGCTTAATTAAATACATGCATTGAGAGGTAGAATGTATGATGCATAATGCTGGACTGCTAACCTACAGCTCTTAGAAACCACCTGTTTGGTGTGCCACCTGTTTAATACATTGTGTGTTAATTTTGGTCAAGTCAAGCTACCTGAAATCATTATTCATCTTTTTTGTGACAATATCATCACATCAGATTTGAAAAATTGTAATTTACTTACTTACTGTTTTTCTGTCACTCTAGTAACATACTCCGTGATTTTAAGCTATTTGGTATCAGGTTATCAAACATCGTCAGCTTCCCCTGAGACTGTAGAAACGCAAAAATTCAGAAAATTGATTTTTATGATTTCAACTACATTCAAAGTAATCAAAGCCACAGCGAATGATCTTGGTCATAGGCTCCAGAGCTGAGAAATTCTCGAATAGCAAACTGTCAAAAATTCATCATTACTAGACCAGTTGTGCTAAAATATAAGCTTTTTGCCTTTTGGGAAAAGTAGCCAAAACAGATTAGTACAGTCTCAGGGGATGATGGCGACATAATAATGTCTATTAATATTTAATTGTAAAATGGAACAATTTCATTTCAAATTATTCCACTTACAGTGAGCACTTAGAATAATAAAACCACAAACACAAAATTAACAGCTTTGCAAATCAACACAAAATCCTGCTCCTATATTGGTCAAGGAATCATTATTGTAGCAAAGGATATTTACCCTCTGAAGTTGTTTTTTTGTTCATTTAAATTCAGAGAAAGTTCATTTTGTGGTTCAAGCTTTAAACAAAAGGCATGAATGCATCTGATATTGGTATGAGTTTGGTGGTTTGTCTGTGTGGAGGAGGCCTGATGGTTTCCCTTTTTCTTGTCATAATAGAATTATTAGCAGTATTTATTTTTCCTTGTATGTTACCAGTACAGTACTTGGTTCCAAGTTCCAGATGATGTTGCCATCAGTGTTTTGTCATTGGCCTGCCTGTGTAGGCAGCTGGACTAGAACATCATCAGACTTACTTGTAGATCCCTCATTCTTCAGTTGTGTACAGATAAACTCTATTTTCACACCAAACCACGGCTAATGAATTTATTAACAAATTAAAATTTATTAAAATTGCTGAGACTTCTTGTTGTTTTTTTCAATTTGTGATGGCATGAAAGTGATATATCGTCATGGTGCTGACCTTTTGGCCTAAGTCATTTTTTGCACGTCTGAGAAAATCGCAAAAAAAAACAAACTTATTTATTCTTTTGCAATGCAGTCAGACTTACCCCAAAACGACTCTGAAACAACCCCAGAACCAAAATGGCCTACGTCTATGAATGAGAGGCCATTACAGAAAGTTTTATTTTCAGGATAATGGCTTGGCACATTTGAATGATTTTTACATTGATACTAATGACAGATGCACCACAGGACAGGGCAATGACGTAACAGGTACATTCTGTTTTGGCCTAAGTCTGACTTAGGCAAAAAGGTTAGCACCATGACGATATTATGTTTGACTCTGATTGATACAAAATGTGGGTGGATCTGACAAAACCGGGCTCAAGCCAAGGTGAAATTTTTATACCTCTTTAAAAAATCAAAATAAATGTGCATGTATATTTCTAAGATGATTCCAAGGAAAACGTATGAACTGAATGCAGAGCAACAAATACATATGAACACCGTATAAACTTCTGACAAACTGAATGTAGGTGTAAGCAACACGTGCGTCATTGCCAAATAGGAGGCCTGAAAATGGCGTCCATGGGTTACGCGACTTTGGTCATTAGGTAAAGTACCGGTACACAAAAATTGAAAATAATCACTGGAATTAATTTTTTCTATCATTTTTTTTTATTCGTGTATCTTCACATGGACACATTTCCTTATTTTTGCTTACTGTAAATTAGGTGAAGATTTGAAGAAATGCAGGGAAGAACTGGCCCTCAACTATCATCTCTCATACGAAATTTTGACATGAAAAACGAACGGGAGCACGTTGGTCCAGGGCTTAGGTGTTCACTTCTCATGCGGAAGTACTGGATTCGGTTCCCTGTTGGTGCAGGCATGTTGGAATTTTGGGGGAATTTCCTGTCCCTGATCCCACGGTAGGTAGGACCGAGCACCTAGTCTTCTCGGATGAGGACGAAAAACTCGGATGGCACATGTGCACACAGAGCACGTTAAAGATATTTGGCAGCTGAAGTCGAGAAGAGTAGGCCTAACAAGGCCGGCGACCGGGCAAAACTTTTATTTAAAAAAACTAATCCTTACCACCCCAACCCCCAAATGAGATCAAACAAGTATAATAAAAATACAAATACAACAGAAACAAGAACAAGAAAACTAAAACACCAAGGAAAAAAGAGGCGCAAATGCCAAGGACAGATCGAGGCTCCTAAAACACAGACCTCAACACACAAACGTCCATGGAAATGTTCCTCGCAGATTGCAGCAGCTTCTGTGAAATAAGAAATACTGGTGTCTGACAAATCTGTGAACCAAAATGTGATGCTGAACCCATTTATGAAGTATTTGGATCAGCTGACACACTTCTGCGGGTAACAATTTATAAACTGGTGAAGCTTGACATGAAAAATGTACTTGGAATCAAGCGGAATAGAAGTCTAGGCAAAACGCTCGGAGAAAGCAAGATAGGGCAATTGTTGTTTACCTAAGGGACCGTTCACAAATGACGTCAGCTCGGAGGGGGGAGGGGGGGTCAGTGAAAAGTTGACAAAAGTTGACATGGGGGGAGGGGGGGGGGGGGGGTCCTTACAAAGTTGACATCAACCATGATGCTCTAAAAGGTTGGTAAAAAGAAAAGTCAAGTCTTCAAATCAAGAAGAAAAATATAGACCACATTTTCTTGGCCTAAAATGAACATTATTAACAGTTATCTCCCCATAATCGTACATAATAATTATACATGTATGGAAGTCCTCCCCACTTGTTTACAGTTCCAGGATATTTTCATGTGCCAAATAATGTGCCATGCATAATTAAATTCTTTTTTTTTTCTGTGATTTATTTGATATTTATTTTTTCCAAGCTGAGATGATACTGATACTCCAATCTTTTTGCTTTGTTTATGCTTGATATCCAATCCATGCTTGCTATCGAATCTATTTGTTTTAATTATTTTGCTTGGTTAAATTTGGATTTGACAGTGCAGGTATTTTTTTATAAACAATAGTTTTTATTTTGATTTAAAATAAAGATCAAAGGTGAATATATATAATATATTAAATGCATCCTGTACGGGTTCTATCTAGATGTACATGTACATTTTGGTTGACGTCAACTTGGTGGGGGGGGGGGGGGGGAGGGGGGCATGAGAAAGATGACAGAAGATGACAAGGGGGAGGGGGGGTCATTTTTGGCCAAATTTTAGCTGACATCATTTGTGAACGGTCCCTAATGTTACTGACTAATTTTTACGCTGTTTTGTGTCTATAACGAAGTCACATGTGTGCCAGTACGTTACGTACAGAAAGCCTCAGGCAGGAACTAGAAATTTTGCCTGCAAACCTTCAGTGTTGCTACACAGGGCTGCAGGCCAGGAATATCGTAAATCATATGAAACGTGGTCAGCCACAAAATAAATGGTATAAATTATTTATGTGTTGCGTTTCTTATTCTTCTTTCTGCCTTAAGTATCTTACTGTGCTGTACTTGCTTGAGCGCAACTCCATGCCGCCGCTAATGTCTTGGTGTAACTGTAAGCCGGTGGTTCTCTTCAGGCAATGGCCTCATTAGGCTCCAAATTTTCTTGCATCGCCCTTTCCCCTTTTTTTCTCTTCCCCCCACTCAAACCCAGCGGATACATTTCACAAGAGGCCAGACAGCACAAACTACACACAAATTATCGTGTTAAAATTTTCAAAGCCTTATTATTTTATTAATTATGATAATGGGCGTGTTGAATACATGTATGCAGTTATAAAACAAAGTATCTTTTATCAAACATGCACTAAAAAAAAAATAATAAAAAGGGCTTTTGTGTGTTCCTCAAATACATGCACGCTTGCTGTTGAACAAGTCAGAGGTTGCCCCCTCGAAATGATCCCCAAATTGTCCTCCATTCATGACTGTTTTCGATTTGCTGCCCCCCCCACCCCCCACCATCGGCCCCACTTTCATCATTTTTGCTCCCTCGTCACTTTTTCCCTAGTATCCCCCACCCCTCCCCCCCGAATCCGGCACCCATGCTAAGGCCATTCCTGTGACACATCTTTTCATGATAAATTTTTGATGATCAATTTGTAGCCAATTTTTTAAAAATTAAAATACAAATCTCTCCTTGGCTTAAAGATCAAAATAAACAATGCTAATTTGATGCCAGTTACATGATGGACCAATTCAAAAGATTTTATTCAGTTTTAAACCATGTGTTTTATGGACTGTTTTTTTTTACCCACCTGTACCAAATTTTCACTACATGTATTTACTATTGAGCAATGACTCCCTCACACATCTATATGTATACACTGGTGCAGCACAACATTAAAACAAGGAAGTCAAGAACAAATAAATCTGCAGCCTGTTTAATAAACTCATAATTTAAATGCATATTATGGGAAAGTTGACTCAGAATCTTAAGATACTGGAAAGTAAGACGGCAGCTCGTCTATGTTGCCCAGTTTTCCTATTAACTCTTGGCAATCAGTCTTGAACTTTTCTCTCTCACACACATGTACTTAAAAACCGAGGCATTTCAACCAGCACAAGCATAATGCCAATGAAAAACAAACTAAATCCTTGGACAAACGAATAGACTGCACAATCTCAGTAAAATAGCAAATGGTCACCGTTCCCTAAGACTGAATAGTAACTCAAAAACTCAATTTCTATGTATGTTCAACTACATTCAAAGCGGCATCAATTGATCTTGGTTCAGTACTCCAAAGCTGAAAAATATTCAGATGGCAAACTTTCATCAAAAAGTCACCGACACTTGACCAGTTGTGTTGAAATAAAAGTTTTTTCTGTCTCCTGAAATGCAGTCAACACCAATTACTGTACTAGTTTTAGGGAACAGTGACAAGATGTTCGTTATTTATAGACAAGCATTTCTTAAACCCGAAACTCACAACACGCGGTGAATTGATCAATTATTTTAAAGATGCAGTAAAAACTACAAACAACTGTGCTGGAAATATTCATCACTGCCGAGGAAGAAAAAACTTTACATGTACCACATTTCATAGTTTCCATGTTAAATTTCTATTGCACATGGTATTACCTGCCCCCATCAGTCTGAATCCTGGCGGGCACCATAAAATCTTGAAGAAAAGCTTTAATACATAAACCTGCAATCTTATGATCTTTCCATATTTGAAAAGCACCCCTCTCTAATGTAATTATGTACAGGTTAAGATGAGCAATACTCAAAGAGTAAGATCCATTTAAGTTCTGCATCAGTGAAGGTCAAACTCTAGTCACGGCTCTACTGGCCTTGTCTCTTTGTCTCAGAACTTGGAGGAAATCTACTAGTGGAAAACTAAAAAAACATACCTGTGATAAAATCCCAATAATTAAAAATTTTCTCAACACAGTTTCATTGGTCCAACCATAACAATCCTGATTTGTATTGGATAAAACAGAGGATTCTTTTATGCAATACATATATGATCTCGAAGATATCTATTTTCGCATAGTGAATGTTTTCATGTTTCTAGGCTTCAAACAGGAAAGGAGGGTGTTGTGGACTTCCTGACAAAATCAATCGTAAAGAAAAGAAAAAAAAAACACAAGGAAAAAAAATTTATTCACAAGCCTTACAGCCTTTGTCATGTGATTTTTCCAAATCCGGAATTAGAAGTAAAATCTCAGAAACAAGCAATTCAAGACTTGACACATGCAAGTATGACAGATTACAAGATTACAGAGTCCAGCTGACTGATGAAACTGATTTTCCACGTAGGCAGGACCAGGCAGGTGTGCAGAACTGGCTAACAAAAACAAACAAAAAAATAACATCTTTGTCTAATTCTCCTAATAATAAAACCAGGGAATCAATTCGAAAAAGCATTTGACTTTCACTGTTATAGACATTTTCACTGGTAACCAAACAATGATTCAGGACTAATGACCATACTTTCACTTCCACAAAACCTATATAGTAGCTAGTGGAACAAACAGTCAAACTGAACTAGGTATTTGCATGATGTTCTCCTTTCCCCCAAAAGGCAAGTCTGTAGTGGCATGATACCACAGGTATCACTGTGCAGGGCTTATACTACTGCGGAACATCCATTACTTAAGAATTCCAAAATTTATATTGAGGTGATATTTTTCCTAAAATTTTAAGTCCGAAATACATGTATATTTCAACCAAAAAAAAACCCAACAATATTACTACAATGTAGTATACTATATGTGTAAATTCTTCCAGGTGAACCTGCAGGTAAATGTCAATCACTAGATCACCTACAACTTGAGCCATCTCTTTGCTTATTTCAAATACGAATCAACTTCCAGTTATGATGAAATAATTTTTCTTAACCAGATGGAGAAAATAAAGTGACCTGCAGTAAAATGGAAGAAGAGATGCTTCCAATATCATGTTCCAGTCACCATAATCAAAGATACTAGATACAAGAAAATGAGACAGCTAGTGCTTTTAGCGTGCATAGATTTCGCACTGCCACCTAGCGGCGAATGCGCAGAAGTAATGAACAATGCAGTATTTTACAAAGCCAGATAGGGAAAATACTGAATTTTGTTCACTGTTCAGCTATCACTGTAGACCTTGATTGATGTCACGTATTTTGTCATTTTAACTTCAATCGCTCTGGGAAAATTCTGGCTATTTTTTTGTTGTTTTTTTTTAGTCGCAGTAGCACTGTAACAAATCTGCATCATTAATTTATCATTGTATCGAGCATTCTTTTCATGCTGTGCACCATTGGCCCCGCCCCCGATCGGCGAGCAAAATGCGTGCATGATTGTGTGAAGAAGGGAGTGTGTCATCTTATTGTTTCTAGTATCTCTGCTATAACACTCTGGCACACATATGAGGAAATAGTTTTCAATACAAATGTGAAATGACTTGAGATGACAGCTACTTAAGATTCACGCACAAAACTTCAACTCTGAAGAACTATTATTATGAATGGGTTCTCAAATTTTGTTTTGTTTATTGGCAGTACTGGCCAAGTAAAAAATGAATTGTTTTATAAGGACAGTGTTCCAATTACATGTCTAAACCTGCTTAGACTGAGATACATAAGAACCAAAGGCTGGTATTGGCCACATCTGCAAATGTTTTGCTGTGTGATGGGCAACACATGATATACCGAAATAGGTTCCTTCTCTGTTTCGAAAATGAAGGAATATTTGCTTAATAATTTCAAGATACCCAGAACAGACCTTAACGGACAAAAATAAAATTTAAAAAAAAAAAAAAAAAAGTAGAACTTAATATGGCAAGTGCCACAAAATAATGAAACAAACAGTTATTTATATGGAATAGACTAGAAAGAAAATAGCAACCAAGTAAACTCTTGTGCATTTAAACTGGTTGTGTAAATTAAGTACAGTGTAGTGAATAAAAACTGAATGTAAATTTAATATATTTACTAGCTAAGAATAATGGCAACAAGTTCAAACTATGGTATGTACTGACTCAAACAATCTAAGATATCTACATAATTTTTCAGGCTGTCAGTAAAAGTGGGCTGGAATTCTTCCTTGGAAAAATAATCAACACTTGATGCTCAAAACAAAAAACAGGTAATTAAATTACATGAGTCTGGTTAACTAAACTGAAACTGGTCATACTTGCTTTTTGGTTGCAGGCTGAAAATGTACTCACCATCTAGCCCTAAGTTACATTGGGATGCAAATCTTTTTATAAAAATGGAAGAAGAATCTTATTTAATCACAAGCCTTCTTTTCCACAGACAACTGGCTACACTCAAATTTTAATGCATTTGATGACATGGAATGGACGAGACAAAAATTGGAGAGAAATCTATTTATTTTCTTTTTTTTTTTTTTCAAAGTTGTCCTGGAATTGCCAGGAAACAAAGGACTCATAGTATAGTAATAAGGGTGAAATGAAATATGAGATCATAAAGCTTGCAGTAGCTGGGTAAATTGCACTGGACAACATAAGTCTCAATTTTCTGATCACAAACTGTGTCTTATGATGTACTTCTTGACGGTGGAACTCGCAATCTGTGTAACTCTAAACTTCATTGTTTTGAGAAGATGGCAAAAAAATACTTTGCTGTTCAAATACAATCTGAGAACCATTCAAGTTAAAACAGTTTGCACACATGACTAATACAAGGGTTTCTATTGGTATTTTATTACAGAATAGATGGTGCACAATCATCATGTGGTGCCATTTAGCAAACGATCAGAGCTGACCTACTTTTGGACTTGCATGGTTTGCAAATTTCACCGTCATGTATGACTTTCATCTTTCTATGCGAACACACGGATTGAATTGAAGAGGTTTGTGACATTCGTCCATCAAATCAAATAGATTAATAAAAAAAGATTTCTGAAAGAAAGGAAATGAACAGAACATAATAATATTGTGGAAAATCATTTACTTCAAAGGTTGCAATAAATATATGGTGAAATTCTATATATCATCGATTTCTTTGCGATCTGTTGGTCTGCTTCTGTGCATGGCTTTCCCTTTGATTTATTTACGTATCAACACCCAGTAAAAGGAAAAAAAACAAAACAAATAAAACCAAAATGTAAACGCACACAAAAACTTTCCGAATTTCATCTATGTACAATTGGAAAACAGGATTTAAATGAAAGAGAATGTAAATGGTTTTCAGTGCTGTCATATATTTTCCCCTTTTATTGTTCCCTCTATACAGGCATTTCTTTGAGATTATTTCAACGCACAAGACAAGCATATTTTATTCTAAGTAACTCTCAGCAAAAGCCGGAAGAAAATATCAATAGCTTTAGAAGAATGAGAACATAAATGAAATAGTTGGTTGAATGAAGGCATTGAAGCCGAAGTGTTCTTAGGCTTAGTTTCAGGAGATCCCCATCTCCCAAATCCTTGTCTTGCTTTACCATTAACCTGAAAATGTACCATGCAAACCAACATATGCCCAAAACACTGAAAACCCAAAAGAAAAAAACAACATTCAAATTCCTCCATACATGCATACACATATCTGAAAATGTTATATATTCAACTGTTTCAATGGTGAGGTGGCGGCCACAGCAGTGGTATTGGCATCAGAATCACTGATCATACTCAGCCGACGTTTGGTCTTCTTCAATAGATGCTGGCCAAACTGAAATATTGTACACAAGTCAGGAATATTAAGATGACAAACAAATCAAACATGTAATGTCCTCACAATTTCACAATCTTGCAATCTTTTGTTACTTTACAGGTTTACACTGTTTCAAAAACATACTGTCTGCCTGAAAAGTATCATTAACAAGCTAAAACTTTATATCATAAAGTTGTTTGGAAAGCCAAAAGCCTTAACTCCTTCAGTGCATGCAACATCACTTTCTCATGTACAAGAATGAGATTTGTAAGTAAGAATGAAAATGTCAACTGTCCTAAATATTGTATTCTTCAGTTACCGATCACTTGAAACATTCTAAAATTTCTATATAGGAATATGAAAGTGCCCATACAAACTCATTTGCTCTAGATCAGCGGTTCCCAATAGGAGCGATTTTGGGTCTCAGGTGGACGAAAACAACAAAAGTGGACGACACGGGGTGAAAACAATCATAGAGGGGCAAAAACAAGAGGGGGCAAGTTAATATTTCCCTAACTAGGGATTACAGTTGTGCACAATATCTTGACCATAATTTCGCTTCTTTTTAGTGCAGAACCATAATTATTATTTATGCCCATTGTTAGAAAAAAAATCCTATCAAGTACATGCTGTCCAATTTCCTTAACCATTCAGTAAATTGCTAGTAGATCTAAATGATAGTAGGTGAAGGATTGCTTTAGAGAAAATACCATACAATGACTAATATAATTTCAGTTGCAATAGATGGAGCACCCATGAATAATGGGATGGCGACCGAGCTTCACTGACTTCATAAAAATAGGGGTCTCTGGCCTTCTCGCCACACATACTGAGAAAGATGAAAGATTTGAGTGACTCCTTCTCTAGGTCCGTTGCTTGTCAATAAGTAACAGACTTCGACACTTTCTGGAGCTGTTTGAATTAGCGTGGAATTTGTTTATTTTTTTCTTTTAGCAGTAAAACGCAATGCGCCAGCCTGGAGAGAGAATAAAGAAGCTGTCTGCATGTTAATTTTTTGCCAAGTTTAATAAAACAACCTAGTTAAGGCAAAATATATCCTGCTGTCTTTCTCTGTCGAGTTGGATTTATGGAAAACGGGGGCGAATCATTCACTTCTTCCCTCAACTTGGCAAAGTCATGCCTAGACAATTTTCAGACATCCAAGATCTGTGTGTCCCTGAGTGGATTATGAACCCTAATGGTTATGACGCATTTTGACATCCAGGTGTTTGCAAGAAGAATTGCTAGATTTCCAGCACTGCATCAAAGGTCAAGACATTTTCGAACAAGAGAGCGACAAAGTTTTCTGGATAATAATAATACCTAGCCCTACTGCAACGCACCCCATCCCTATATTCATTTACGTTATCAATTCTTGTCTATTGCAGTCTCACTTAGTATACCATAGAAAGGTGAAGAAGAATGACAGTAGCTAGTCAAAAATGCCTGCCCTGAGTGCCACGGCAGCAAATTTCAGCTAAAATTGACAGTTTTTGTCGTTCTGTGGTCCGTTTGTTCTAGCATTGCTGGTGTAGCGTTCGGTATGAATGAAAAGAACTGAATCTCCTCTTTCTAATGATGTTTGTTTGAATTCAATGCAACCTTAATTAGAGTTTTGGTGAAATAATCAATAACGTCGCCCGTGCAGATGCGGGGCCCTCTTGCAGAAGAGGGACAGCAAAGAATACATCTGACGTGATACTGCGTGTCGTAAGAGGCGACTAAAGGTGCAAAGGTCCTGGTCTCCCGAGAAGAGCCAGTTGGCGGTGGGCCAACTACCCACCCTGTAAAAATAAACCAGTTACAGAAACACAAGCAAATACTTTAAATCAGTCTTTTATCTTGGGAGAAGGGGGAGCATCTGCACCTGTAGATTCAATGAAGGACAATGGACAAAGCCGAAAGGACTCCACTGGCCTGACTGCTCCTTCATCAAACAAGTCACTCCGGATTGCGTCGTGGAATGTCCGCTCCATGTATGAAGCAGGAAAGAGTGCCCAGGTTACAATGGAGATGAGGCGATACAGACTGCACATACTTGGAGTTAGCGAGACCCGCTGGATACAGTCCGGACTGAAACAACTTAATTCTGGGGAAAAGATTTTGTATTCTGGAAGGGAGGACAAAAAGCATACAGAAGGAGTAGCGATCATCTTGAGCAAGCACGCCCAGAGGTCACTGAGGGGATGGGAACCCTACGGAAGGAGAATTATATTGGCATCATTTACTACAAAGAACAAGAACATCAACATGAACATTGTGCAGATATACGCCCCAACAAATGAAGCAACCGATGAGGACAAGGACGATTTCTACAACCAGCTTCAGGAAATAGTTGACACATTGCCAAGAAAAGATGTGAACATTATAATGGGAGACGCCAATGCCAAGATAGGACAGGACAATACAGGGTATGGGGACATTATGGGGTGCAATGGTTTGGGACAAATGAATGAGAATGGAGAGCGGTTTGCAAGTTTCTGCGCATTTAACAGCTATGTGATTGGAGGTTCAGTATTCCCACACAAGAGGATCCATAAGGCCACTTGGATTTCACCGGATGGAGTAACTGAAAACCAGATTGACCACTTCTGCATCACCCGACGTTTCAGACGCTCACTGGAGGATGTCATAGTACAGAGAGGAGCTGATGTTGGATCTGACCATCACATGCTGCTGGCAAGACTCAAACTCCGCCTCAAGAAACAAGGTACCAGAGCAGGAACAAAGAGAAGAAAGTTTCAAGTGAGCCTTCTGGATGGAGACAAGAAGGAAGAGTTCCAGCTGACGCTGAGGAATAGATTCAAACCCCTTGTTGACCTCGAAGAGACAGTAGATTTGGAGACTCACTGGGCTAAGGTAAAAGGAGTATTTACATCGACATGTCAGGATGTTCTTGGGGAAAAGAAAGTGGAACATAAGGAATGGATCAGTAAAAAATCACTGGACTTGATAAGGATAAGAAGAGACCTAAAAGAACAGGTAAATGCAAGTCGTACAAGAAGCTCAAGAGTTGGTAACCAGGAAGAGTACCGGGCAACAGCTAAAGAGGTCAAAAAATCAATTAAAAAAGACAAAGAGGAGTTCATAGGAATGTTAGCAGAGAAAGCAGAGGAGGCAGCAACAGGAGGACACATGAGGATCCTCTACCAGACTACAAAGACTCTTGCTGGAAAATATGGAAAACCTGAAGTTCCTGTCAAGGATTACAACAGGAAGGCTATTTTTGGAAAGGAAGCTCAGGCAAAAAGATGGATAGAACATTTTAACAGCCTCTTGAACAGACCTCCACCAAGCAACCCACCCGACATTCTACCCGCAAGAAATGATTTACCGATCAGTTGCGACCCTCCGACTAAAGCAGAGATTAATGATGCCATAAAGCAGTTAAATCGAGGCAAGGCAGCTGGACCAGATCAGATCCCACCAGAGGCGCTGAAGGCAGATGCTGCTGGGGCTGCAGAGGGTCTGCACTCACTATTCTCGAGGATTTGGATCGGAGGCAAGTTTCCAAAGGACTGGAAGGAAGGACACCTCGTGAAGCTTCCAAAAAAAGGGGACCTCAGCAATTGTAGTAACTACAGAGGAATCACACTTCTCTCCATCCCAGGAAAGGTTTTCAATCGGATTCTTCTCAAGCGAATACAGAATGCAACAGACCCAAAACTTCGTGAGGAGCAAGCTGGTTTCAGGAGTAACCGATCAACCACCGACCAGATCGCCACGCTGAGAATCATAGTAGAGCAGTCGCTAGAGTGGAACTCCCAACTGATAGTGAACTTCCTTGACTACGAGAAGGCCTTTGATAGCATCGATAGAGAAACACTGTGGAGAATATTGAGACATTATGGAATCCCAGAGAAGATGGTGAACCTTATCAAGAGCATGTACGACGGGACAAGTTGCAGAGTCGTACACGATGGCGAGCTTACTGACAGCTTTGATATCAAGACTGGTGTTAGGCAGGGTTGTTTGCTGTCCCCATTTCTGTTTGTCCTGGTGATTGATTGGCTTATGAAAGAAACCACCAGTAGAGGAAGAAATGGCATACAATGGACCCCATGGACACAGCTGGACGATCTAGATTTTGCAGATGACTTGGCACTATTGTCGCACACACACGACCAGATGCAAGCAAAGACTACAGCTCTAAACAAAATTTCAGAATCTATTGGATTGAGGATACATCCTGCGAAGTCGAAGGTCCTAAAAATTGTTGCACTCCCAAGCGCACAAGTCAGAGTAGGAGATCAACCACTGGAAGATGTAGAGTCCTTCTGCTATCTTGGTAGTATCATTGACAATAAGGGAGGAACAGAGGCAGAAGTCAAAGCACGAATTGGAAAGGCACAGGCGGCTTTCACGTCCTTAAGCAAGATTTGGAGAACCAAGGATATATCTCTAAAAACAAAGCTGAGGATATTCAACTCGAACGTGAAGTCAGTCCTGTTGTATGGATGTGAGACTTGGAATGCGTCTCAGGCCTGCATAAAGAGAATCCAAGTTTTCATCAACAGATGTTTGAGGAAGCTACTTAAGATCAGATGGACAGACAAGGTCAGCAATGAAATTGTATGGAAAAGAACAAGACAGAGCCCAGTCAGAGAGGAAATTGGTAGGAGGCGATGGAGATGGATCGGCCACACTCTCAGGAGGCCAGGAAACAGCATCACGAAGAAGGTATTGGATTGGAATCCCCAGGGCAAGAGATCAAGAGGAAGGCCGCGCGGAACGTGGAGAAGAGCCAGAGAAAATGATGTGCAACGAAGCGGAAAGACTTGGAATAATGTAAAGAGGCTGGCCCATGATAGAGAGGGATGGAAAGTGTTTGTTGGTGGCCTATACCCTGATCCAGGGTGAGAAAGGCAATGATGATGATGATGAATCAATAACGTCTCCAAATCGCTTTTTTTTGCGGAATGGACGGCTGAGTTTTGGACCCCGTCCCTCTTAACGGGGAAGCGCATATTCGCCATCGCAGCAAATATTCCACATTTAGCACGGTTAGCTGCAGAGTTGAATGCGCTGTAGTTTCATATAACTTTCGACAGGTCTCATTTGTGTAAGTGCCGTAAAATTTGAGATTTCCGTGACAAAATCGAAAAATGCGTACCTTTTTCTGTAAAAACATGGCGAAAGTTACACAAAAAGAAAGCTCTATTTTTCTTTGCTTCGGTGTGAAAATTCGAAACATCTCTGTGCTATGGTGCCCATGCGCGATGCATCTAAAACCCCAAACCAAACTTTGTAACGCGAGCCGCAGATCAGTGCATGAGGGAATGAAGTAGGGCTAGATCTAGTATAGCTCGAAGGACCAGTTGACCGGTTTATTGAATACGTTCCCCCGGCCATGGATTTGAAGGCCACTGTTGATAAGCTGACTGTCTATACTTTCTACTGACAACAAATTTGTGTATTAGAAATGCATATTTAGACCATATAGGTTAATTCCGATTGCACTGTCACGATAGGGCAAGTTAGAGATCCTGAAGCCCGATTCGACTGAGGCCGATGTAAGGCTGTCAGTGTCACTTCCAGATCGTCTGTATAGTTGCCTTCTCTCAAATTGTTGACATTTAATGAATTTGTATGGCAAATAGATTGCTCAAGTTGATAGAACTCTTCTTTCTGAGCACAGGCATGTATTTAGTTTTTGTGTGGGGTCATTAGTTGATTTTTTAATGAATTTTTGAAGATTGCAAAATTGTGGGACGTAATGGAATTTTTATGCTGCTTGTTAGTAGATCAAAATGGTTAACGTTTTGCAAGTAATTCAAGTTTTGACACATAGAATGAATGTGCCATTCAATTCTTAGCACATACATGCAATTTTGACAGCTACATGGGTTTGCACTGCTTTTATATGATTTTTCGAAGTTCGTCTAAATTTTTGTTTTTATACTCCTCATTGTAATTGTCACTTTTTTAAAATCAGGTTTTTATTCAGTTTAGACATATTTGCTTGCTCTAAATCAATAGAACTCATCTTCAGAGCACAGTGATGTATTTGTTTCTTATGTGAGGTCATTGGTTGATTTTTTATGAATATCTGAAGATTGCAAAAATTTCACTTTTTTACCTCCGCTGTAAAAATGTGTGAAATGTGATTGCATGGCACATTTGATGTTATAAACAAAACTTTTGCAATTACCTGAAGTCCCTGGAAATAATTGAGGTTGTTGTCTATGTGCATAACTCTATGTTTACCACGTCTGGATGATTAGTGATGATAACTTCTAGAGATATGGTGCCATAAACATGGCCTCTCGTCACATTGCACAAAATGGTCATTTTCTCAAAATTTCAGAATGGCATAACTTCTGTAAATATTAAGCTAGAGCCAAAAGTTTGGTATCAAATTTCTTGGAATTAAAAGTTCTACTCATTTAAATAGTGAAAGAATGGATATTTTGACATTCAAAATTTATTTTGGACTAGCTAATGATAGATTTATCACTAAAGGGGTCGCAGCCTACCACTACATGTTTTAACAGTATTTGCTTGACAATTCTTGCTGTTTTGCAGATGAGGGGTAACTTTAAAATTCCACTAGTTATAGTTCTGTGCAAGATACACTGTATTAGGCTGTAGAATGTGCACATTTAAAGAAACTTGATATATGTATGTATCACAATGCCAATGATCGTGGACCTTACCTAAGCCTGGATTTTCATGGATCCATGAAACTCTGACAGCCCTGTTTACATGACAAACAAATACAATGAGGATGTTATAAACATAAAACTCACAAGAGGGACAGGACTGGCGTGGTCTGACATAAATGAGCTATTATCATTCTCTTTGTCAGACTCAGGGCTGTTGAGTCTGTGATTGGCAAACTTTTTCTTCAGTGCTTGAGCAATGATGGCAGCTGGGTCTGAAGGGTTACTTTCTGGGGGTACTCTCAGCGGGGTCCCACCTGGTGACCTGCCAATATGAGTCATCAAAAATCCTTTTTTTTTCTAATTCTAATTCAAATCATTTAAAACTAATAAAAGGGAAATTAATACTGCTATTATAAACACTGTTTTGCATGTTCCCCAAAATAATGAATATAACTATGCCTAACTGGGCCTGTATATGTGTTGTGTTTGGCTACGACATGTTAAAAGTTCAGGAAATTTTTGTCAGTAATCTCCATTCCTGTTTATAGTCATATGTATTTTAATGAGGTATTCATTCATTGATAGAGAGGAAAAGAAAAAAATTTTAGAATCCAGAAATCAGGAAATATCTTAAAGCATTCCCATCATTCTATGTGTAAGGAGGAAGGTCAAAGAAAGGTAGTAACAATTTCATGCAAAAGATCTCAATTCCATCTAAATCATGCGCCTCGTCTTGTAAATGCAAAGGCAAGTTTGCTCGTAGATTTATTCGGATTTCAAAAAGTAGTTGTGGCTTAAAAGCATGCTCCTGTTTCAAAACACACCTCTAGGAAATACAAACTTGAACATTCCTAAGACTTACCGTTCAACGGCACGCAGTTTAACCGTGCCTAAACCCTTTAACACATCTGCCATTGTCATTGGCTTTGAATCTGAGCTGCTTCCACTGTTTGGTAAATCATCACATGAAGAAAGACAAGTTTTCCTCTGAAAGGTACATGAAGAGACAAATTTTGTTACAAGAAAATTTTATATCAAGCAGAATTCGTTAAAGTGACAGATATCAAACTAACTTCCATGAGGAATTTAAAATTCATCGGAATTCAGCTTGAAAATATGCCATTTTGTCATAGATATTTCTCTCATTCTATCAGTCTGCTCACTTGCATTATTATTATATGTCTTGCGACCAGTGACTATGAGACGTAAGTCGCTGGTCTGGAACGGAGGAATCGGGAGATAAACATAATGGAGGAGTCAGATATCGAAATTTTTTTTATTCTCGAAATGAAAAGTACAATCATTTCTGAACAAGAAAATGTTAATCTTGTTGGCGAATTATGACTATAAATTGGTTAAATTAAGGTTTTCCTGATGTAAGTATGACTCCTAGTGTTGCCAAACTGTTCATTTTTGCCGTCATTTTGACTCATTTCAATCAGCTGTATTCGTTATTCATATATCCGCTACCCTAACACAACGGGTATCGTTGGAAAGCTTATTTACTGTACTTTCATCTCATTGGCTTTGTTAAGGAGCCCAGTTCAAATCCAGCCAATGGAAAACGATTTTATAGCGTAAACAAAAAGCAAGGACCTTGGGTCTTTGCCCTAGCAACGCGATCTTTGATTGGCTGGATCGTGTCACATGACCAAAAAGAGTTCCAATCTTTTTTGTTTTGACCACTTCCGCTCCACTGTTTCGGGTTTGTTTTCACCCACATTCAGTCATTTCATTCATTGCGACACGACTTATTGTATACGCTCTTATTTTATCGAATTTGATCATGGCCTCACGCGAGGAGACGATAGCCAAACTGTTCACTTCATCAGTCATTGGGAATGAGGACAATAATTTTAATAATCATTAACTTGCACGGTTGGTGAAACTACTGTGTTATTTCAATGATCTTTAACTCACGCTGGTGGTGAGAATGTGAATTCTTGGATTTTGGAGTTTGTAATTACTGCTGTGTACTTCCTGAGGTGTTTTTCACTGAGGGGTAAGTTGGATCTACTTTTATTACTTTTTTAAGTTCTGCAAGTAGATCTAGATCTAGTACTTTGTTTCCTACATCTGCATCTTTTAGTGTTTCATTGTTCTCCCTTCCCTTTTCCCTTGCACTAGATCTAATCTTCCACCTTTCGTCCTCTTCCTATGTTACTTGCATTGCGCGTTGACAAAACTGCGATCCCTTTTAGCATTTAAATCCCTTTAAGTCTACTCTATATTGGATCATTGTTTTATCATGCTTTGCTAACTACTATAGTTTACTACTACCAAGGTGGTCTGCATCCTCTATTTTTTTCCTCAATTTTACCATTAGAATATTGGATGGACAGGGGGAAGGGATACTCTCAATTCTGCTTTGCTTTTTAAGGTGTGAATGGTGATTTCTACTGCCAATGCTGAAAATCAGCTAGTAAATATATTACTTTAGCAGTTCAACTTCAACTTTCACACTTTTATGCATGGTTGCTAAGGAAAAACCTGGTCTGAACATGACCGATCTTTAATCGCGATTTTCTCGGAATTTCCACCATTGCATGGAGGCCACCCCCCCCCCCCCCCGTCTCTTTAAACTGCTATATCTCGGGCTACAATTAAGCTAGCTCAAAAATTTTTTCATCACATGAAAGTACAATAAATAAGCTTTCCTATGACACCAAAAGCTCAGTTACAGTAAAAAGCGACAAACGTCTCATTTTGACTGGTCGCGAGACATATACAGTCCAATCTACTTATCTCGACGGCTTCTGTTGACATTCTGGGTAACTCAACACAATTTTTAAGTCCCAACCTGTTCCTTCTTTAATGCTACTAAATATTTCCCCGTAATTCGACGTGTTATTCCATTCTTTCCTCTTATAATAATAATAATAATAATATATTGCATTTATATAGCGCCCAACCCCGTCGATGACAAGCTCTGGGCGCTTTAACAAATTCTTACACACACACACACACACGCATACACAAAAGAAATTCAAAAATATTTACTATTGTTGCTGCCGAAAAACACCTAGCCTAGTTTGTCTGAAAGAAATGGGTCTTCAGATGGCGTTTGAAAGAACCAATGTCATTAATTTCTCTGGTTGTCTTTGGAAGAGTGTTCCAGATGGTAGGGCCAAGAAATGAAAAGGACTTTTCTCCTACATTGGACAGATTCATTTTAGGTACTTTCAATTTTGTAGTGTCAGATGATGATCTTAGTTGACGAGATGGAACATAGTAATCAGTTAAATCAACTAGGTACGATGGAGCAGTATTATTGACACATTTCTCCCTAACCAGAGCACAACAAATGGACTAGATCTACTACTGTGCTGCCGAAAACACCCACGCAATTTCCCGCATTATAAGACCTCTTTCTTTTTGCAGCGTCGATGGGGAGGGGTGGGAGACGAGGTGGGCGGACAAAGACAATGACCCTTGGCTTTGATAATGTGAGTGTGGAGTGCGATGCATAAGCACACAGCAATAAGAGTACAGAGTACTGCAGACTGTGTGACCTAACCTTTTTTTTTTTCACAAAATATTCGTGCGCCATTGATACTAGGCCTTGATCTAGATCTCTTGGTTAACTGTTGTACTGTGTATGTATTGGTACTACCACCTCTGAAGAAACAGCCAGGTCATGGTTAAAAGAAAATGTACAACAGTTTGCATTTATTGTACAGCTACAGCATCTCGAGGATATTGGCAAACATTTGCCACACAACAATGCAGTTGGAGGAACGGGTGAAAGTATGTCAACAATTAGAAGAAACAAGGGGCAGAATTATGTTATTTATTGGATACGTTTCCCCTAATGGTGATATCTGGTCTCCCCTGCTTATTTTTTGTTCCCTTCCACCCCTAATCTGTTATTTTGACTTTCTCTTTACTTGCCGCAATTCAGACGGTCCCACTGATGTCAAGATATTAGGATTGCACTGTACGTCTGTTTCTCCCAACCAATTACTATTCATCAGCATCATCTGAGGCATATATGCTTTTAATGATTGCATAGGTGTCTTGTGCTGTCATATTCACCGTACATACT
This sequence comes from Onchidella celtica, assembly GCA_963931925.1. NCBI lineage: Eukaryota > Metazoa > Mollusca > Gastropoda > Systellommatophora > Onchidiidae > Onchidella > Onchidella celtica. The sequence goes on along the minus strand of OZ007571.1, from coordinate 15,008,411 downwards.
ATCATTTTGATAAGTCAGGCTGGAATGCCGCACTTCTTCTCATTATTGTTTAGCACTAAGACCATGTAATGTAAAGAATAAAGTTTATGTACTCTTTACCTGCAGTAGCAGACCTGAGAAAGACACAGTACTTGATGAAGACACTTTGGAGGTTATTGCCGGAGGAGGTGGCGGAGGAGGTGGAGGTGGAGGGGGAGGGGGAGGTGGAGGAGCTGGTGCATGGAAAACAAAACCTCTAAGATCTTCCGAACAGCACGATCGAGGCCTGGTAGCACAGCTTTCACTTTCACAGCCTGAATCATCCAAGGAAGAGCAGGATGCTTGTGATCTGGGCAAAGGGAGAGCTATTGCTTGGGACATGTTTCTTGGAGCTTCTTCCACAGCTTCTGAAAGTTGATAAACACACATTTAATTCCTTTTGTATCATAGCAAATATTACAATTGTCTAAATTACCCTACTGTAAAACCATGCATTGTATAACACTAATGATGCATTAAGATGAGGGAATGTCAATAATTTAAATATTGGCAAAAACAAGAGGTGATTTCAGGGCCAGATTACGGTTTTGTAGGCCTGTTGGCTACAGTTACCATGAGGCTCCCAGTGGTAATCTATAAATGTACAAATTTTGGCTGCATGAAGTCAGTTTATCCAACTTCTACAACATAATGTCAACATGTTTTAAGAAGGAACGACCTGTAATAAAGACTAAAATAAGGTTTTAATATTTACAATTTCACTTAAATCTCTGGAGGCCCTCAGCTGGTGGAGGTCCGTGGACTGCAGTGCCTTAATCCGGCACTGGGTGATTTTTGTCCTGAGCTGAGATTTTGGTACACGCTGATAACTGTACTCACTGATAGTTTTATTTAATGTCGATGATTCTTGAGCCATGACAAGCACAGCTATTTGTTTTCGCAAACTAGCCAATTCTTCCTCCATCTCTGCCAGTCTCAGGCTAGCAGCTGGATCATTTGATGCCAAACTGGTGCAAGAAAATGTGTGGAAGTTTGGTGTGGATGTCAATCGATCTCTCTGGTCAAGGGGCAGGAAATAGGGGTCATCAAACACATCTCCACTAGAATCATCATCTGCATCTACACTGCCCCGTCTGAAACAGGATGGCATAAGAAAGACAAAAAGGTTTTTTAATCATTTATTATTCATATACACAATCTAAATATTGTTGGAGATTGGAGTCACAACTTGACTATGATTGGCCCCAATTATAATAAGTATCTAAAACTTCTGCAATTATTCATCACATTAATTAACTCTTTCCCTACAGGCCAGCACTCCACTTCTGGACAGAGCACCTCGTGGGTTAACACATCACACTGTACTGTGCATTTGTAAACAAAGATCACATTACTACACAACAGCTGTCCAAACTATACACTTATCGATCACATGGTATCGCTGGACACTCTAGGACAAAGGAAGCTTTACCAAGAATTCTATTTTTAAGGTTCAATGTCACGGGATGTTAATTTCCAATACAGTGATCAAGGAATATCTTTACGTCACAACACAGGCTGCGTTGTATCAGCTGCGGCTAGATAAGCGTACGACGCGGTGTGCGTTGTACAATAGGGAAAGAGTTATAGCCCATTTTTTTTTTCACAACAGCACCATACTTTGTTCTTGTAAAAGGTCAGAATTGATAACAATTTGGCAGTTCATGTAGGAATACTAAAATTGTGATGTAATCATAAAAATGAAAAAATTTACACATCATCTTCACCAAAACAACTAAAAATATCAAACACCTCTGTAATGGGAGATATCATTGGCAGCCAGCTCTGGTGACCACATGGATTCAAGGAAACGCATACCAAAAGACATACGGTCCCAACTCAGTCTGAAATTCTATTTCCAATTTACTTATTTTTGAGATATAAAGTAAACCCTAAATGCTCATAGCATCAATTAAAAAAAAAACACCTCGCACTGAATAGATCCAAAATGAGCAACCTCGGCTGTCATGAGATACCCAAACCCGAATTCTTCCCTCCATGACACCCATGCTCCAACAGAACATGACATCTGTGCTCCAACTAAAATCTTCATTCCTTCACACACGTGACAATGCACGTGATTGAGGAGTTGGGGTGGGTCCGTTGACATGACCCTCCTCCCCATATCGAGGGCATATCATGGCAGGCTATCGTAACTCGACTATTTAAGACAAAAAATTGACATATTTGGTAGCTTGTAGCCATTGACATATCACAAGTTGTGTGGTATAAGTTGGGGATTGAATTCTGAAAACTAAGGGTTAAATAACTTTTTTTTAAAAACGATAGCAACTACTAACTATCTGCTGAAGAAAGTTAATTAGGATTTTTTTTCTGAAAAATTTACATAACCGCGAACCGAGTTATGATAGTTTACTACACGGCCAACATGCAATTGCAACAGCCAGTGGGAGGCAAACGAAGTGCAGAGAATGCTGGTATTGTATAATGTAGCAAGAATGGCATGTGTCGAAAAACAGCCCTATCAGTTAACGGGTCCTGTCTAGGGAAATAACAGCTCATGTAATAAGTTTCCCCTACACTGTGATCGTTACATACCTCTGCTCTACCTACAAAGCACCGTATTACTTAATTTTAAAGACAGTCCATCATTTCACATATTTGCTTGGGCCACGTGTTTTGCAAGACCGTGGGTATAATATTAATAAGAACTGAAGTTTGGGCCTCTTTATATTCCAGGTTTAGGATGTAAATATGAACCAAAAACAGATTCAACAAAAAGGAACATGAAGACTAAATATGTCTTAAATCTTGCAAACATTTTAAGTAGAATTACACAGAGCCATGAAACTACCGGTACATACAAAGTTGTCACTGCAGTTTCTGAGATGCTTCCTGGATAATTTTGAAATTTGAGGAACACTTTTCAAATTGCTAAACTGCATAACACTCTGACAGTGTTAAGGAAGAGGAGAAACAAAACATGACTCATAATGACCCAGTGACTTTCACCAACATTTGCACATTCAGACAAGAGAGCAGTGAAATATTAAAGGAATGTTCACAGTTCAGGCTTTCAAGATCCCCTGGTTTCTATCATATATAAACACAGAACTAGTCTGGTCTCCTGTTATGAATAATGATTTATATTCTAAGTTTCTTTCCTTTAATGAAACTGACATATCAATCATTAAATAATTATGAACAATGTCAAGATGTCCAACAATCTGCTAGTTCGAGAAAGACCGAAATACAGTTCCATGTGTCAAGCATCATTGTGGTTCAGGACCAAGAGTGGATCTTTACCTGAATCGGATAATGTTGTCCCCAAGATTTTCTTCCACCACTTGATTTACACTGGAGCAAGACAGGGCAGATCTCAGACTGCCAAAACTACCCCATCTCTCTAAATTAGGCCGGCCTCTTAGTCGCTATCATGGAAAGAAAGACTGATATATAGGGTCAAAAGAATCACATAAGACAGAAACAAATTTAGACAAAACACAAGTATGATACACCTCATATTATCTTATATAAATTTAAAGAATATTTCAATGGAAGTGTTAAACCATTTTCAATATCAAACCAAACTTAAGTTACAATATAAAAAGAAACACATGTATGTGACAGTCAGAATCAGGAGCAAATTTTTTAGTGTTTGGTAAATGGGGAACTTGGCATTTAAACATGAAAGAAAATGAGCAGAATGCATGTTTTCTTTTCTTCCACTGGACAATAAGTAGCCAGACAAGTACATTTTTACAGATTTTGCATAAAGCCTGTTATCCATGTATCTAGCATTCCAATGCAAAAGCAATTCCTTGACAATAGGGCATATGCCAAAGCACCAAAAAAAGCTGTTTTATGCATCAATGAATACTGTCTCATGGCTTCAACTAGGACTGTGAGAGCTGAACATTTGCTGGATATCATAACAGGTAACAAGATAGGGCCAGTATTATTTAACATAGCAGATATACTTTTAAATCATGGACTTAAACAAAAGTACACATTCATAATTTCAGGACCGTGAAATAATGACAACCATCATTAATTTGAATTGTGACAAAGAGGTGATATTAAGTGAGGCAAATGGTTTACCAACCTCTAATCTTAGCCTTGGATCTCTCAGCTCTGGCAATAAGATAGCCAGCCATCTCACCAGATTCCTGTGGTTCAGGGGTCGATGGCGGTTTTGATACACCCGAGCTTGCTGTAAGCAACAAAGATACCGAGGAATGGAGCGTACTCATTATTATTTTACGTAATTCGAGGTGACATCAAATGACAGAGTGCAAAAAATAATAACATATAAAAGACAGTTCATGTCTGATACTGTGTAACAGAAAACAAAATATCATAAAGCCTTTTAAATTAAAATACAGTAAAATGACTTCCTATAGGACAGACATTAAACAGTAGCGTAAGCACTAAAAACAGCAAACTAGTTTCTGTTGAATCAAAATAATACAATGGAACTTCGTAATAATGAGGGGTCATATTCCACCAAAAGTGTCTCGTTATACCCGAGGTCTCGCTATTTCAGGAAAGAATACAAAACGCAGGGCAAGGGATTAAAATACCCCACTATTTTTATGGTTATCTCCCTTGTTACTGTTAGCATGTCCTGTACATCACCATACATATAATATCAAACTGACGGCAGATCTCGGCCTTGATGTCAGTATTTGTAATTTTGTGTGTGTGTGATGGTAGCCATGTTACGAGGAAATTATAAATGAGAGAATCAGATGGAAAAGTTAGAGACAGAGGAGTATGTTTGTTTCCAGTGGTTTCTCATGCTGTATCATGCAAAGAATGGGAACAGACTGGCCACACATGTGACACAGGAAGTGTGGGCATGAAGCACGGTGTATTAGACAGAGCATATGCCGCCCAGCGATTAGTGACGATCAATGACCAGGCTACATATAATACTTATTGCACATCATAGGCACAGGTAGTGACCAGACAGTGCACGTATCTGACCAAGCTACGCGGTCGCAGCCTTCATGGCCTGCCCCACGGTTTGCCTCAGTGAGTGATGAGTCATCACTTTGAACTGACTGCGTATAATGTGCTGTCACAGCACATGATCAGTAGAGAGAGAAAGCATACTAGGCCTTAGAAGTGAGAGATGGCCAGGTGGGGCTACAACTCCCAAGGTGGGCATGGTGGGCGTGTAGTAACACAGAAAGAACAATGCATGATGTTACTGTCTGGCTCCCAACACATAGTTCTGCGGCTGCCCCCACCACTTGCCTTACACACTCAAAATTAATTCTCTCGCTATTGCAGGTGCTTTGATACTCAATTGCCATTATTCAAGTATTTTATATGACTCGTACAACAGAAAAAACGGATTTAAAATGTTCTCGCTGTCGGCAAGATCTCATATTAGTCGTAATCAACAGTGTCGTTAAACATGATGGTCCACTGTACTTTGTTTAATTGCAGGGTTTTAGCATTTCATGCTTGCAAAATTTTCAAACTTAGTTCCTAAACGATCAGTTCTTCTTGGAAATGGTAAGACAAACTGCACTGTGCATGGATTTGACGCTGTTCCAGCCTAAGGAAATAGTGAACCTGGATGAATTTTACAAGATGCATACATGTACAATGATACAATCCGTAGTCCCTAAGCTTAGTGTTAACATAAAAATAAATACTTGGATAAATATCTGTAACACACACACTGCTATATTGAGGAGCAGGAGGTTTTTCTCATAAATTACCAGACTATGCAGAACACGGCCCAGGTAATCAATAGCACGTCTCATTAACAACTCCACATCATCTATGATATCTGCCATGACTCAGAATTTTGCGTCTCATTTGCTGAAAGCTAAAGGGGAAGAAAACGATGTAAATATGTTTGAGCAGGCAAACAGAAAAAGTCCAGTGTATTAAAATATTATAATTAAAATTAAACGTCTTTCATTTTCACTAGATCCAGGTAAAACACCTACGATTAATCTATTTTACTTAGTATTTAAAATCTCAGTAACATTATAATCTTGAACACTGAAGCTCCATCAACCTTTTTATTGGTGCTGTTCATCCTTTAGAAAAATTACCTGAATATATAGAGGTCTAGATAGATAATACCAGGCCTAGATTAGTTAGTTGTTTTATGTTTTAAAAGGAGAGTATAGTTTATTAGTACTCAACAGATTCCATCACTCTGCCAGAGCATTAATTAGACTGCTTTACGGAAATCAAGAGATGACATGAAATCCGAATAAAAAAATAGCTAGATCTAGATAATTGCCTCAGTCAACCCCACACCCCAAATCCAAGAAAAAAGAGCCAGCCAAAGAGAAAACCACGTTCAGAACCCAGGTTATAAATTTTCAAAGCATTTGGAACAAGAAAAGAAGAACTGAGCTCATTTTTGAACGAAACTAAACCTGACGTAATCATCGGAACAGAAACATGGCTAAACGAAAATATAAAAACCAGTGAAATTTCAATTAATGATGATTATGAAATCTACAGAAATGATAGGAAGAAGAGAAGGGGAGGTGGGGTCTTGATAGCAGTGAAGAAGAACTTAGTTAGTGAAAAAATACCTAGTGAGGAAGCAGGAGAAACTGTTCTCTGTAAGATTAGAGTGCAGGGTAAACCTCCTCTTGTTGTGGGTGCAGTCTATCGACCTCCTGGTAGTGACTTGGAAACTAGTAAGAACATTTGTAATGAACTTCTCAGTGCCTACCAAAAGAACAAAAAGGCTACCATCTGGATAGGAGGAGATTTCAATTTACCTGATATAAACTGGGAAGAAGGAAATGTGAAGAGTTGCCAAAACTTAAGAGAAATAAATGACCTATTTTTAGACAGTGCTGCGGATATAGGCCTAGAGCAAGCAGTAAAAGAGACCACTCGAGGAGATGCACTGTTAGACCTATTCTTTACTAATTTCCCTAACCTTACAAGAGAGATCAAAATTCTTCCTGGACTAGGGGACCATGACATAGTCCAGATTGATTCAGAACTGAAACCCTTTAAGAAAAGACCTATTAGGCGACAGATTTACCTATGGAATCAGACAGACGAAAATAATTTGAAAAGGGAGGCAGCAACTTTTGGCACTTTTTTCATGAAATACCACTCCTCAAAAACTGACGCAAACAAACTCTGGGACTGTATCAAGTTAAATTTGAACATGATCATGGAAAATGTCCCAACAAAAATGTCATCCACAAAAATTCACCAACCCTGGATAAATACTTTACCGAAAAGATTAGTTCGGAAAAAATATAAATGGTTCAAAAAAATGAAACAGTGCAACTCCGAACGAGTGAAAAACAAATATCTAGAAATTAAAAGATTGACACAGAAAGAATGCCGGAAAGCTCATAATAATTATATCCATGAGATGATAAGTGATTCATCTGATAACAGTAAAAAACTTTGGAGATATGTGAAAAGTAAAAATAAAGAAAACTTAGGAGTAGCCGCACTGAACGATGAGAGAGGGCACCCACAGCAAGATGCCCAAAAAAGAGCCAATATCTTAAATACTCAATTTTGTAAGGTCTTTTCCGACCCAGGGGGAGTCTTCTCGGGAGAGCTGAGTGATGCCAAACTGCCGGATATGGATGAAATATTTGTCACAGAAAATGGAGTACTGAAACTTTTGGAAAACCTTAACGAAAATAAAGCTACAGGGCCTGATGGAATTCCCGCCAAATTACTGAAACTCTGTGCCAAGGAAATTGCCCCTGTTTACACTTTGTTATTTAGAGCTTCAATTGAACAAGGAAAAATACCGGAAGACTGGAAAAAAGCAAATGTAGTACCCATTTTTAAGAAAGGAAATAGAGCTAGTCCTGAAAAGTATAGACCAGTCTCCCTGACATCAATATCTTGTAAACTTTTAGAGCATATCTTGCATACCAGCATCATGAAGCATCTCGAGAAACACTCAGTTTTAACACATGTACAGCATGGTTTTAGAAAACACAGGTCGTGTGAGTCCCAGCTGGTCACAACTTGCAATGATTTTGTTAATAACTTGAATAACAACAGGCAGACTGATACCATCTTATTAGATTTCAGTAAAGCCTTCGATAAAGTGCACCATGCTAGCCTCTTGACTAAACTAAACCATTATGGAGTTAGAAACAGTACTTTGAAGTGGATTAAGTCTTTCTTAGAAAATAGAACACAGATAGTCGTCGTTGATGGAAAGTCATCCAATCCTGCAGCTGTTCTCTCGGGAGTACCCCAGGGTACTGTAATGGGCCCCTTGCTATTCCTAGTTTATATTAACGATATGCCAAGTAAGATCTCTCCAGGCACTAAATTACGACTGTTTGCTGATGATAGCCTCCTCTATAGAACAATAAACTCAAAAGAAGATACGGAAATTTTACAGAAAGATCTAGACAGTCTACAAAAATGGGAGAGGGACTGGCGTATGGAATTCCACCCCAATAAATGCCAAGTCCTGAGAATTTCAAATAAAAAACACAACATCACCTCAGACTACTTTATACACGACGAAAAATTGAGCGAAACACATGAGGCTAAATATTTGGGAGTTACATTGGACAGAAAACTTACATGGAACCAACACATTAATAACACATGTAACAAAGCAAACGGTATACTAGCATTTCTAAAAAGGAACATCTCTAACTGCGATAGGAAAGTAAAAGAAAAATGCTATAACACCTTTGTGAGGCCCTCCCTAGAGTATGGCTGCAGTGTCTGGGACCCCCACTGTCGAATAAACATAGACCAACTGGAAAGGGTCCAGAGGAGAGCTGCCTGCTTTGTGACAAATGACTATACTAGAAGTAGTAGTGTAAATAAAATGATGAGAGACCTCGAGTGGACACCATTAGAAGAGAGGAGAGCAAAAAACAAAGTAAAAATATTTTATAAAGGCAGGGAAGGAAATATCCATATCCCACTGAACCACCTCACCATTAATACCAGAGGCAACAGAAGGAATAATATAAAATATAACATCCCAAGCTCACGGGTTAACAGCCATCTTTATTCTTTTTACCCTAATGTCATCAGGATGTGGAACAACCTCCCGGCAGAAGTCCAAACACTATCGTCTGCAACGACTTTCGACAATGAATTTAAGAACATTATTATCCGTTGCAGCTACCATTGTAACTAAAGTGCGGGTTGTATTTCTGTGCACAATCTGGAAACCAAGAGATATTTATACCAGAGTTATATATACAAAAGACTTTATACAACTAATATATTTTTAAATGGTCTTAACATCTATGTAAGGTTTTACCCTGCTTTTAGCCTCAGAGGAGCGACGTTGAGTCGCATATATACTATAGTGCAGTTGGGGAATCGTCTTATAGACGAACCAACTATAAAAGAAGAAAAAGAAGAAGAAGAAGAAGATCTAGATCTAGAGGCTAGATATCTAGACTATATAACCAGTCTAGGTTGGTACAATGATGCGACATGAGAAAAAAAAAAGCAAAATAATTTTGATTGAGCACATGATGAGCATATAATTTCCACAAAATGATACTAGATCTAGAATCTAATTACTATTCCCACAAGGGAGGAGTACCTTACTCGAGCGCCACTTTGTCAGATTGTCAGATTGGTAAGTAACGACGTGAGGGTTTAGTCAGTTTGTATCATCGAGGCCGTAGGCCGATGTTCGTCTGGGCAGTAGTCAGATTGACATATCAGGGAAAGCCCCCGGGGTAGCTATGTATCATCTCTTTTAGTTAGTTTCTGGTCTTTGGCGCTCGAGTACGGAACTCCTTCCTTCCCACAAATCACTATTTATGACCGAGTCTCAGTCAAATCAGAATATCTAGATTCTAGATCTAGTCTAGATTATAATCTGGACTAAAGACAAAGTACATTTACTTCAAACTCTTTGTCTCCCATCTAGATCTAGAATCTAGGTAGTCTAGATCTAGATTTAGATCTAGATCTAGAGTCTAGATCTAGGGTCTAGTTTTCTAGAAAAAAAAAAATCAAGGAAGGCCTCCTGTGTCATTTTCTAGAGTGTAGGCCTCGTAGCATGGCCCAAATTAACACTTACAACAGTACAATTTCTTTAAAACTGATTCTACAATACATTTCGCACTCCCACAAATTCGACAAAAAGATAGATCTAGATCTAGATCTAAATTATCTCCGTTACTAGATCTAGAGTCTAGGCTAGCAGAAGAGGTCCATCTAGATCTAGATCTAGATCTAGATTCTAGATTAGTCAACTTGGCCGTGGGCAAGATCTCCCGGAGTTTGTTTCCACAGCCGAAAAAGAAAAAGTGGCGCTCGAGTAAGGTACTCCTCCCGTCTATTATGTTGTTATTTCAATATCAAACCTTATCTTCAATTATCATCGCTATATGACTATATCGGTACGGGCTGGCTGGACTCCGCTTCAGCTTTACTGTTGTACATTAGACGGTCTCAGGGACACCACCATCGCCATGTTGATACTTTGAAATTCCCTCCGCACTTCTCCGCACACACAACCGAAAGGAACCGAAAGAGTAGTTTTTAGTAGACAATTTATAATTATTTTATAAACGGCTGGGCTGGCTAGGGGCATAGTGGAATAATGTTGATGTTCGCATTCATTAAACAGCAGAATTATTTCAGAAACTAGATCTATCTGAGGTCGAAAGCTAGCAGAATTAAAATTATTTTCGTTAGTATAAAATTTAGTCCAGCCATGCAGTATTCACAGTAGCCGTAGGCCTACTGTCTTATTGCTTGTTCAAATGTGGGGTTTTAAAAAAACACTTTTTGTGTAAATATTATTTGGCCACATCTTAACTTTTTACCAAGCACTGTTTACCACCTATAGGTATTCTCTGGTTTATTTTTTTTAATTTTGTATTGATGAATATAAAAGCCCTACGTCTCCGTAGCGAAAGAATGACCATGCATAGAACTGACTCTCAAACTGAACTATCAAGTCCTACAGGCTTTGACAACTCAAACCGAAGAAACCAGTTAACTCTCTCTTTCTTAAATACACTCAAGCACACGCACACGCACACACAAAAGGAGAGAGATACACTATACACCTACAGGGACAGACACAGAGAGAGGAGACATGATGACCGGCAAAGCAAGAAAAATACATATTGTATTATTTTGTTTTTGTATTTTGTATAGTTTTTTAATTCCATTTGGGAAATTTGCCTTGTATCACTGCAGCCCAGTTACAACTGGAGCACGCACGTCGTCGCCACACCGCCAGTCGGCGGGGTTTTTGGGGGGGGGAGGGGGGGGGGGAGTGGCAGGGATGGATTTTATTTAATTCTGCCCAGGCAACAGCCTGTTCGGCCTGCTCTTTTCGATTTCCAACTGCCAAGGTATCTTTAATGTTAGCAACGTGCACACAGGCCCTCTGAGTTTTTGGTCCTTATCCAAGAAGACTAGGTGCTCGATCCTACCTCCTATAGGATCAGGGACAGGAAAATATGAGAAAAACCCCAAAATTCTAAAATACCTGCACTGGCCGAGATTTAAACCTGGTACCTTTGGCATGAGAGGCAATGCACCTTGCCTCTAGACCACGGTGTCCCCAAATTATTAGAAAAATAGATTATAGAGCAAGAGATGAGTGCATTATAACAGTACGGATTCTACAATACATGCCCCTGATCCTATGGGAGGTAGGATCGAGCACCTAGCCTTCTTGGATAAGGTCCAAAAACTCAGAGGGCCTGTGTGCCCGTTGCAAACATTAAAGATACCTTGGCTTTTCTGAAATACCTTGGCATTTCTGAAGCTGGTTTTAGGGAACCATTTTTTTTCTTTGGCTCAAGACACGTGTTAAAAGCCTAGAATACACAGATTGTGTACGCAAGTGTTTGTAAACTATGTCTATAATTGTGTACGTGTATTGTGTGTTACTAAATAACTAATTATGTATAGTTCCAGTTCCATGACTGGACTTCAACTTTGTCAACACAGTATCACTATCAGACACAATTTTTATAAAATGAATAACAGCAGCACAGCAACTAAACAAAAGACATACGCTGAAGTCGATGGCTCAGTTCCAAGATTTTATTACATAAAGACAATGTTGTTTGATTCAGAAATCAATATAAAATTATAACTCTGTGGTTAAAATGATCATCAAATAAGTTACAAGACATATAAAAACTAAAATTCTGTTCCCTCTCTTTCTCCACTGTTGCCCTCCTCCTAGGAAAGAATTAGGATTTCTCAATTATTTTCTCTTTTTTCATAATGTGGGTCCTGAATGCTTTAAAAAAAACAAAAAAACTTCTCATACTAAAAGTTGACCAAAGTTGACCAAAGTTTCAATCCAAGTTGTCTCTCACTGACTTTCTCTCGAGCCCTATTTTTCCTCCCAAAATGAGTAAGTGTCATTTGACAGTGTGCATGTTACTATGTTTTAACTGTTCATGGTAAGTAGGATTTAAACTGCGTAAAGAAACTGAAGAACTGTTTAGGTAACATCCATCCCATTGCCTGTGACAGCCAGGAAATTATTGCACTAGTTAACTGTGATCAAAGTGCATTAAACTGAAAGAAAAATAAAAGAAATGGCAACATCACGGGAGCGACCAAACCTTTCTCACATGAGAAAGTGATTAATCAAATTAAAATTGGTGGTTAATCAAAGGAATGTTTCAAATGTGGTTTAAGTGAATTGCATCGATGTGCCACTGGACTAATGCTAGGTTGTTATTGCTACACTAGCAGCACTGACCACTAGTACTTACTACTACAATAACATGTTGAACTGTAACTACAACTTCTTCATCATCCCCATCAACTGCAATCTTTAAAAAGCAAATCAAGTGAATGACAAAAAGAAAATTAATCCTCATAGCAATTTCTACTGCTCAGACCTTTTATTCACTGGCCCATCTGGCATATGTGGTGCAAAATACTCCTATCTGATAATTTAACATTTTTTGTAAAATGTCCGTATGTCTCCAAGAGATATTATCATTCTGCCTGTGATAATTTTCAAAACAAAATTTAAGTGATCTGAGCAATGCAGAGGTCTGCTCCAGTTCATATCATTACTGACAATTTACAATCTCATCATGTGGTTTGAAGTTCTCAGTTTGTATTGCCTTGTTCTATGCGTCAAGGTAATGACCTTTCTCACAGTCTTAAAATTTACAGGACATAATGATAAACAATCATTTTTAAGAAGAGAAAATGGAAGAAAAAAAAAGGTTGAAAAACATAATAATACAATTCCATCAAGGTTTTTTTATGCAACAGAAGGTTCTGTGTAAGAATGAGTGAAGTGGGGATGGTGAGAGATACAGTAAAATCTTTAAAATACACAACAGAGCATACTGTATAATCATAATTTGGTCAGCCAAAATACACCTTCCAAGACACACCCATCTGTACATTCTTAGAGTGTTGACATTCTAAAGCCATCTTTGGTGTAGCCATTCCAAATCTGAAAATCAGTGTCCATTTTGAAAGAAAAGAGATGTGCTCGTTAAAAAGTGTTAATTATTAAAAAAAACAATAGGAACTTCATCATCCTCAGACAAGGTTCTTTAAATAAATGGACAAAGAAGAAAAATAGAGACACTAGACGTAATGTTGTACAAAGAATTTCACTACAGCAATTCACATGAATCAGTTAATAGTGCTTAAATCACTCCTTTCTTTTCTTTACTTAAGTCTCATCAAAACTTCGGCACTGCTTCTTCACCACCACACTCCCTCCTTCAACACCAGTTCTCTGTCCTTCTCTTTCATTATTCCAGGACAGTACTTTTGAAACTAGAGGAACCAGCATTTCAACTTCTGATTCGCCACCACAGCAACTTTTAATAGCCTTGGATAATTTTGTGACAATTTATGATAAAGATGAACACAAAAAATATATATGTTTCAATATTGACTGATGGAACTGACTGCATAAATTCTAATCTGTCATATTTCACAGCTGTGGTTACAATAATGTACACAATGGATTACTTGTCAGCAAACACTGGAAATGAGACCTTATCGATGCATGCATTGTAAAATGTGTGTAGTGAATGGAACTCTATACTGGATGCATTTTCATTAAATTTAAATATTACTGTGCAGCTTGTACTTAACTGAAGTCATCAAAAAACTGGTTATCCTAGGAAAGCTAACTAGGCCCACTGTGGTCTGCCAACAAGGCTTAGATGTATCATTATCCTAAATGGGTGAACTCCTAGTGCAGTTTATGCACTTTCACATGCAATCTGAGAAATACTGGAAAAAAAAAAACAACCAAGCAATCTGTACTTACATAACAACATCCAAAAATTTAAATTTCCTAATGACAGTGTTAAGAGATTCGACATGTGTTAAAATTCAATGAAACTGGGTTGGTATAATAATTCTGAGAATGATACAAATGAAAGCAAACTGATGTCTGATCCAAATGCTGCATCTTTACTTAGACATACTGATGATTCTGTGGAAAATATGGGCTAAAAACACATGAATGAACGAACACACATAATTGAGAAGCGGGACATGGGGTAAAATACTTGATTTAAGTAACATCGGAAAAGTGCAGTATGTTGGACAAGCAGAATATCTAGTACATACAGGGAAATCCATTAAATTAAAAAAAAAGAGCCATGTCAAATAGCAGTTTCAACAATTTGTTTCTATCTTCAAAACAAATATTCAAATTGGTTTTGCAGCCGAAAGCAAACCAGTGTGACTATATGTAACAACCACAGTGAAGCACAACGTTATTATGGCTATTAGCTATGCACAAGATGCAGCTGGTAACACAGGAATTCATGGTAGGAAACACAGAAATTCATGGTAGGAAAGGCAGAATATTCACAATTTTAAAAAAAATAATACTCTGCATTATGTATGAATGTTTAAATCAAACAGCATACATTTACAATATGTCTTTGATCAAAATGTTATCAAGTCAACCAGTGGGTGCAGCTTACAAGCAGATGTAACATAAGCTACCAGCTTCTATCCTGCATTGCTTTGGAGTAAAAAAAATGTTTTTTAATCTTGTAAGATATATATTTCTGAAGCTGGTTTTAGTTTAGAGATGTTTTAAACTGTTACATTTTTCTTTGACATAATTATCTCCTGGACTGAAGAAGTAATTAAATTTATATTTTGTGGACACACAAAAATGTAAAGTTACTGCACTGAAAATATCTCCCTTACACAAACCTCTCCAAGGATATATAAAACCATTAATAAAACATTTCTCGAGGTTACACTACCATTTTGGGACACACCAATCTGCAATGTAATAATTTTTCTGTCATCACACATTCCTTCCTCCGCTGACTAAATTTAAGGAAATATTTACAACTAATTGGTGATCACATTGCAGAATGTGCCAATCATAAATGTGTGGAATGATCCAGATCATATAAAATAATCCTTAATAAAATCTTACAAAAAACATATAAGACAGAAATGCAACAACTGAAGAACTGCAATATGAAATATGAGCAAAGAGCAAAGACAACTGGGCCTAATGTCAGCTGTGCATGTTAAACAACTGCAAAATTCTACAGACAAATCACAACAAGCAACAATGCAAGAATATTAATTGGTGCATGTATATTCATCTTTTTCTATATGGACTTCAAACATGTCCTTTCAGTACAAAATCCTTTTGTCTCTACAATAAAAGCCAAATGCATTTCACCTGATCTGCAACAGAATCTAAGTTATTTTCAATGTTAAGTTGTTTTTCAGAAACAAGTATTGTACTTTACTGGTTTTGTAAGGATACCTTTTGGATTACACTGGGCTTGGTTGTGAACAAAAGAGTGATCCAGAATTTCTTGATTATACTGGCTGAATTCAGAACCAGAAATTCAATTTTATCCTTCAACAATGTCACCAAATGAGGAATGTTTTCCATTAATTATTTTTTAATTCAGCATAAGTCCTCACTTGATTACTACCATCATTATAATCACATCAATTCCAGTCTGAACTGTATGGAATGTTCCACTAACACTGGACCTGTATTACAAATCTGGAGTGTTCAGATTTGTAAAGTAGAAAAAGACTTCTCATTAAAGTCTGAGACACATGCTCATATCAGTATCAGTATGTTTCAAACAAAAAAAAATAAAGATCACATGCAGTTCACAATCAGATTTGACAACACAATCTGTGCAAAAAGGACACAGAAAATATATCTTCAAGGAAACTTGCATGTCTCCAATACAATTGTTTTTCAGTGTGCAGTCCATTTCCCTTTTACAGTATTGATCTACCCATGACAACTATTATATAATTAGTTTTTCAAATTAATGATTTTTCTTTTTCAAAATGGAATGACACATGAATTATTATTATTTGTATACTTCTTTAATCCCATTTGGGAAATCTGCCTTATTATCATTGTAACCCAGTTACAACTAGATTAAACACGTCCTCGCCACAGCTCAAGGCCCAGGGGGATAAATTTTATTTAATTTTGCTCGGGGCAGCAGCCTGTTCTTCTCAATTCCCAACTGCCAATGTACCTTTAATGTGCACATGGATTCTCCGAGGTTTTAATCCTTAGCCGAGAAGACTAGGTGCTCAATCCTACCTACCATAGGATCAGGGACAGGAAAATATGAGAAAAATCCCAAAATTCCAAAATGCCTGCACCAACCAGGATTGTATTTCTCCCCACAAAATTTACTTAAATTTTGCAAGAAAATGTTACATAACTCATGTAAATTTATAAATAAAATCCTAATGACTTGACGATCATACATTGAAGAGAAAGAAAAGTCTACATTTTCATACAAACTTAATGATCTTCTCTCACTCTTTAAACACTCCACTCCAGGAAATTATGACCATTATGACAAAACCCCTTAGCTTATCTCAAAGTCTCCTGCAAAATCCTCAAAAATTGCATTTTAGTCACAAATCCACACTGTTTGAAAGTACACTGTATTTTGATTGACTGCAGTTCTCTCTCTCCCTTTTCTTTTTAACGAGTGGAAAGCCTTAGCAAGTTTATGGCAGCATAAGCTAATGCTCACTGGGCTTGTATCTGTCCAATACATCAGAAATGAGTTCCCTAACAAATCATAACCACAATGTAATGCTAAGGTGTTCAATTTCCCAGTCCCATCTATAAATATGTAACTGAAGCTGTTGATGTATACAACAAAACATCACGATGACATGGCACCAGTAGAAAGTAAGCACAGTTATACATCATAGTTAAATTTGTACAACACTTTGAAGATCATTGCTGTTTGCCATGAAATAAAAATCTTTATAGACACAACCAAAGTTACAGTTATTCAATTTCTATATAAATATATGTACAGCGTGACAGAAAATACATTACCAAAAACAAACAAAAAAACAAAAACATATCCTCACGAACTCGAAGACAATATTACAGGCGTTAAGTTTATGATAAATACCAAAGGAAAGTACTAACTTAAACTCCACATAAAATTTATCTTCTGTCTGAGGATTTACCCGATGTACAAGAGTAAGACAATGGTAAGTCTTTAAAAAATATTTATATTTGGCTTCCAACAGCCACATTTAAATGAGAGTGCTCAGATTATAATGCAATACAACAGTAATTTGAAAAATGTGATACTATTACTAAATGTAATGCAGTCAGCTTTTTCTAAGTTTCTAATTTTTACAACATTTACCAGCTTCCTTCTTCTATTATTTGCGTGCAAAACTTTCTCCTCTCTTCATTGGGATTGTCCCACAATTAAATTTGTCATAAAAAATATATAAAAAAATCTTTATCTGTCTAAGCAATTAAACCCTTCCTGTCCTTTCCTCCAAATCTTCAAATGCCATAATTTCAATTTTCACATTCCGCATAGCTTGAAACAACAGCCAAAAAACAACAACAGGCAAAAATAATCTATCACAATAGAATAATACACAACCATTATGGGATGCACAGTGAAACTGGGTGTATGATCAATCAATATTATGCAAGACAAGATGAGATGACGAAGCACCACTGGAAATCTAAACTCTTACAGGCTAAGGGGAAGTATCAAGGCTTGGGCACACAAAGCTACAATTGCATCATAACCTAGAACATGCAACAACCCATTCACATAGAAAAAAAAATCAACCAGCAGAAAGCAGATTCTCGAACCTCAAGCCACTTTCACATAAACACTGCTTGCTGAAGCACACTGATTTGCTTGTTTTTAAAAATTTGTGAGGGAGAGACAGTAGGAAAACAAGTTCTTGCAAAAATTCATAAATGATATCAAATTTATAACAGTGAGGACTCTGTTTACCAATGGCCAATACAGACAGAAAAATCTTGGTTCTTTCCAAGAAATTCAGGTTATGTGATATTAAACTCATTTGCAGATTTTCAGATTGAAATGTAATAAACTGCGATGTACAGGAATGTAATACCTCAGACCCCAGGGACCTATCCATTACTCTTTTGACATCTGTTTGTCATCTTGTCTTTTCATATTAAATCCATAAACTTCTTCAGAAAGAAATCATTTCCCTCAAAATTTCTAGTCTTCTTTACCAGGGCTGTGTGCATGTTAAAGACATTTTTTTTTTGCATAAGCCTGAACAATATTTTCATCCAGTATGCAAACAGAGCCACAAAAACTATATGAAATATATACACGGTACAAAAAAGACTTAATTGAAAAAAGATGCAAGCTATGTTTCACAGACAGTTTTGTATTTCTATGAATTATGAATTTTATTTTGTGTGACATAGGAGCATGCATGGCCAACCCTAGTAGCTGGTGAACTTAATTTAGGAACTGCTTGATAATTTTCTAATTCATGTTGCAAAGGTTAAAAAAAGTAAAGGAGAATTTTGATATCAACATTTCAAAGAATAAAATAAAATGAAATTAGCCATATTCCACACAAAACTATTCTTGTTAGTGATCAGTTATGATTCTTCCGAGTTATTAGCAAAGTGTTCAACATCTAATATCTGTTTAAAAATGTGACATAAATGCAACAAAAGCAAGTTGTTATGCATAAATACATGGCTTAAAAAATTCACTAAAGTGAATGCAATCTCAGTCTTGAGAGTCTGCAAGGGACAAGAAAAGAAATCTCTTTTTTATTGTGGTTTTAACTATGAGAAACTGTTTTTCCCACACTGTCCAATGTTTCTTCCCTCAGTGGCCTGTGGTAAGATATTAAGTTGATAATCAGTTGCCAGGGTGATATTCTTGATACAGCCAGTGTAACCTGACGTGTAGCGACCACCTGTTTTCTCGGCTATGCTTGGCATTCCGCCTGGTAAAAAGAATTTTTAATTACAAGCATGATAATTACATAGAAGTTTGGAATTCAAGTAAATAGTTTCTTAAAAGTTAGTAAGTCACTGCTTAAAAATTGTTTACTGAAGAAAATGAAGGGAAAGATGCAAATGGAATTTTACTGAGTCATTCACCTTGTCTCCATTGTTTTCTTGCACTGATCTCACACATACTAAGGTTGGATTATGTGAAGACAGCTGTCATTTATGAACATGTTTTGGGGTTGCAGCAGGTTATCTAAGACCAAAGATACCAAAATGTCCTAGACGAAAAATTGAGGGACACTTTACATTACAGCCTATGTTGGATCGTTACTGCCAATTGTACATTACTAAACACACATACACAAACATTCTAGAAAACATTCTGCTGTGGCGAATAAAACTATTCAAATTTTTTTCTTTACACAACTCTTCAGAAAAAGGTCAAGGACGTCCAAATTATCTATGTGGTAAAAAATATTATGTTCAGATTTCACTCTGCATACAAAAACATAACTTACCTAAATAGACCTGTTTGTTTGTGTTCAAAGATGTGTATTCGCCAGGGGAACTCCCTTCCACTATTTCCCTATCATCAATTTCCATGTATGCATCTTGTTTGTCCCTAGAAATAACAAAACATTTATCAAAACTAGAAAACATCGGAATAATAACACATGGAATGATAAATAATAATTTTAAAAAATAAATATTTCATGTAGCCGCCCCCCCCCCCCCCCTTAAAAAAATAATATGCTTTGCAGAAACAGAAAACAAAAACCTGGTTATATGATTCACATTTGTTCTTCATCTCATAAAAAATCATGAAATATTTCTAACCTTCCACACACCAGACGATCAAAGCTAATTGGGGTTATAAATCCATTTGAAGAACAGGCAAATATTCTAAACCTGCATTTCCACATGAACACACCAAATAGCCTGAAGGATGGAGAACAAACAGATGATGCTGACAATAAAAACTAGCCCACCTCTGAACTCTGATAAAATGCCAATTTCCATCAAAAAGTCTGGAGTCATTGTAGCCAATAAAAGCTTCACCACTGCCCAGATTGTATCGCAGCAGCAGGCTCCTTTGGTGGAAACCTAGGGCTACAAAGTCTCCTGGTGATTGCCCCGTCCAATCCTCTCCACTCCAGAAAATGAGTCCATCTGGACTCAGCGGTTTGATATACATTTGCAAATCCATGCGGTCTCCTGTAACCCTGTAAACAATATATACATATTTTTTAAATACCTTCTCAAAAAAAAAAAGGTGGTACAGTAATAATTTGTTGTGCAAGAGACATGGAATCAAAATACACAGCACTGCTGCAAATATATTTCACAAACAATTCAAGAAATTTTGTTCTCATCTTGTCACATATCTCTTTCAACAAAACTAACTGTCAAATGGACATGGACACTACCTGGAAACAAAGAATGCTCATTAAAAAGAAACGGTCAATTCTGAACTCTCCAATCCAGATATTCCCAGATTGTTGTAAAACTGATACTTAACCCCTTCCTTGTAGAGGTCGCCGCCATTTTCCGAACTTCGTACGCTTGGACCGCTATAATGGTCGCAAGTAGCTTATGTCAGACTAGGAACTAGAAATATGCGAATACAATGGAGGACAAATGTTTACTATTACTTGAAGTTTATAGAGTAGCTTCCCTTGATTTTTAAGCAAACTGCTGGTGTTTACAATGAATCTAAGGTGTGGAATGTTGAAATTAGTGTCAGTTGGCAGCGTCAGGGACAGAATGGCTGACATCGAAGTTGATAGAACTCACAGTAGCAACAGTTGGGTGCCATTTCAAGAAGATTCATCAAGTGATAGTGAGGTAGACGTTGTTGTAGATGATAGTAGTGATGATTTTCATGTGAGAGAGAATGGATAGCAACACATTGCAACAAAAAATCAGGAGGAAACAACAGAAAACATGTGAGTTATAAGGAAGAACAAAAAATCAGTAAAAATTTCAAATTTTCATGCAAAAACATTTTTCATCAAAAATTACATATTTTCCTCTAAATAAAGATTCCATATAAAAGTTCATTCATTTTCCTGCAAGAAAATGTCTGGGTTTGTATGGTTTTGAGAAAAAATTTTTTCCTCTTTTTTTTTTTTTGAGGCACCTAAATTTCTGGTAAATTTTTCAGGGGGCAGGTTACCTAAATGATATATATAGCCCAGGGCGGTGACAAGGAAAGGGTTAAATGTCTTGACAATGATGCTGTCATCTTGTGAGAATGTAAACAAATTTGGGACATCTTTAAATAAGTAGATAAAAGAAATGATTAACTGAAGACTGATTAACTGTTCCAGATGTTCAATCCTTTCAGATGGACTAATAAAGACTGGAGTTGAAGTTTAGAGTTTTGTGATACACCACTTTGAAAACACAATTTCTACAACAGTTTACCACCAGTCTGTGTATCAGCACCTACCTATGGGTGATCTGTGGTACTGTGTACTTAGTATAACTGTCTCCAAAGAACTTTGGGCTATCAGGATGTTCTGTTTGTGCTGAAAGGCAGACATGACATGAAGCTCTAAAAACCACACTGACCAAAATAACCCATTATTTTGAGACACTCTGGTATATTGATCAAATGACAAGAGATGCAACTTACAGGTAAAATCTAATATTTCACTGAGAAAACTCTTCATCAGAGTACTTCAAGATTAATTATATATATAAAAGTTGATAAAAACAGCATATTTATTGAAGGCAGGTGATCCGACGAAAACGAAACAAACTGCTATCCTCATTGGTGCCACTAAGAGCAAAAAAAAAAACCTGATTCCCAATGAAGGAGTATGAAGCAGTATCAATATACTGAATCCACACAAAAAGCAATGTTTGCCTTTTATCACAAATGAAAGAAAAAAACAAGACGGTAAGTTAAAGTTATTGAGGTCAAGTCTGAATTACGGTAAATCCAAAATTCACACAATTTGTTGCATAAGAGTTTGTTCTCTCTATTATTTTTTCTTGTTTTTAGTCACATACTGTCAGTACTCATAAAATCCACCTTCCTGTTGTCTTTCCTGTGATCTTTAGTCTCACCTCTTTCACAGTTGCTTCCATCATATCCAATTTTGCAATAACACTTGTAAGTGTCCATCTCTGGGCTGCATTTTCCAAAGTTCAAACATGGGTTACCAGTGCATGGGTGAGCACATGGGTCCACACTGATACCACCTTTTGCATCATCAATCAGCTTGAATTTTCTGTCATTTATGACCACCTGAGAAAAAAAAGCAAGAATAATCCAGTGTTGTTTATAGATAATACATCACTTTGAACATAAAGTCTAAATTTGTTCACATAATAAGCATGTTACGCAAAGCGTGAACCCCCTTCCCTCCTACTTAAAAGTTACTTTCTGTACTAGTTAGCAGCATGGTCCATTACCTGAACCTGTTGAATGTCAAGCTTCTTTCAATCACAGAATCTGATTTTCCTAACTCATGAGTACTTAGCGATAGATCCATACTAAATTACTTTTGGATCTAGTTGTTTGCCAGGTTGAGGTTTCATGGGATAAACAATCCACAATCTTGAATGAAATTTTTTACAAATGACCATATATAAATTTCAGCACTTCAAATGCCTAAAAAATTTCCTGAAATGACAAATTGTAAACAAGCAATGTGAAAATGTCATCTGCCTAAGAGACTGCTTATTTAATGACAACATTTTCAGGACACAGTACCTTTTGTATACAGCCAGTGAAAGATTTGGTCATGTTGACATGATTTGATATGTGGTCATAGTTGGGGTAACCTCCCAAGTACAGACTGTCTTTCAGGGACAACTGAGTGTAAGCTCCCCTGGCTTCCCCACTCTGAAGGAGCTGGTCATCAGTTTCCAGTGTTCCCATCAGACCTGTACGTGAAGCACGTACAACATGCCACACATTGGTAACCAAAGGTTCAAGTGTCCTGATAAAAAGAGAAAACATTGGTTGAGAAAAAAAATGGATATGAACAACAAACAAACAAACAAAATTCTTTAACATACATCCCTACTTGCAAAATGATTGTCTGCAGTTTACTCCAAAATACCACTTTTCTGTAATACAGGAAGGTAAAACTTCCACATCAAAATGAACATCCACAACACTCAGCACAGAGACAGCTCTGACATTCTCATCACCCTCGTAAATGCTATCCTTCTTTTGGTATTGTCTGTTTATATCTATCTGAGCTTAAAGATCTGTGATTCTCAACCTTTTTCAGGGAATTGTCCTCTTAGCCACCAAATTTTTTTTCACCCCCCCCCCCCCCCCCCCCCACATCCCTACTCAAACCCAATAGATATATTTCACAAGAAAAAAGACAGAATACACACAAATTATGATGTTAAGTTTTTCAAAGCTTTATTAATGACAATACATGTGTTGATTATTCATTATAAAGCAGAAAGTATCCTCTATCAAATGCACACAAAAAAATAGGACTTTTCTATTCACAAAACCCATCTGAGTGTGCTTTTGAACAAGTCACTGGCTCGTACATATTTCCCCAAATTGCCCCCTATATCATTCTCGCCCCCCTTGTCGCACCTTTCATTGTTTCTGTTCCCCTGGATATCGTTCACATTGAGAACCACTGCTACAGATGATAGAAAATCTTTCAGCCAAGCCATGTGTTTAAACGTACCTAATTGTGGCAGGTCCTGTACCCAAATCAAACCTGAAGACCAAGTGCCCATTTTGCAAAGCCAGTGAAATGAAGTCTCCTGTCTTATTCTGATGGTAACCACTGTATAACAACATTCCATCAGCACTGGTAGGCTTGAACACAATTTCTATTTCCGTGTATGACAGCACAGACTTATTCAGACTGGGGAACTCCAGGAACGAGTGACCAGAAAAGTGTGGGATGTGGACGTCATCAGCTGGGGTTAAATACAAATGACTGAAGCTTTCCCAAAACTTGCCTAGAATAAATCAAAAGAGTACTGGCGATTTTCTGTATTGTCACTGCTCTATGATTATGGCATATGTCAGACTTATACCAAAAAGGTAACTGACAGTTCACTGCATTCCTGAGTTCGAGGGTTATCAGATAATATTACAGAAAAAGAAATGCACCATAGGAAAATGTAATAATCCAAAAGAATCATAATGACATCAGCCACAAAATAACAGTAACAGAAACAGGTTTTTTTAAATTCTTAAAGGGGTAAAAAAATGACTTATGTCATTAGTGTAGGGCAGTGATAATATGAGTAAGATTACTCTACTATCAGTCTGAATTTATCCATTTGAAATTTATAAAACAAACATAAACCATGAATGATCTGGGCAAGAATGCTTTAATAGTAAAAAATCACCATTTGCACACATGTTCTTGCAACCTTCGCCCTTATTTAAAAAAACAAGAATAAGTGATCAGCTAACCTTTTTCACACCTGTCCCCATGGTAACCTAAAGGACAAAGGCAAACATGCTGGTCTGCTGAGCTGGCAACACAAGTACCTCCACTGTAACATGTCACATCCTGACAAACACCTTCACTGCAATCACCTGCCAAATACACAGACATACCAATGATTCACTGTAGCCAAATTAAGCTGATATTCTTTCTCGCCTCCATATACTAATGTATACTATCAACATAATTACACATCACTGCAGTTGTGATGAATACCCCTGGAACTGAGATGATGCATTCCAAGGGAGACACGTCTATTAACAGTAGATGTTATCATTCAGATTATGAAGTTAACTCATTGTTATACTATACATCCTGCTCAAACTTTTAAGTCACAAAATGAAAAAAAAAAAAAGCAATCCAGCCAAAGTTCACACAAGCCTGGGTGTAAATTTATTTTTCCATTACTTCTCCATCTTTTTCATTTTGTTGATAAATAACAAAACAATATCACGATTGCAATTGTTCTGGCCAAAAGAAATTACCAGTTTAATAATACATTAAATATACTTTGGCAAACTCCGAAATGTGTGGCAAATGTAAACAGGACACCTGAAATGGAACAACTTAATTTTTTTTCACAGACTTTCTGTGTCATACGTATGTAATCACAAAGTATAGGTATGAACACCTCATATTGGTTCCATGCAGGCAAATGTCAATAAATTTCATTAGCCACTGATTAGGTGACAGCTCTCCACGAAACAGATAGTCTGGTGTAATATCTTAACAATATGCAAAAGAAACCAATGCAAGACTGTCAACACCCAAGAGCAGTAAACTGAAAAACAAACTATCAATTACCAGTAACAATGGTGCTGTGAAAAAAAAATTACAAAAAAAATAAACTCAAGGCTACTGATCACAGATAGCAAAGCTTGTTTTCTTGATTTAAAAGTGTATATTATCCAAAAAAAAAACAAAGGTGAAGTTAACAATTACCAAGCAATAACCGTAAGACACGTCATGTCAAACTAATCGATAGTCAAACTGTATAATTCCTCAGGCTATTTTGTATGTTACACTGCAGAGACAGTTGTACAGCCTCAGGCTCTGTATAATTGCTCAGAAATGCAAAAAAACTTCCATGACATTCAGACTGTTCACTATCACTGCTTTAGCCATCAAGTCTGAAATTATAAGTTACTGACTATGTCTACTGTAATGCCATCTGTAGAAAACTGTGGGACTCCACAAGCAAAGACATGAATAAGGTATAAGAAAAATTGATAGCATTTTCTCAGCTGCAAATACTGAATTCTTGACTGTGGTGACAAATTCATTTTCTTGTGGCTGAATGAATTCTGTAATAATGAAAGGAAGTGGATGAATAAACTGTATTCATGTATTTGAATGTTACTGCCAATCATTATATCCTTGGACCTTAACAATGGAGAACTAAACTGTTATTCTTATGGCCAGGGGGACAATAATCCTCATCCAAGTTATAAACAGATAAAAAGTGATCATCCTGCTAAATTTTTATCATCAATTTCCATTTCAAATATCTGACCTGAAATGTCTGAGTCCACTCCATAATGCTGGATCTTGTGCCAAACTAGCCCGAATTACAACCACATACAACAACACAAATACATTCAATGGTGAATGTATTATTTACAAACATCTACATGACTACGGCCGTCTCTATGCATGGGCACATTGGCAGTTGCCCAGGGGCCCCAAGGGTTTAGGGGGCCTCATGCATGCAAACTTACATTGGTTTTTGGAACAGGAAAGAAAAGCCTAGTGCTTTGCCCAGGGGCCCATCATGATATTAAGATGGCCTTGTACATAACCCTTTTCCACCAATGGTTAGGGATTTTTTTTACTGATTTCAAAGTCGCTGAAGATGACAGTATCAAAAGAATTTACGTTGTATTTGTCCTTTATACACTGTGCTGGGAATTGTACTCACCCACATTGATGCCAAATTCGGACTCTCCAAACAGCTCTTTCTTTCTCAAGTCATAGCTGTGGCCATTGACAATGAGCTCTTGTACACAACCCACAAAATTGTGAGTGGTTCCCACTCGGCTGGCTATAAGTGACATGTCACTGTAGCCTCCCAAATACAAATTCAGCCGGAAGGTAATGCTATCAAAGTTACCCTAGGAAGGAGGAGAAATAAACAAGAAATTAAGGAAAAATATAATGTCAATTCAAAGACAATTCCTGCAGAAAGCACTCACAAACCACAAGGGCTTCTCCACAATACAAACTAAGCTTATTATGACCCCAAAAAGCAGATTCTGATTCTTGATTTTGTATTCATGAGATAATCTATTCTACCATAAATAGGGGTAAAAAATGAATACAAAGCAAGCAATGCATTGTGCAGCAGCAGAGAATACATAGCTATGTACAGCATGAAAGCAAGCAAGTTTACAACTTATGTTAAACAAAGACTTAAGGACAATGGAAATGAGGAGACAGACTTAAAACATCAAAACAATTTACTGACAGGGTGTCTGCCTGTAACAGCAGGTATTCCAGGTGCATAAAGCACAGTTTCCTCTCACTGCTATGAACCTGTCATTATAGCTGTAATACTGAGCATAGAAGAAATTCAGTATGCAAATGTCAAGACGATGCAAGTGAAGCTTCCCTTTTATGAACAGCCACAGATCAACAAAATTCAAGAATTAAGCAAAGACAAAGCTTACACTCAAAATTCACTGCAAAATATGAAAGTTGGAATCACAGACTTAGTTCTTTATTAAAAATAAAGATCAACAAAAAATAACTTTAAAAATTGGGCCCATTCCCCATTAACTGAGAATGATAGCTTTATAATTCATTCGCTCTCATGACATTACTTGCATTAAAATTGAAATACATATTATAAAACAAATGTGGACTAACATCAAAACCGGATAAAACTAATCAGCAGTGGCATTCACTCCCAGACTTACTGTTAAAGCAAGGAAAATTAATAACTTATCTGACAATGAAAGCATGGAAAAATGCCTGCTTAAAACAGCATGACTGAACTACGGCAATTCTCGAAGAGATTCGGACTTGAAAAATGCAATTAAGGACAAGAGGATGAAAAATACATGTCCCACTTAAGAAGAAAACACTTTCTTAAAATTATAGAATTCTATTTCATTAATCAACAGACTTGTTGCATTTGGATTCCACAGCATAAAGCCCTGAAAACAAATCACAACTGGCTGAATCAATACCAGCTCCCCAAGACATTTCTCTGTCTGTAGTTTTGCCCCACTGAGGTGCTCTCAAGCATAAAATTAATCTGGCAGAGTAAAACAACAAAATTTTCCAGGCCACAAACATCAAAAACCTGTTTAATATTTGATAATAAAGGAACTCCCATGTGAACCTACTCTTCAGCAAAACCTAATCAGGGTCTGGCAAATGATGTATAAACTCAGTTATTTTTAAATTTCAAAATAAAATGTAACTGGCTTGAAATATTGAAATAGTGACAAAATATTCTGGCTTTGTCCTTGGACACTCAGCGTAAGTTTTAATTACTACACTTCATAACCCAATGGCTAGGTGACACCCACTCCTGCAAAAGTAAACAAAAGTGGGGCACTGGGTGGAGTCTCAAGGCTTACAAAGGTAAATGTATTAATATATATGTAAAATGAAGGAAAATAAATGAATCTAGGTGTAAGAAATCTGGAACCAAAGCCAGTGATAAGAAAATGAAGTCAACCTCGCTAGAAGAAAGAAAGAAAGTATGAAGAGGACATCCATGGGTTATCTCAATTTGCTAGCATGCTTCCCCTAAAAATTTGTGCTTTTATATTATACCCCTCTTGGGCGGGTCATCCAATAATCACTAAACAAAATAAATGGCGAGACTCAGGACAAAACCCTTATATTTCACTTCCACCAGAAAGAGAATTCAAACATTTCCTACTAATTTCATTACAGCGGTCTAGTCACCCCATCTTAGAGTGACTTTAATGACACTTGAGCTGACAGGACATGGCTTCACTAGACAAAGAGAGTGAAAAGGAAAGGTGAGACATCGGAAGCAAGGTGACAAGAGGTAATGGAAGGAGGCACCTCTACTGAAAAAAAAATCAATATCTAATCATGCCACAGGGTGGGAACAAAGGCTGGTGAAGTTTACCCATACAACAACTTCAGCTTAGTGGATGGAAATGGATGCTGATCAAAACATTTGTTTCCAGAGAAAGACAACTGTGCTGTCCTTAATGTCCGTTGACATTCTCATGGTGACAGAAAACACACGATATTATGGATCAGTATTTTTTCATAAATGTTTTTATCCTTGATTTACAGAACAAAGAGACATGGCTGGGCATTTTTTAAAAATATATGTCCATATAGGCTACATGGAAAGATAATTATCCTCCTGAGGGGAGTGAAAATGTCATTCTTATCCTGTGACAATAAGCAAGGAAAAAGCTGCTCCACAAGACTTTGATCAAAATGATGTTAATAACTTCTGATATGTTAAAATGCATTTGTATCCTTGTATCTTCAGCATGATTTCTGTTATCAAGAAAAAAAAAAAAAAAAACACATCTACGCTATTTGGTTGAATTTTCTCTCTGATCCAAAACAATGACAGCCTAGCAATAAGCAAGTAATACACTGCTTTACAAGACTTTGATCAAAATGATGTTAATTACTTCTTCTGATATGTTAAAATGCCTTTGCATCCTTCAGCATGATTTCTGTTATCAAGAAAAAAAACAAAACAACACCTACAATACTTAGTTGAATTTTCTCTCTCTGATCCCATAACAATAACAGCCCCAATTTCAAGAAATAATATGCATCCTCTTAGGGTTTACTTAAGACAAGGCAAAATATGGCAAAAAGAAAAAGTTATATGTAGCAAAGCCTTGTGTAAGAAATGATACTGAAACGATACAACAGAATGCAAGTAAGACTTGCCTTCCCTTTTTCTCTGCATTTTATTGCATCACTTTGGTATTATTTCTTACATGAGGCTTTGCTACATACAACTTTCTCATTTTGCCATAGTTTGACTTTGCTTTAAGCCTTGCTGCGACCCCACAGTTTTTCTGTGGTTTTTATAATATTAAGTCAAGTGTGGAGACTAAAGATGGTTAGCTGTTGGTGATGTCCCAGAGAGCCACTGGACATCTTTGTTTGATTCTCAAAGGTATTAATAACAGAAACAACTTGGTGGAAATGAAGGGGGGAAAAAATCTCATTAAATCATCTGTTTACATCCATCCACTCTCACGAGGCTCCTAACCCCTCTTTCCTCTCCATCTCTCATTCAGATGAAATTGGATTCTGGATCTCAGTGGAAAAGTTGAAAGCTTTCAACATCTCACAGCTTCTAATGAAGTAACACATCCCCAAAGAGCTTTGCTTTCAGAGGTCTGACAAAGCCTAGAGTTTTCCTCAATACAAACCCCCTACACTGCTCTCCACTGGATTTCTTCTATAAAACAGTAGCAAAGATCTCAATGTGGATTTTTCGTGAGAAAAACAATAAAAAAAATACATCTGATACATGAAGAATTAAAAAGAGAGAGAGAGAGAGAGATAAACATCTGTAGTATATAAAAATTTTAAAAATGACAAATAAAAAATAATTTGCCTGAAGAAATGCTTTTTAATAGTACATACAAAATACTTGTGTAAAGCTTACCAAAGACTTTCCTTGCACCTCAGGACCATCATTTAATTGGACAGAGCCTTGATTGTGTTGTCTGCCGATGACCACATGGTTCCAAGAAGCCAAAGTCACTCTGTTTGGAGTCCTTATTTCTCCCACACCACTGCCACAGTCAAACCTGACAAAGGAATACCAGGATTTAGCCCCGCCATAAAAAGTACTCACCATGGCTAACTTTAATTGTCATTTGGGATTTTCAAATGTGGGCTATAGATTCTTTGCAGACAATAATTCAGCACACTCACAGTAAAGTTTGGTTCTACAGTTGACATTTAATGATTTAATAGTATCCATTAAGAAAATTCTGAAATCTGAAATTGATGCACAATACAAATTTCAGTGGCAAGTCTCCATTGAGAGGACCAGTGTAGTGTAAAATATTACAATATCATGAAATATTTATCTAATGTGTGGACATATTGACCAAAAAAAACTGAAGTAACAGGACATGAACCAGATATGATTAATCAGAATGTGAACATTATCAAATGAATTTCCTGCTCACCACATCATTATCATCTCACTAGCCTTGTCATGAAGCCATGTGACTGCAAAGGAACCTCTTTTACAAAAGATGGGAAAATTGTCTTACTTGAAAAGTATTCCTTATCTCGCTTAAATACATTTTAAGTACATAAATAATGAGTTGAAAAAATAAAAATTTGACAAGGAATTCATAAAATATTTCACCAAAAAAAAATAATATTTGTCACCAGCAATTATGTGATTATACTTATGTAGTTTCATGATAAGGCAAGCGATATCACTATATAACAGATCCCAGAGCACAAAACAAGATAATGTTAATGGACAAAATGGTGCAGAAGTGATTTAGGCTATTAAATGCAGTTACCTGAGCACAAGGAATCCATTCTCTAACGCAACAGAAAAGAAATCCCGAGTGGCATCCAGCATTTCCCCACTAAAGAGTAACAAGCCATGCTGTGATTCTGGCTTGAACTCTAAACGTATTTGAAATTCTTGATAGGAATTTTGTGGCATGGGCAAAGCCAGGAAACCTGTACCATGAAAGCTGGGGTAGCGTACACCAATATCTGAAACTGGTAGAAAAGACAATATCAATTAATACCAGCAATTTTTAACAGAAAAGAGGTCTATATTTACCACATGCACTGCATTTAGCTGAATCCATGTGAAAGCACACGATCCCATACCACATGTTTGTATTAAGGCACAAAATCAATATTCTTACATTTCTTCACATTTTCTTGCAGTCGGTTCATATGTTGCTAGATTTCAATATCACCATACCTCCATCATAACGACTAATTGGTCCACTGACACTGAGAATACACAGATGTGACATTTCAAACTGATTTTCAACCATTCATGTATAAATTGAGGCGCAGAAAGAAATCTCCAGTCATACATTTTAATTCCACTTATAGAAGATGCGTCTTTTTTTCTTTCAGCTCAAAAAGTCGGAACTACTCCTTCTGTCCAACTCAGTTGTAGCTCAAAATCAGTGAAAATATTACAAATGTAGCAAACTTCAACTCCATACACACCCTGATCTCTCTCCCAGTGTAGTATGATATTTTGCAAAATTTATGACTGCTTTGGGGGCCTTACTTCCTTTGTAATATGAAGTTCTTTTCAACTATAATTGTTCATGTCATATCTACACTTCTCAAAGCCAAGTCAAAGTCACAACACCATTTTCATATATCTTTACCTCTCTCACAACCTGCTCCACCACTGCCCAGTGGACATAAGCAAACAGGTTTTGATTCTATCACTGCACAAGTGCCATTGTTCTCACATGACAGATTATCACACAACCTTTGCTTGTCACTCTCATGCTGTCTTTCTTTCTGTGAGGTTGTTGGTTCCACCTCATTGGTGTGCAGGTGCTCGGAACTGGAATCTCCCCCCTCGGGAATATCAAGAGTATTGAAATTGACATCTGCATAAACATCATCAGAGCCTCCTTCTGGAATGTTGTAGAAGCCACGTTCAAGATAGACAGCACTTTCAGTTTTCTTCAGTTTCCTGGTGTGAGCACTGCTCTCGAGAGGGGGTAACCCCTTGGTCAAATCTTCGGTGTGGACGTGAACTACATCATTATCACTAATCACTACTTCTCCGTCACTGTTATACTGGACATGGTTTGCTGGGCCCATACCACTGGGTCTCTTTCCTGCGATGTGATCATTTCCATGAGGTAATACGACATCATTGTCAGATGGAGTTTGAGACACTTCGTCATCAATGCTGTGTTGTGGATCAGACTTGCTATGCCCAAGTTCTTCTGGTGAGCAACAATTACGAAGTAGATAAATATACTGAAAATCTTAAGATTAAGATATTTCACAAATTTTTTTTGTTCATTTAGTATGGAAGCTCTGTTTATCAGAGCATTTTACTGATGTAGTAAATTTACTGGTGTACATCTGCCTGTTTAATATTTGCATAATCACAGATTACATTTTGAAACTGTTAACTCAATTTCTTTTACAGCTGCTTTTCAACAGCAGGATGGGCTCATGAAATAATGTATCAATAGATCTTGCCATCACTCGAACCACAAAACAAGCTTAGGCTATCCTGATTAGTGATTTCTTTTCTGACTAAGTGGTCAATATTATGTAACTATAATTCGCTATACTATTTTCCTGCATATCAACATGAAACCAACCCCTTCCCCCTTCTGCTAATTTGACTTCAATATTTTCAAACTGTTTTTCTCTTATGTCTGATGTGCAGTGAACTAAAGGGGGCGGGAAACAGCGGTAGACAGTTTGTAGTTAAACTTGATTACACAGACATGAAGAGATGAGGTGGTAAAAGACCTTTTAACAATGGGAATGGCAATGTAGTACTATCACTGATGCTGTGACAACAAATTTCCTGACAACAGGACAACAAGGTTATATCTTAATAACTTATCTTATATAAAGAAAAACCGATGGCTAGACATCTTTACTGCCAAATGCAAATATTAAATGATTAAAAACAAGAAATTATTAATATACTGGACCAGAATTATCAGTTGTCTCCAGAATCAAACTTATCCCAATTTGAATTTGACAGTGAAGTAGTTGGAATGAAAAAATGGATCAAATGAACGTGAAAAATTCACAGGCTCCCTTCTATGACATAATCCCGTTTTATCTTGCTCAGTTAAATTAAACCTAGGGTCTCATCTGGAACTTAACGAGCACCAGAATGCACAGAGTCAAGAACATGTCAAACTGACCACACAATGTTTTGCAAACAATAGCATAGCCCACAAGCTAGCCTGGTCTACTGATAAGAGATTTTTTTTCTCTTTCCCTCTTTTTCTTTCAGCATCCATCATGAAGTGATTTGTCAGGACTGAGTTCAGGAAGCAAGTGTATCAGACATTTCACCATAAGCAGCTTTATCAGTTATTGACATGTTACCATGTCATACTCTGTTATCAGTGTCAGTTATACGGCAGGCTATCTTTAGAATTATAGGGAATACTGGCTGCAATTTGCCTGTTCTGTTTTGTTATTACCATTGCAGCATGCAACATAACAGATGAACTGGTGTGAAAATTTCCCCCTTCTACAAAACATTGCCTAATCAGCTAATCTCTCACACTGTGCCAAGATGTTGCCAATTATGCAAAACTAACAGTCTGGCAAAATCCCCTAGCTCCATCAGCTATTCATTCTTTTGCAGCAGGGAACCACCCCAAACACTGGATAAGATGACCACTGGGAACACCAGTGATAAAATATTCATAGCCTTGGGCTAACTCACCAGTGCATGTCATCCCATCTTTGTTAATGCTGAAGCCTGTCCTACACTGGCAGTAGAGCCCACCACTTTTGATGTCTGTACAGACCTGTTGGCAGGGGTTGGGCAAGGCTGTGTCACAGGATCCTGTGGAGGGATCAAGAAGCAGTTTGTTGTTTGTTTGTTTTTTAAATGGCAACACAATTGTTACAGAGCTCAATGTATGCATGCTGGCAACAAAAAGACAAAACAAAACACAATAAAACAACAGGGATGAAAGGAATGGCAGATTCACACAAATTATTTTGTATGAATAAATTTTACATGGCTCAGTTTATATACAATGGCTAAGATGACAAAAAGAAAGAAAAAAAAAGAAGAAAAAAAAAAACTTGGGAGGATAAAAGGAATGACAGCAGTTTCACATAAACATAATGTTTGTCCAAATGAATTTCCCTCAGACAGCCAGGTTATAAAGCAATACATTTGCCATACCTTCTTTCTTTATTATAATTGTTCTCTTGGGATGATGTTAAACTTTTTAAGCCATGCAGATCAGAGAAATTCAAGAGAAAAGAAGAAAATAAGTTTCACACACAATTTATGCTGAGGGCTTGCCATAAGGACCAACAAAAGAATGCCTAAATTGAACTCTTGTTCCATTTAGAGCGTTATAGTCATGGCAATGTCCATTTTATTTGGTAACTTACCATTTAAATTTGTTCAGAATTTAAACAATGGTGCCCTGCCTGTTCATTCTTTTTACAATAAACTAAAACATTTACAACACTCTCAGGCCTCTTGTGGTGCTTTGCGTCTTCCAAATATTGGTCTGATACTTCTCTACAGGAAATCTAAGGCAAATGCTTCCTTAAAGTCATATGTTAAACATAAATTGACATTAATCACCACAAAGTAATACAATAATGCAAGTGACGAACAATGTTATATTATTTACTCATTTCCAAAAGGTTCAAATAATTAATCCAATTTCCAAACTACAATGAAACTTTTTGACCCCATATCTGATATCCATCACAACAAATACATTTATTATTTGCATTCTGTAAGAGTTAATGGCTGCAACAAGCATACTGTCATTCCTGGTGCTGTAACACAAAGTCTGCTTGCCAGCAAATTCCCCTCTGCTAGACAACTTCTATTTGATTTACACTTTGTCAACATGCCCCTTGCCCAGTATCCTGCTACGTTCCTGATCCTACTTGGCCTGTAACAAAAGACCCCTCGCCCCTTTCAATGTAAAATTTCAGCTTATGGACCACCTCCGGCTGTTGGGTCATTCTGATTGGAAAGTTTTAACCGGCGCCTGTAAAAACACCTCCTGCTCCTTAATAGAAAAACCACATCCTGCTGGCAGCAAAGCTCCTTGTGATCTGTAGAGATTTTTTTTCTCTCTTCTTGACTTTAGGAGACGGCTTTTCATCGAATGAAAAAAAGATGGAAATGAAATAGGAAAGTGAGGCTGTGAGATAGGAAACCGCTTGACAGCTGGATTGAAACCATCGACCAGTCAAAATGAATCAAGTCAACCTGTAAACTGTGTCACATACTTTACTCATGTTCGAAGTTTTTGGCAAAGGACTTTTCAAAATCCAGCTCTACTGAAAGAATCAGGTAGGATCTGATTTCCGCGAGGCTAAGTGGCTGGGACAATTCTTGTTTTGGTCAGTTGGCTGGATGAGGAGGGGGGGGGGGGAAAGGAGGGGAGGGGGTGTGCCATGAAGAGATCGAGCATTTACATACACAAGATTTTGTACAAAATTCGTACATGTGAAACTGCAAGACTGAAGGTAATGGGCGATTTCTGACATTAATGTTGGCTTTGAATTTGTTGTTAGGAAATGCAAGGCATCTGTGGCAAGACTGTGGATTTTATGCAGTGGAAGAATTAAATGTTAGTTCTACGACTGCGTGTATCATGACGGCAGCACGTTGGGAATAGCCCGTGCTATCGCACTTCATATGCCGTCCATTTGGTGAAGGTTGCATGTGTAAACTTTCAATAACGGGAAGATGAGGTGATGGTGGCAGTGGTGTGTGTGAGGGGTGGCATGTAATCTTAAGCCGCAGTTAGAAAATTGAAACACTGACAAACCTTGACCAAAACGGGCATAAAGGGAATGAATGACAAGAACATATTTAAAACAAAAAATACTAAAATTTGTATTTGTATTTGTATAACTCTTTAATCCCATTTGGGAAATTTTGCCTTTGTGCCATTGCACCCCAGTTACAACTGGAGCAGGCACGTCGTCGCCACAGTGCAGCGCCGGTCGGCGTTTTTTTTTTTTTTGGTGGTGGGGGGATGAGGGGGAGTGGGTGGTAGGGATGAATTTTTATTTAATTTTGCCCGGGCAGCGGCCTGTTCGGCCTGCTCTTTACGATTTCCAACTGCCAAGGTAT
Organism: Onchidella celtica; assembly: GCA_963931925.1. Lineage (NCBI taxonomy): Eukaryota > Metazoa > Mollusca > Gastropoda > Systellommatophora > Onchidiidae > Onchidella > Onchidella celtica. The sequence continues at coordinate 14,971,939 of OZ007571.1, read as the reverse complement.
CTTTAACGTGCGCAACGTGCACACGGGCCCTCCGAATTTTTTCGTCCTTATCCGAGAAGACTAGGTACTCGATCCTACCCCTCAATAGGATCAGGGACATGAAAATATGAGAAAAATCCCAAACTTCCAACATGCCTGCACCGGCCGGGTTTAGAACCCGGGACCCTTGGCATGAGAGGCGAGCACCTTGCCTCTAGACCACCTTGTCCCCAAATAAGATAGTACAAAAGCAAACTGAAACTGAGGAGACTGACAAATTTATACACGCACCACGAGATGAAACTGTGAAACAAATAAAAAACGATGGCAGTGGAGACAAAGTAAAGTAAAATCAGACCATCTTGCCGAAGACAATTAGATTAAGGAAGTGGAATCTCCTTTTTTGTCTCCCGTCCGGTTAAAGCTGATGGCTTCCTGTCTGAGCTGCTCACTGGCCCGAGGACTGACGCACTCATTGATACAGTGATAGGTTCCAAGGCAGAATGACAGTCACATCGATAAGCAATATCCATCAGGCGGGAAATACAGAAACTCCGTAGGCTTATGGACGTAATGCCATAAAACGAATTTCCTTGTGGCAAAGTTTTTCGTGCAAGAGTACGGAAGTGACAGTAAAAAAAATGTGAGTGCAAGAGATCTGTGTTTCACACATCACCAGACAGCAAAAAGTGGAAAGAGTAATACTGTGTACAGGAAAGAGAATGCGATAATGAATGAGAAAGTAAAGATTCAACGAAGACTGGAATGAAAGTGTGGCTAACCAATGCAAAAAGAAAAGAAACTGGGGCTTGGCTTGCAATATTTGCTTCCATCTGCAAATAAACACCTCCGTGTGTAAATATAATTAATTATAAACATCTTCAGCCGACTCACTTTGTGTTTTCTTTTGGTGACAGTTGAGTACACAGCTTAAACTATCGAACAAAAATATTCTTCCGAACTTGCAGAAAACAATGCACGGACAGAACGATGGATAAAATGTGAGGATGGGAAAGAATCAAAGAAATGCATGTAGTTCTCTCCCTCCCTAAAAGAAAAAAAAAAATCAATATCCAACTGGGGACTGCTCAGCAGAAAGCAAGAGAGTTTTAAGCCATGCAAATCCATTCCGGCGCAACAGATGCTAAGTACTTCCATAGCTGATGTTTTCTTTCTTTGTTTCTCGCCCACTTTACGGGCGTGTCTGGAGTAATCGGGCATAAGAGATTGCGAGAGGTTGACCCCGAGCTGTCGCAACAGCTATTTTTGGGATGCATTTTATTACGATAACCTTTATTCTTCTCGTTAAATAAATGTGCTGCGCTGTTTTCACTGTTTTTGTTGTTTTTGTTTGTTCCTACTACTCAAGTTAACAATGCACTCCTGCCTTTCGTTCTGACCACATTCTTACGTCTTTTCCCTGACCCATTCTGGCGCTCCTCTCACACAAGTACTCAGTCTGACAATTCTAAGAGCCAAAACATGATGGGTCTATGTATGCTGATTGAATCCTCTGACCAGTGCCCGCTAAGATAAATGGCACGGTAGACCTATCTCACTCAGTCTCAGAGATGAAACTTAGTTACAATCCGAAGTCCCATGTCAATTGGTCCCACCCCCTTCCCTCCCTCTCATCAAACGACTCCTCCATCCTGGCTGGCCCTGGCTTTATTCGCGTGAAATGCGACAGTTGACTAAATGAGATCCACCCGTGAGATGCCAGCCGGAAACTGTAATAGAATTTGGAGGCCCCGACACTCTCACCGTGTCCCTAATCTCACCATTCACAGGAGGCCACATTTAATAACTTCTGAGAGAAGGAACCCTTATTTTGCCGCTGTTCTCTAGCCGTGTCTGTCCATGGTTTTGCAGGGAGTTCTTTAAAGTATGATGAATATGTCTGATCCCTTCTCTATTTTACATGCCCTGCTATCTTGGGTGAAGGGATGCGTTTTATGCACTGATCGACTTTCCTCTCTATCTGCATCAAATCCTCCCTTTTCTCTAGTCTCCGGGACTGCCTTCAGTATCTTCCAAAACAATACAATAGTTCTGTCTGTGGAAACTTTTCCTTGAAAATACCAGCAGACGTCTGAAATTCGCGTTCCAGAATATCCCCCCGTGTTGAGTGTAAATAAAAAGCAATGCGCAGAGATCAACATCTAGAGAAACTGACCATTAGATTTTTCCCCTGGGGTTTCTACCAATAGTGTATGCAAAATGTCCCACTCGAGGGAAACAAAACAACAAATATAAATTACACATCCTCATGAAAAGGTTTCAGTCTGTAACGAGCTCAGATCGATAACTATGGGACGCGGTTCTGCACTAAAACGTTTCACTTTATGCCTGGAAAGTTTTCTTTTTCCAGACTTCATTCCATGATGCCTGGGACATTGTGCAAACCATTAACACAAAACCGAAATGCACCCAATAATAAATCCCGTGCCTGCACTCGCAGACTGAATATTTATTCCCTTTATGTCGTATTTTGTCGCTTAAAATGAATCATGGGCACTCAAATATTTCGTCAGGGAATACAGCTCTTTGCTGCATTACATCTAACCAAGCCAACGTGACGGACAATTACTGAATGGACCGAGTTTGAGACCGCCTGAACACTGCAAAGAAGTAGACTGCAGGCGGTTGATCTATAATCGAAACGATAACTTTATTGATGGAGTGTCCGCGGTTGAGACACGGGAAAAACTACGAACTACGTCGTCTGGGGTAAGCAAAACCTTCTAAATAATTGCGCAGTTTTGAATAAACTGCCAAGGCTAGTCCACTAAAACTGCGTCTTCGGTCATTATTCCAACTCACCCACGAAACGGAAAGAAGGTAAACGTTCATTTCGAGAGAAAAATAAGGTGACGATAATATGAAAACGGGGAGTGTAAAGAAGTGTAAAGAAGTGCAAGAAGTTGTGTATGAAAGATGATATTTTTTTTTTGTTTTTATATTCTGAGGTGGAATAAATCAGAAAAGGCCAAATCAACCGAATCAATGGCAATATATCCAGAATGGGTCAGAAAGGGGTAGATGTGGGAGTGGGTCGAAGATACTAACTGAATATAAAGACAGATATTATGGTGAGCTGAGTCAAACTTCCCATATACTGATACTGACATAGCAACAGATCAAAAATGTCCACAACTTCAACAATTTTAAGACTAACATTTATTCTGTTTGGTGTGAAAGCGCTCATGATATTTTTTTCCCTTTCAATGGGAAACGTTTTCAGCACGGAGAGCTATTTCCAAACATAAGCCTAACCTGCCACTGTATGATTAAATCATACGACATTTGTCCTGCCAGTGTCAGTGTTGTCCACAGTAAAAAACATTATATATATATATATAATAAGATTGCGACTGAGTCAGCACTTGGGACAATAATTCGTGTCAAGAACAAGATAGAGATCAGATGCAATGTAAGGTTTCTGTCTGTCCCACTCCGGTCGGCCCGTGAGCTACAGACAGACGATCTCCAAACTACTGAACCATAGGATTTCATTTCTGGAATCACCCAGCAAAATTGACGGCTCAGCCGACTGTTGTTCTATTGCCACTATCGAACCAGTGGGGCAGTTAAAATGTTTTGACTACCACACCATTCCCCCTTCGAAAATACACGTAATAACGATTGGGGGAAAAAACGGACGGCTTTGACCTGGACAGGGCGTTTGGCCTTTATATAAATACGTAGACCTCGTGATTCTATGTGTATGTTTTTCCTGCCGCGCAGAACTGCAATCAAGACTCCATCAGCCGCAACAACACATTATGAAAAAAATTTTTTGAAGTGGTACACTCTGTCCTTTCCGAAAAATCTGAGGTGTTTTTTTTTTTCTTTTTTCTTTCTTTAATACCACGAGGCTTTAACTTTTGCGATTCGCAGGTTAGCACTGACTCATTGGTCTCTAAATTTATGTGAAATGTATCATTCTCACTCATTTAATGGTGGTTTAATAAAGAGAAAATTAATGATCAAACTTAATTCCAATTTTCTAAGACGAATGAAGTACAAATGACGAAACTATCACTAGGTCATATGTGTTTTTTAGAAAAAAGCGTGGGGGGGGGGGGGCGCTTATGTATGTTGCTCTTTCCTTGGGAATAAATTTGGAAACCGTCAAATCTTAAGGAATTAATTGAAAGAAATATATAATACCGTATACATAAATCATGGGATATATATATATAAAACCTGACAAGTCCTGGTATAACTGCAGGAGCTGGCTATTTCAGTCGTAATTTTCTCCCTTCCTTCATTTTCGCGTGATCCTGGTGGCAACTATCCACAAAAATGAAGACATCGAGTGCCACTCTGAGACTCTCTTCGTTGGAGGCGGAGGAACATCACTGCTTAAGAGGGCAATTAAGAAACCAACTCCTCCCCCTTGAAAATGGGGCTTAAAAAAAAAAAAGGCAAAAAGACCAAATTTTCCAGTCAGATTTCCCGACAACGCCAGTAAACAGAGGCTCTGTTGCACATTGATGACCAAGGAACAGATGATGACTCACTGGCCTTTTCCAACACGTTTTTTTCCTTCATACCCTGGCTGGGGCTCCAAAGATTTATTGATCCCACTGCTTCCCCCTTCCCTGCAGTCTCCCAATGCCCAATCTGTGGATTGGCATACTGATAGAATAGCATCTTGTCAGGTCTGCACGGTGATGGACATGCAGCTAATACCAAGCCAATGGACAGTAAGGCTATGGAGGTCACGGACATGTTTTCATCATTCCGGGTGACACACACACACACAAATAATCCCAGTATCAAAATGTGGATGGTTTGCCATCTCACAGAAATCCTGTCAAAAATTACTGACTTATTAATGAGTCCAAACTGATGTCAAATTATCTGCTTCTCCCAAATTAATCAGATGTTTCATCAGGTTTATCCTTTCCATGTTGATTAATTCCTCATAATTATGACACAATACATAAAGTAAATTAATTATCTGTTGCGCCCAGTGATGCTCCTGATGAAATCTGTGTCATGATCGCAGTCATTCAGCTTCACACATCTCACGAGCATTTGTCATACATTCTCTCTTTCCGAGTTCATATATTTTAATTTTTAAAAATCACATAATTATGGGGGGGGGGGGGGGGGGGGGGCTGTCGGCATCAATCAAAAATAGTTGGCTCTTTTTTTTGAGAGTTCACTGCTTGGTGTACACATTCACTTTGTCCAGTAAAACTGCATCCTAAGCAAAAAGGAATGGTGATAGTCCAAGCTCTTCTATCCAAGTTCACCGATCTCCTCTGGATATCAAAGATACTGGGTTGTATATACCTTATCTTTGATAGTATACCAAGTGGCCCTGGCTGGTTCTGCTTATAAAATGTGAATTCCAGAACACAGTTTCTAAGATTTTCACTGAGAGGCATGGTTACATTTTCTAATCATCAGAAAAAATCATCATAAATAGATGCCTTGCACAGTAATGTACATAAAAGTATAGCAGATATTATAATCCCACATTGTATGATACATACAACATTATGACAGTGAACACAAACACAGTGACTCTTTCTGACCAAGGCACTCCCACCTGAAATGCAATCTAGCACGCAGGAGCACCTTAGTAAACGCAACTGAATTTGAAACATGCATTTTTTATGACTGCTTTTTGGGATACACAGCAAGGAGATTTCAACTGATGCAACATAGTTTTAGCGTGTCCTTGCCCCCGAGCGAGTTAGCCATCGCAATATATGTCTTTACAGTTTACACACACACCTCTGCGATTAATACTCAGAACATGAAAAACTACTAAACTATGTCTCTCATATATTACCCCTTCCCAAATAAATATGTATGAAATACTATTATTATAAAGATCCCATGACAATGACGATGGCTTCGGACATCCATGAAACACTGAATGACAGTAGCCTATAATGCAAATTTAAATTCATTTTCTTGGACAGAATGTTTACATTTTCAAGGCAATTGGAGCCAAGCCATTGAATAATCCTATAAAATTTAATTGTTTAATGGTGAATGTTTTATTAAAAATAAAATTACTTCTCATCCAAAGCACAAATGAACACAAAGCTTTGGCCTAGATCCTTCTGTTAATAATAATATGATGCCTTCTCTCCTATTTGTACTATTTTTTTTTGGTCTGAATTTAGTTTCCAAAGCTCAAATTCAACGAGTTTGTCTGATCCCTTTTTGAAAGACTCAAATGGTAGGCCTATGTCAATCAATCCCATTTCATAATGTTGCCACACTGCATTTATTTTAAACCTGATGGCATTAAATTTTTTCCAATTGATCTGGGGACCGGATGATGTAATTAAAGTAGATTTTCTCACACAAATATTTCAATAAATTTATAGTGAATTCATTGACCATATTTGAGAAAATGAAAGACAAGAAAACACTGTTGAGCGGTACTATTGTTAAAATGATATAATGTCAGTAAAGCATCTCATTCAAAGTGAATCAAAGCAATATTATGGAGACTCATGAATGCCAACAACAGTCGAACGAGGAAGATACAACACGAGACCTCCAGTCCAACTCCAAGGCGAATCACTGCTGAACTGCACATAATCAAGCACTGTATTTAGTGTATGTTTATTTCAAAGACAAGATCTACATAGATCTTGATTTTAAGATCATTTTTTTTTATTTAACAGAAAAGTAATTAGATCTAAGCCTAATAAAACAAATAACCCGATAGGCCTATTAGTATTACTACTATTAGTATTACAGTATTAGAGTCTAGATCTTGATGCAGATCTTGATCTGGACTCCATGGTCCAGAAATTAATTTTAGATCAAAATTGTGAACAGTAATAAATGATAGACCTAGCTCATTCAATGTTAACACATCAAGAGATAGCTGACTCACCCTGGAAAAAGGCAACGATTTTTTGTCCTTTTCTTTGTGAAGCAGATACCCCCGAGACCTCGTAACAGCTGAGTACAGTCCATACACAGAATACCAAAGAAAATACTTGGTAGCTGGCAGCCATGATTTCCTTGCGTGTACTTTGCTGGTATGGCAGAGATAATAATATCGACCACCAAGTGCCGTTACAGAAATTCTAATACAACCTCCGTAATATCTGAAACAAGGAACATGCACACAATGTGCTGCACCCTAGCTATCCTGAAGGCAAATGTCGCCTGTCACTCGTCACTGAATCCGATTTTCACCATCGGTATTTAATCCCATTCTCTCTTTCGTAACATAATTCAAAAATACTTCGACATCACACACAACTATAGCCATCTTTATCAAGCTTTACAGCTCAGTCGACGTGAGAAAAAGTGCGGCATTTGTTCTCAGTCACTGTGGTTCCTGATGTCTCCAGCGGATCCGTTTACACAGCACAGGCAGTCGCAGCACTACTGTTCTGCTGGAGAGCTGGGCGAGTTTGCGTGCCCATGTAATAACTCGACTACGACTTTTATCAATGCTTTATCGACTACTCTGCTCAGTCTCTGCCTGTCATGGATCTACTCTACTAAACGCTGCCTGCCCATTATAATCCTATATCTAGTATATAACTTCATGCAAGGTTGATTTTTCGTATCAAAATTTTAGACAAATTAATGCTTCTATAGTAGATCTTATGAAAAAGAATGATAAAAAAAAGGAAATATTTGGCTTCATAGATTGAAAAGTATGATGGGTGTAAAGAGTGACAGACATTAAATTCCACTGTCATGGGAAAAGTAGCACTGCACGCAAACAAAAGTTAGACTGAATTATTATAGATACAATGCCAAAGGACACAGAGTTCCATAGGTCTGACGTATTAGGCCTACAAACTATATCTGAAAGTGTGTTTGACCGTTATCGGAGGGGAATATTCTACCCCTATAAAACTGTATCGATCTAGAACTTTCAGTATCGTTTGGCACCAACCTTTACTTCCGCTATACCGAGACTAACCCACTTGTTATCATCACAAAGATGGACTCGTCCACGGCAAGGGACGAAACCTTATGTCCGGTGTCAAAAGAATATTGATCCACGAGTTGATTATTGCATCGACTTCAGATCTGCTGCTGTGTCGCTACCGCCTCTCTTCCACCCCGCCCTTGTCCATGGTGGTACGATTGGGTTTTCAGTAGAAATAAATTAGAATAACGAGAAATAATGGCAAATGTTTCCTTTGCAATAAAAAAAATTGTTGACATTTTTTTTAAATCACAATTTTCGTTAGGATTGACCTCATAAAAACTTACCACTAAATTTTAGGAGATGAATTTTCAGCACCATTTTCTTACTTATTTCTTTCAGTTGCTTATACATTTTGTGCGTGTGTGTTTGTGTGTGTGTGCGCTTTGCCAGCATGGTTTTGCATTTTATCCTCCATGCTTGTTTTTAGAAGAAGCAATTTATTCTTTCTTTTTCAGCTGTTAATCATTAATGAGGTGCCTCCGTTCGGACAGGAATAGCTTTGAAAATATTGTTCTATTTCTAAATTTACGGCCTGCAATGAATGCATTTTCTGAGATGATGTATGCTAATCCCCACTAATACTCCTGCTCTATGAAATTCTCAGATTATATTTTTGTTGATGTGTAATCAATAAAGCTCGTAGTTTTACTATGTAGATTTTAATGTTGTGTGACTCAGGTGATGAATTATCCCCATTTCCTTCATGTACATCTGAGATATAAATTCCCCATCTTAATTTTAAAGTTGAATGATTATCTAATCACTCATATAAACTGAAATCATAAATTTAGAACTGTGACAAACGCTGATTATCTTGCTCCGGGCACATTTAGGTCGAAGTGCAAAATGTTTTTTTTTTAAATACACACGGAAAATCTGTGGGTTCGCAGCAAGGCTTGCAACAAAGACAAAATGTGGTAAAAAAAAAAAAAAAAGTTGTAGCCTATGTTTTTCTTTTTGCCAAATTTTGAATTACGTGGACGTGCCGTCATGTTTCATAAAAACGGTGGTAGAGAAGACCACAGATTATAGAAAATACATGTTATAACAATACGGAAAAAGTGCGAGATTGGTATTGGTCCCTTCACTGCCTTTCGTCTTCTACGCATTCATCTTTTTTATGATTTCATATTAATAAATGGAGCGAAAGACCTCGCTGCCGGTACCCTTTCCTTCATAGTTTTCTTCCAGTTTCTCCGTCAACTTTCCTTATTTATCTCATCCGTTTCTTGTATAGGCTTAATATAATTTTTATCCTCTCCTGGTCCTGGGCTCTGCACAATGCAAATTAACTAGAAATCGATATGGATGGTGGCTGACCAATATGCCCAGCAGACGACAGCAATACTGTCATAGCACAGCCGAACCGGACAGTGCAGTTTCAGTGCTGTTGGTGCCGATTGCGATAGTGTCAACAAACTGAGGTCAAGGGAAATAATGAAAGAAAAAAAGGGTTCTTTTGGGATTAATCCCTACATTTCTGGGTTACATAATTCACATTACCAATGCTTTGAACAACAACAGCAAAATAAAAAAAACGGAACTCACAATGGTGTTGCTGTCACGCAGATTGCATTTAAGGCGTTTTGTAAGTATCAGCGGGACTCTCCGTGAGTCTTTTTTTTTAGGTTCCAAGGATGGAGTCAGATGACAAAATTAATACTTAGACAGCCATGAATTTTTAGAATTACAGTGAGATGATACTCCGACTTTATCATTGACTCTGAACTGCTGGTCCTCCGGGCAAAGCTGCATGGAATTTCTGCAGAATGTACACAGTAAAGTAGGGGAATGAGTGAGCATTCTGATACAATGCTACTGAAAGGTTCCCAGCAAAAACGATATGATCATTTGACGAAGACCTATCAGAATAAATGGACCTATTAAGAGTATTAGCCAGCAATGGCCCGATCTTGAGAGTGCGGCACCATTTCAGTCACTAGAATACGCTCTCATCTCTGTGGAACGTCTTCTGTGCCCACAACACTGCTCACCATCGGAACATTTTAATTAGGCTGAAGGCATTTCCCTGTGGCTGCCACTGCTGGGGAACAGTAAGTAACAGGAAAGTTTCGGGTGCAGTGATGCTCGGTAGGCTAATGATTGAATGAATGACACCATCAAAGACAAAGGGGAATCCTTACGTATAATTAGGCTATATTAACCTCTCCAAAACTGATCATGACCCGGCGAATTAGGTTGATTGAAGTTTTGCAAAAAAATATTGTTGGCAGAAAAAGGTGCACGGCAACTTACTTTTCAAAGACTTCCACTGTTAAAGAAACAATAAAGTAGGCAAACGATTCGCGACTTTCGTTCTTGTTTGTTCCAACTCCACTTTTTGCACAACTGAGAAATTCGACGTTAAATATTTGCGGGTTTAGTATTATGATAAAGAGTTATATTTATATGTGCCACAATGCATTTTAAACAAATAGTGTCACGGTGTACACTTGTTATATCTCTTCTACATGCTGAAAGATCTCCATTTTAACAGAAAGGAACTAGAGCCAAGGTCGAGTTACATTAACTGGGAGAACCACGAGTCGACAGTCAGGGAGTCCATTCAGCATAGTGATCACGTTGTTTATACTAATGCCGTGTGTTCATTATCACCATAGGAACCTCACAGCGCCATGCCTGATTCATAGCAACTGTGTAATTTGCTTTATTTCCAAAGTACAGAACCGACCCCGGACTCTGGACAGTGAGTAATACACTGATGGTGTGCATGACAGCGCTGCATTACTGATCCTGAACATAGTGACAGTGGAGGCTATAGTATCTCGTTAATGAAATGTAGTCTGTCTCAGATTGATTTTCAGTATAATTATGTTAATTATTAACCGAGCAGCAAGAAATAGGAAAGTCCTATCCATTTTTACCTTGCTGCACCTCAAAGTGTCTGAATCCAAACTTTTCTATTTGATTTTCTGCAAAAATGATACGCATAAATCTACACACCAGAAAAAAAAAATCACTGGTTTTACTACACTGCTATCTCTGCACTTATATTAACCAAACTGATTTTGTTTTTTTTCAGCTTCTTTTCGGTTTGAAGAGGTGCTTTTTTAACATTTTCATTGACAAACCACCCCATCCTCTTCTCCCATTCCCTGCTGGACACGAAAGCGACTGCACTCCAAAACAGCTACCAAATTCAGTTTATGAAACAATACTCTATGCAGAAAGTAAAACGAGTAAGACTTCAAGGATTATTATCTCTTGCTGTCATCCCCACCGAGATACCAGGTTTCTGAGGCTCAAAGTCGAACTGCTGGCGGATGAGTCCAACCATTAGTATGGCAGTCTCCGCCCATTTAAAGTTGCTCATGTAATAGGCCATGCCACAGCTTGAGTGTCTTTTCATGTCAACCGGGGCGGCGGCGCCAGAAGAACATTTTGCCAGCACAACAACCTTAACTTGTTGATGTTATTGTTAAGTTGCTGTTATCGTTGTTACGGAAGGAGTAGGGATGATGGTAGATGTTTTGGTTCATAGACTTGGTACACAGCATCTAACTAATAAACCTACTCAGTGCTTCTTGTGTAGAAATGTTGTAGAACAAAAGTCAAAGTACAGAAAAAAATGAAATAAAACAAAACAAATGTTTAATGTTCAAATTGAAGTAAACCTGCGGAGAACCACTGATCGTTGCACTGAGAGAGGACATTACCACAGAGACCAATCCCTCGGACGGAACAAAGCGCAATAAACCCAAATTAATGGGAAACTGTAATGTCTATAAAAGGGGAGGCAGGGACAAGGGAGGCGGCTGGGGGGGGGGGAGGGGGGGGGGGAGCAAAAAAGATCTAGGTGGAGCAGGAACGTTACATGGACACACGCACACACACACACACATACGCACGCAAGACCCAACCATACAGTTTCACGGACCTCCGCTTAAATGCCATGTTGCTCTTCAATGGGAGTCATAATGGGTGCCCAGACAATTGTACGTAGAGGATTTAATGCTCCCAAGTGAGACAGATAAATGAGGGGAGGTTTGTCTCTAGATCAGAGTTCAGCGTTTGTGCCCTACAATCCGGATATAAACGATTCTACCTTGCCCTCTAAGTAGAGGGAGTATTCCCATTTAATACCCCCCCCCCCCCCAAACTACATTTCCCCATCGTGATTAAAATGTAATTGTTATGGACCTCCCTGTACATGCCCTCGTCAGAGATAATGAACACGGTGTAATATTTTATCATCGCCATAGATCATAGAAATTGGATATTCTGGCCGTTCCAATGGAATACGCAGGGCAGAGACAGAATGCATAATTTGTGCAGCCAAGTTCAGAGTCAGCGATTGTGGCCCTAAATCACCCCCATCGCATCATCTAACACGGCTTACGGCCATATTTTTTTTTTTAGAAAAAAAAATGTTGGAACTAACAGACAAACACACAAGTAAACCTCCAGAATAGCCCCCCCCCCCCCCCCCACCTTCCAGAACGGAACACAGGCATTGTGTGGAAAGGGATACTGAAGGCAGTGTATGGAGGATGTTAATTCTGCTTGAATTTGATTTATGCCTTATCACGGAGGAAATCAGCCGGGGCTCTTTGACACATTTTTTTCTTTATGTTGGTGAAATTTTCTCTCAGTGCTTTTCTTTCTTCCTTTTCTTTTTCGTTCTCTCTTTCTTTTTTTTCGTTCTCTCTTTCTTTCTTGTTTCTTCACTTCTTCAACATGCAATGTTTGTTTGTTGTGTCTTCCTGGAGTTTATGAGCGAGTGAGTAACTGAGTCTCCTGCTCTTTTTGTTGGTTCCTATGTGTTTGCAACATGTGCGACTCGCGCGTGCTTTGTCATTCTTTATTTTTTTTTTTGCTTAAAATTGGGAACTTAATGTGAATGTGGCAGAAAACAAAACGATCAGAGAATGGCTGAAAAAAAAAAAAAGGAGTTTTACTGTGCTGCTTGGTCGTTGTCATTTAGACCCACACAACACAGTGTTTGGTGCTTTCCATCCACGTGCTTCACAATTATATATTCATGATTCTGAAGATGCAACCACTCACATACGCACACACAAACAGGTGCTTGCATAAACACACACAGGTGCTTGCATGCACACACACACACAAGTGCTTGCATACACACACACACAGGTGCTTGCATACACACACACAGGTGCTTGCATGCACACACACAGGTGCTTCATACACACACACAGGTGCTTGCATATAATATACACACACACACACATGCTCAGGCATATACTTCTGAAATAAATTGTCTAAAGTCGAATTAAAATTCAATCTTTTATGATTGATGTAATTAAGCAAATGCTGAGCCTGTTTCCCCATAATGTGGGGAGACACACTCACACAGCGTGAGAGAGAAAGGAGTCTCTGATAACGTAGAGGAGCATCCGTCCACTTGCAGTTGTGGAATGGCGAAAGAGGGAGTGAGAAAGAGGGGGTAGTAAAAAGAGAGAAAAAGAGAAGGGGGGAAAGCGAGGGATGAGTCTCAGTTACGTTGAGCCTAAAGTGGCGACTGCCTGAAAGAGGTTGAGAACCACTGACGTAGAGGAATATCCGCCCACTTGTGGATGTCGTGCGGAGAAAAAGAGGGAAAAAAGAGAAGGAGAGGGAGGGGGGAAAGAGGGAGAAAGAGGAGGGGGGGGGGGAGAAAAAGGAAAGAGAAAGAAAAAGCGAGAAACAGAGGAAGAGAGAGAGAGAGAGAGAGAGAGAGAGTCGCGCTAGAAATTAGGTTAAAAAATGTTTAGCTAAATTTGGAAGTGATGACGAATTATGATTCATTGATATTCATTTAGATATATGTGGCGTCACGCGAAGCTAATATAATCGTGTGTATTTTATACATATGTAAGAAACAGTTCCAGTTAACAGAGCAGAATAAAGCAGCGTACGGCTTGTGTATCCCGTTGTTATGATTAGCTCTGAGCCCCGCTAGCTTTCATGTCTGCCACACTGAACAATGGCATAAGCCAATGTTATATCCTGTTTATTCTCTACTGCAGTCTTCAAATACAACTGGGGCTATTAACATAGAGGATCTGAATCAAAGAGGAGGAAAGAAACAGAGATGACCCATCCGAACTGCAGCAGGGATCAAAATATGTGGGAAGGTGGAGATGACAGAGAGAGAGAGGGGGAGGGGGGACAGACGGACAGACAGGCAGACAGAAAAAGAGGGAGAGACAGACGGAAAGACAAACAGACGAGCAGGGAGAACGAGAGGGAGACAGACGGACAGACAAACAGGGGGACAGACGGACAAACAGATAGACAGGGAGAGAGACAGAGGGACAGACAGATAGAGAAAAAGCGAGATAGACAGACAGACGGAAGATAGAGAGACAGACAGAGAGAACGAGATCCAAACGGACAGGCAGACAGACAGGCAGAGAGTGAGAGATTATCCCCTCACTCCTACTGGCCTCACCTCTCTTTTTCCTCTTTGCCCACCCGAAAGCTGTTGACTCCTAGTGCGACAGCTCATGGACTTTCATGTTCTTTCCAGCGACAGTTTTTTAAAAAAATGGGAAGGGGAAGGGTGGTTTGAGAAGAAAGGGGAATCCACTGAGAATATCTGTCTCATCATCCTGAGCACTGCATTTGGGTAAAAGCACATCCACGGGCACACAGATACCCCCCCCCCTCCTCCCTTTCTCTCATGCAGGGTCGTATGCTTACAACTCACAAACAGCCACACACGTTCATAGGTAAAGAACGATTCACTCTCACTGGCCGGATCTCAGTGGCCTTTAATCCCAGCGGGGCCTTGCAGATAATTGAATTTTGGATGTTGCCCTATTCTTGCTGGTTGCAAAGGGGCCCCAAAACAGTCCAGACTCAGGGTCCCAAAACTGTAGGTCCGCTCCTGCTCACTCTTAACCAACAACTACTCCACAGGATGTCTCTCTCCTTGCGCATCACACACTCGCACAGATACACATAATATTCTCAAAGCATCACGTTTTTCACTTCTCTCATAATTATTTCCCCACTGGATCGGGGGTTCTCAACCTTTTTTTGTTGTCCCGCTTACCCCTGGTGACTTTTCGAAAGTAAAATTTGGCCCCATTTCGTACCGTAATTTGAGTTTACACTTCCACCAAGATGAAGCAACCGACGAAGGAGACATTTTAAAATGCCGTAAATTCAAATAAGTATCATACTATAATGGAGCTAATATAGGTGAGCAGAAGCTCGGGGGGAGGCAGAGCACTAAGATAACAGTTCAAGAGAAAATAAGTATCAGGCGGACCGAGGTTGTAGTGCCTAGTTAGTGCTAAGCAGGAGTGAAAGAAGGAAGAAAGAAAAATGATCAAGATGGGACTAGAACCCGCGACCTCTGCTACGGCACCCGCCGCCTTGCCAAGAAGAAAACAGATCGCTCTACCGTTCGGCCACTCCGTCTCTAAAAAAGAGACGATAATGGAGCTAGGAGATGAACATGCAAGCACCTATAACTCCGTGGCTAAGTGACCAAAAATTATGAAATTTTATGTTGTTTTACAACATGAACTAGATTAGTGCAGATGTTTAACGATATAAGATATACAGAACAGTTACGTGAACACATCCATTTGGGACAAAATTCAGTCCTTAATAATAATATGACATAATAAATTTGCGATTTTTTTCAGCAACCCAAAAGAAAAGAGACACATTTCGTCGAGAAGTTAAGGATGGAAAATTATGACCGCAAATTTCGTTTAATATGATGCAGCCACTATTGTCCAACGAACAGCAACTTTAGCCAATAACAATAATAATGAAACATAACAATATCACGACAAATTAAGCCCCTGGGTGGGCGAAATTTATCCTCCCGGGGATAAACTTACCTCAGGTTGGGAACTCTTGCTCTGGATCTCCAGCCCATGGCGGGGATGACAGAGGGGGGGGGGGGGGGGAGAAGAATAAACAAAAAGAAAGAAATTCCGGCATTTCCTGCTCCCCAATCCCATTCCATATCAATACCTCTCAATCTTTGAGAGCTGTCCGGGACATGTTGAGACGGGATCTCATTGTAACAAGAGATGAAAAATCCCATTCCCCCCTCTCCCCCTCTCCCTCCCCCCGCCTTTCGCCCCCCGGGCTTTGAAACTTATAATAGAATCAATTCAGCGAGATAAGCAAACTCTGTTTATCATTGTATAGCTGCAGGCATTGAATACAAACACTGGTTTCCGATTTGGAAGACATCCTTCCCACAGCAATATTACCAACAACAGCAACATTTTCCAGCAATATTAGATCCCTGCATGTAAATTACTGCAATAATAACACAATATTTACAAACAACGAAAACAAACAACATAACTTTAAAAACAACAACAACAACAACAAAACCCAATAACAGTAACAACAAAGCAACACTTTGTAAAGATTATACTTTGAATGTGTAATCATTGATAAATTAAAGCGACAATAAAGCCTACTCACAATTGTCCCACTGAATACAATACAGGCAAAGACGTGTCTCTTGAATCTGCTTTTATAAATTTAACAATTTCAAAAGGCTATACATAACCATGGTTGGTACATAATTCTGTCATGCTAACAGGAACAATTCCCACCATAAATTGTGTATCCCTCACTTGGTGAAACAGCCTTCCACAAAGTACGTGCACTCGGGTTTTTGTTTTGTTTTTTTGGAGGGGGGGGGGGGGCATTGACCCCAGGGTATGAAAAGCGTACATAGAAAAAAAGGGGGTGGGGGTGGGCGGGGGGGGGTGTATGGGAGAGTATTAGCCATCGTACGCTTTTCAGTTATTGCAATAAAACAAAAAAATTGGGTTTAATTACCGTATACTTTTTCAACAAAGTAAGTTTAAAAATAGCACGTAGACACCGTATCTCTAAAGGAACAATGAACTAGTCCATACAAAATACAACCACAAGACGTTATCACAGACATTCACCATTCTGATGGTGGCACTATTGTACACAAAGACAGAGGGTGAGTTGAAACCAAGCGTATGGAAAAGTGTACATAGGGGAGAGAGGGTTAAAAAAAAAAAGGAGCCAAAATGGAGTTTACGTACTCTATAAAATTAAGGGGCCCTACGGGAATGGATTCTATCGGTGGTTTCTCGGCTACAGAAATGTCTAAGTTGCTACTGAATTGTAATACGATGGTGTGCTGAAAAAACAGAACAATATGGAAGCTAATTAAAATGAGAGAGACCGACGGAGAGAGACAGACACACAACACAGAGAGAGAGAGAGAGAGAGAGAGAGAGAGAGAGAGAGAGAGAGAGAACCTGTGGGGAGGAAGCAAGGTTTGGGATAAAGTTAAATGCGGCATAATTAAAAAAAAAGAATGAACTTCTCAAAGTCCTGTGTTGGGAACAAATAAACAACAACAGCAATAACAAGAACACCTACGCAATCTTCACACAATCAAATTTTGCAAAGGTTCAAACATAAAGCCTAAAGTTTAGGCATTAACGAATTTCTGGAATTTTTGCTGCATGACGAAATTTAAGCCAAATTTTGCAAGGCATAATTCCGTCAGACTTTAAGTCTTCTTTTAGTCATGTCTTCTACTCCCAGATTTGGCTCTGTCTAGATGATATCAGGACAGAATACTGCCATTCGCGTCAGGATTTCCTAGTGGCTCACTCTAGATGATATCAGGACAGAATACTGCCATTCGCGTCAGGATTTCCTAGTGGCTCACTCTATCCTCAATTGAATGATGTAACAGCGGGCGTGTATCAGGGGACACAACCAAAAAAATACTAAATTTTCTTTCGGTTGCTGTTTGCTTCCCTTTTCAGACTAGGCGTGTCCGTCGAAGACTAGAGAGAATATTTTCCGTGCTATTATAGAGAAGATGTAATGATTTAAATTCTTCTATGAACTCATACGCGACTCCATGGATATGAATCATTTATCCAAGCATTAATTAACAATTTTACAATCACTGATATCACACTAATTGATCTAAATTATACAGAAAGCGTGCACATAATTATGACATAATTTGGATACAAAAGAAGCGATCAAGTTCTTTTTGAATTTTTGGCTATGCAAACTAGAATCTTCTTTCCGAACCCCGGGGTCTGAATCTGTCGGAATTATCGACACAGAATAAAATCAGATAGTCTTGGGCCTATCGTTGACTATTGTAATGTAATGTAACGTAATGTAGCGTAATTAACTTGTGCAGCGCACATATCCACACATACACACACACAAATGATGTGCTCTATAAGGCACTGAACTGAAATTACAAATAGTATTAACATAAGATCAATTCATCACGCTCCCACTCACACACATTAACAAACACTTGATCTACTCTCATCCTCAAATCTCTGCGACCAAAAAGGGACATCATTCAGTTTCAAGAAAAACAGTCCAAAACAATACTGTTTTGAGCCTATTTTTAGATGTGGCGATGGTCCCACTTTTCCTGGTTTCAACGCTAAGGTTGTTCCACAATTTAGACCCACCATGGCTGCCAGAAAAGAAAAAAAAATGAAACTACGGGGCTAAAGTTCATCTGATCGGCTCTCAAGTTTCACAACAGGTCATTTCTGCGTTAAACCAGTGTGTAAGCACAGTGAGTAGCCTATCGGTGGCGGAGCGGTGAGGATGTCGCGTTGCTTCGCCATTGTGTTTACCAAATGAGTAGGTCATCGTGACCCAATTCTGACCCGACGGCATTGTTTGGTAATAATTTTTGATATAATCATCGAAGTCCACGCATTAATTTTGTTATTAAAATGATGGGAAACAGGTGAGAAGACTATTTATGTGACAAAATTGTGCACAGGCGTCCTCAGTAAGTTTAAATGTATTGCTTTGAATCTTTGAATTTGGGTTTAATCATGGACAGTCGTATGGAACTGGGGTACTTATAATTATCAGTATCTGAAAAAAAAAACGTTGCCGAAGAAGTCAATGGATTCACCCCCTAACTTGTGCAAAGTCTCACATTGGCTTTATTTGTAAATTTCCATACTTTTGTCCCAAAGAACAGGTCTGTCATGTACCAATGTGATCACAAGTTCTGTGTCTATGTCCTCCATGGTAGGAAAAGTACTGACATCACATGTTTAGTTAGGAAATGTGTGTGCGGGAACTGCGACGGCGATGGCGGGAAGTCGACAAGTATGAACACACTCATAGACTCCAATGTATATTTCAACGCCGTAGACGGCACGGCGTCGTGTCGGTATGAAATATGCGCCGTCCTAAACACGGCAAGATGCCGTGGTCGATGTGTATGTAAGTGCCCATAGACTGTAGTGGTTATTTCAATGCACGGCGCCGTGCCGTCCACGGCGGACGGCGAAAAGTCGATGTGTGTGAAAGGGCCATTAATTTTGAAATTTCCTCCTTGAAAAACTCAGCGCACCCAAATAGTTACCGTGTATGCTAAACACAGGTCTACACATAAAGGTTCAAACACACAGTGGACGCGGCTATCTCACGTGACGTTGTCTCGTTGACGTGAAGTGAGGTACCAAACACAGTGGGCCATTTTGTACGCGCTGTCGTGTCATGACTTTGACTAGCCTTGAGGGAGAGGTTGGCCCAAAATGGCCACCGAGATGGAAGGAGTGGAACTTATTGTATTGTATTGGCTAAAAAGAAGACGCTTCTACGGAAGGCGATATTGGGTTCACCAAATATTTCAACGACGAAATACTTTTGTAGAATTTCATCACCTCATCGATGTAGTTCTCAACGATGAAAAGAAATGTATATCTTATTTAGTTATAAGAATGAAACCTGCAACGTTTTCTTTGCTACTGGACGAGGTTGGACCCAGAATAGAAAAACGTGAAACCAATTTTCGGAAACCTTGATAGTGTATAGAATACACTGCAAGCTGTGAGAAAGACGGTAGGTTTTAGTGCAACCATAAAAAGCCCACGTGAGAATTTTGACCCGGTAATCGGGAGACGAGAAACTGACGCGAGGTAACCACTGTGGCGCCAACGCATTATTGTGGTAGCGATAAATAAGACCTCACGGGAACTCTCGTCAACGGGACGTTAGGTCACGTGAAAAAGATGTGAGGTTGCCGTGTCCACTGTGTTTGAATCTTAACGCAAGGGCGTACCGCTACTAATACTGGTACTACACATGTACTACTTCCGGTACTAGGCTAGATTCAAAATGTAGGTCAGCCGCAGACCATTGCACACGTAGAAAATAGAGAATATCTAGAATTTTCAACAAATCTATGCACTAATACTCAAATTGTACTGAACCCAATCAGATTCTCAACTTCATACATGTATTTACATGAAAATGTTCCCAAGTTGCCAAAATTCTTGCAGAAAGCTTGAATCGTCTATTGTCTCCGCCCGTTGATACTAATGGTATTGTACCATTGACATGATTATGCTTCAGTCCTTACAACAAAGATGGCCGATAAGGGCAATGGGCCTACTAAAAACAACTTTCCTTCTGTCGATCTCGATGAGTCTTCGAAGTGAACACAAAACAAATTATCAAATTCCGTGTCTTAACTTCTCCCATGTGTCACTCAACCTCGATGGCTGCCAGTTAAAAAAAAAAAATGAAACCATGGGGCTGAAGTTGATCTATTCGGCTCTCGTATCAAGTTTCGTAACATAACAGAGGTCATTTTCTGCGTTAAATCAATGTGTAAGCACAGTGAGTTGCGGAGGCGTGAGGATGTCTCGTTGCTCGCCGTTGTGTTTACAAAGCGAGTAGATAATCGTGACCCAATTCTGACCCGAAAGCATTGTTTGGTAGTTTTTATTATAATCATCGAAGACCACATATTTGTTATTAAAATGATGGGAAAGGGTGAGAAGACTATTTGCATGACAAAATTGTGCAGTGACGCCCCTAGTGTTTTTAAATATTGCTTTGAATCGGGCGAGCTGAAACCAGTCTGGTGGCTGGTGATCATACCGCACTGCTCTATAATGTCTGTCGCCAGCAATTGGTGGTGCTCCAGCTGGCACCCAGCTGGGTCCCGGTGTGGCTGGTTAGTACAAGTAGTATTTTATTTTTAGTGTGCTGCCCAATTAGGTGGTGTGCCACCACACGCCAGCCTTGGTCTGACTTACCCCCAGCTGGCTAGCGGTGTGGCTTGTTAGCAGTGTTTTAAACTTTTAGTGTGATGCATAATAATGAGGTGGCATGCCACCCAACTGGGGCCTACGTCAGCCATTTTGGAGCAATGGATGTTATCATCAGTCGACGAAGTGCGGTTTAGCCGAATCATGTGACAAAAAGAGCTGTAGATCTATTCAGTGAAGAAAAAAAAAAAAAGAGAGCAGGCTGGGAGAGGGGATCGATGGGCTTTCCAGCACATATTATTATTTCGTATCATGTTCTAAAGTTTGGATCTAACCTTATTCATACTACCGGTATTTTAAGAACAACACTGTTACTCGAGGTTCCGACATCACATGTTTTCCTTCGAACTCTTTGATTTCTTGCACTGACATGTTGATATAATAATTATGCCAATGACAAAAACATGCACACAACATCCAAAACCACTGTACTCTTCAGAGACAATGTCACAATGCTCATTGCGTCCTCGGAGTGCATTAATTGACGACCTCCTCCCATCCATTTCGGTGAATAATTTTTTTTCCGGCCGGGACTGTGACTCAATCGTGCGCGAGGTGAAATCTTCAGTCTTAGCGGTTTAAAACGTACACCGGAAATAAACGTTCAAGATATCAACAAGCAGTCAGGCAACAACTCTGAGGAAGGAAAACAAGAAGAACGTGAGTTTTGTGTTCGTCACTGTATGTTTTTAACGAGACATTTAGATCTATTTGGTTTCGCTCAATGTAGAATGGCTTAACATGGTTTAATGCTTATTCATCGTATGCAAGAATTAGATCTAATGTTAATACTAGCGGGAAAATACGACCAGAATTTGTACATGAGTACGTTTCAAGTGAGATTGAGGTTTCAGCAGGGAAAGCGATTGGGTCAAGTGTGACTAGATCTAGATCTAGAAGAGAAAATGGAAAGGCTGCAAATGAAATATGGACACACTTGACATCAGCAAGGAGAGGACACCAATCAAGGCACTGCCCATAGCATGTTTCTTTAATATTAGCGAAGGAGTCTTCAATTAGCCTTTCCATCCAGTCGTCAGGGGAAATAAAATACAGAAAACACTTATCACTAATATTAGATAAAAGGGAAAGAAAAACAAAAAAGAAGAATACAAAACACCCCCCAATAGGCCTACCTGCTGGATTTCAAAACTTCAGACATCCATGATGGTCCTAGGAAATATGGGGAAGGGTGGTAATGGGCGGGGCACATGAACAGGCACCTTACCACCTCACTGTGGAATGGAGTATGAAGGTGAATTCAAAGAAACTGATGTCACTGCTGCCAAGCCCCTCACATTGGAAAAAAAAAAGATCCAGGAATATATAACTATAACACCTTTTGTGTGACCCCTCACGTACATGGTGCAGTGAACTGTATTACTGACGGGTGGTGTGCTGACCGGTGGGACTGCTGTGTTCTACACAGTGTGTTATAGTCCAGTACAGCACAGTTATTCATGACATAGTATATGAAATAAGATATGGTGAGCCTTTCTGAATTTCAAATCCCCGTCTGATTGTAATGATATTTTAGATTGAACAGTTCATGTGTATGTATTCTCACAGTGTAATGTTGGGCAGGTATTATTAGAGTAAATGCAATGATACCAAATTAAATTCTAAATTGTCCATTGTTGTGAGGCTGTTCATATCGTTTTTTCAAATTTTATTGCATAAATTTGACTCCTCATTTGTTTTTACTCCTTGTTTTTAAACTTCGCAGAATAACTAAAGATTTATATTATTATGTACATAACTGTGTAACACTCCATGACTACTCAAATGAGTGGACTGAGTTGAATCAGGGAATTCTATGCTTTGTCAAATTGTTGTTAGTCAAAAGTTACCTACGGTCAGTATGTGAATCTTGTAGAAATGTTCTAATGGCAAAAATTGCAAAACGAACAAAAAAAAAAAAAAAGAAATTTTGTGCTTGTCACAAGTTTTGAACTCATTAATTAGTTATTTAGGTTGTGGAAGGAGTATTGTATTTTAAAAGTTACACAATGTTAGTCAGGTCCATATTTCATATTCTAAGTGTTAATTGCATTTACATTTACAATAAAAACACCCACACAGAGGACTAATTCGCCAGGGGGGTACTGCCCCCTGCAACCTCTCACTCATGGATGCGCCTAAAATCCCATCCTTGTAATATCCTTATACTAAAACTATAAGTTATAGTGTGACTCGTATAGAACTTCTCTCATTATTTAACTCACTACTTTCACGTATTGATCGTCTGATGTATAGAAACTGACAGACATATATGATGTTGTGGATTGTGTGAAAATATCACTTGCTGTCCCATATTAGTAGATCTCCATACTTTAAAAATTTAAGGGAGTTACTTTTTCAGGTTTGTCACACACCAAGATCTCGTGCTCAAAGGACACCAATTTTTTTTTTTTGGCAAAGTATGGTTGAGAACTGATGATTAAATTTGACATTTTTAATTAGTTGTTCGAGTTTAAGACATTTACCTTCCCAAACAGCACAAACTCATGGGGATTTGCAATACATTCAGTTGTATTTGAGAAGTTAGTTGTATCCTTCTTCATGAAATTTGCAAGGAGAGAATGTGGCACCCAATGACATTTCGTGTTGGTTTTCAGGTGAGGATGAAAAAGTATGTTAAGAATGTTATAGACGGCATTCTTGCATTTATACATAATAGTAATGTGGTTTTATTTTAACTAAACAACATGGAACTATTGAGACATTGTGATGGCATTCTTGCATGCAGCTTGCGGACATTATGTGAAATTCTGAATTGTCAGAATGTAATTCAAACACAGAATTACAACTGGAATTATACCAGGAGCATTGACACAAGGCTTTGCAGTTATACAATGCAGGACAAAAAAATGCAGTCACTAACTTAAAAAATTTAAAAGAATAGGGACATTGTCAATTTTTCCTCTAAGCTGCGCAGTCACTGTATTTGTCATGATCACATTAGCATCATAAATGCCGTGCTAGGTCACGACGTCAGTGAGTTAATTTTTACGATCTTGTTGATTATAACCAGCGTAATTTGTCCTTGAGCTGTTCTCGTGAACAGTTTGTTTTGAAACACCTTTTTTCTGATAGATGGAGAGAAGGAGGGGCGAGACAGAATAAATGTGTAGCTAGGAATGACAGAGCAGTTCTCGACCCCGTGATTTTGATTAACATAGATAAGGGGCGAGTAAAGGTAGTTTATTTAGACGCTTAGTTGGCGTTCGGAAATTCGTGCATAAGAGTAGAAAGCACGGGGTTTGAAGATTTTAGTAGTTAATGTTTCGCATTTTAAATTTTGTCTAGACCGTAAAATTGACCTTGATTTTGGCGCAAGGCCATGACAAGCATAAATTAATATTGCAGGCTGAGCTGAAGCGACTGCACCAATCAAATTTATGAATCTGGACGGAAGGTCGAGACATAGCTTTAGTATTTAAACCCGTGCAGAGCTTAGATAGAGGCCACATGTAGACAATCCATTTACGAGGTGGACGGCGATAGTCCTCAGCCAGATGAGAGACATAGAGACGCAGTTGAGCAGTCCATATTGTGAGGAGCGCCATGATTTAAAGCTCCAGAGCCTAAGCTACTTGGTTTGATATGAACCCACAGCTTTTACATCCAGCGCTCTCACTCCCAGTGAGGGCCTAATGGTGAGAGTTCATACTAATTTGTAATGATGAAAGTGAACCGTTCTACTTACTTTTGAAGACAGTTTCAGAGCTACCGCCAGACAACGCATGGTTGTACAAGCATTCTCCATGGCGTGTCTAGAGGAAATGTCCATATCATAACATGTCTCATTGAATTAATAGAATTTAAACTGTTATATCCGTCGCCACGTGCGCGGATTCTATTTGGCATCTAACTCGTATGACCTGCAAGTAGTTAGAGTGAATAAGTTAGTCTTTATAGAAAGCTGTAGTTTCATTAGTTAGATTCAGTTGCCTTTGAATTGATATTTATATTTATAATTATATTTGTTACATTAATTCCTGTAATTAAACTGCCCTACAGTTCTGCTAAAAATCAAAGCAATTGATTTATTTAGTTTTTAGAGTGCAAGTATTTTTTTTTGTGTGTTCGTCGATTGTGGGAGCGGACCTCGAAAGAGTGTCAGTCGAATTCTCCCCATCTAACCCACATCGCGACAGTATTGGTACTGTGCAAATCAAAATGTTGCCTCTCATTTTAGTTTATAAAATATGATTTTTTGGCCACTGTTTGTTCAAAGCATCCAAAGTTCTACTCAGTGGTTTGGAAAAATTAGGGGGAATGTTGATCATGGTTCATATTAAGGTAATAGAAATGTAAAATCTGAAGTTCCTGCATTTGAAATAACTTGGCAAAGGGAAATTGTCCCTTTACTGGTCACTGAGGAAACTTGATCCAACTGAGACTAATCTCATAAATCTGGGTCAGGGTCCATTTACACCTGTGTGCCAAGTTGGCTTCCCTGGTTACACTTTGTTATATTGTAACTTGATCGGCACAGGTGTAGGGCCTTGCATTACACAGAGGACAATTTCAACTGTGTTTTTGGTAAATTGGTTTTTGACTTTCTTCCCTGGATATACAGGTGGTGGACACAAGCTAAAGCTGGGAAAATAAGTTTAAAAACCATTCACAGTTTTTCAGGGATTGATAAAGTTATTTTGTTTATTTGTAATATTTATACCAATTTATTTCGTCAGGTTTTATATCTCTTTACCAATGGTGGATCTGTGACAGTTCTGACTTTACAAAATACTCATTTTTAAAGTCTTTAATTAATCTCCAAAAATGAAATTCACAAAAATACTATTAGAACTGCACAAAACAAGAAAGTAAGACACACGTGTGATATTTTTACAAATTCAGGTGGATGGCTGAAGTATAAGACTGTGCAAAGACTGACCGGCAGCTGTTTCTTATAATGGGAACATTGTATACTTATGTTTAGCTGTACTCAGGGGGTCAGCTATTGATATATTTTTCTTTAAAAGTGCCACATTTTTTTTTTTGGGTAGGATTAAATTGAAGGTAAGTTTATTTATTTATTTATTTGTTTATTTAGTCATTTATTTATTATGTATTTATATGTTTAATTATATATCATTTTTTTTTGCGATTACATATATATATATATCTTATCCAAAACAGTTGAGTGTATTCGTGGTTATACTTGTTCTTGCATGCTTAATATTGATGTAATAAGATCGATCAGCTGTTGCAGACTTCCCTGGCAAAATAATTTTTTTTCTATTGTACATTTGGTTGTTTTTCTTTCCATTGTCTCCCAAGGAGTTGGACATTTTTCTATGCTGTGGCAAATTGATCTCACAAGTTACAAATACAGTGACAGCAGCGTTATTAATTAATTACTTTAGCACCTTTTCCTTCATCATAAAGAGAGGCGATTTTTGTGTTGTCTGTCAGTGTGATGGACATTTGTGGGCAGGATATCATATGAAGCTTTCCTGGTGTCCTGAAGGGTTAAATGTGACTGAAAATGTATTTATATGTTTGGACAAGGGCGTTTTTAGTGTATGTTGAGTGGTGTTTTCAATCAGGGGAGGTAACGGCTCATAAACTTCATAGGGTATTTTTATTTGTGATTGTGTCCCTTAGCTTGAGGCATACTTTTAGCACGGTCAGGACTCGAATGAACATTATTTTTGTTTCTGTTCTCGCTCAATCTTTTCAGATCACGCTTGTGATACTGTGATCTGTGTCTGTTTCTCTTTCATTTACTAGGTGATGGAGACATTTCTGTACCAGAGAACACAGTTTGGTATACTAGCCCTTCAAAATAATTGTGTATTATTGCAATCCTACTTCTTATGCACCGTTTCTCCCCTTCTCGTTCCATGTGGCTAAATATTCCGTCCTTACTGTCAGTATTAACAAGGTGACCTTTTCTGTCACGTTTTTTTTTTTCTCCACACCCGCCACCTGTCTTCTGTTAAATATTTTAAAATAATTTAGCTACAGTTTTTTTTTTTTACCATTATGGCACACATACGGAAAAAACAACAACAAATAATTGCTCCAACTCTCTGGAAGATTCACTCTTTCTGCGCTGTAGTTAGTGTTGTCTGATTTGTAAATTATAACAACTTAAAAAAAAATAACAACAATGTACTAAGATACCATTTGTTTAAAAGTGTTTGTTTTTTTTAAAGTTGGCATATGGAATTTTTCTCGATTTTTTTGCATTGTCAATGAAAATAATTTAATCTGTAAACAAAGAAAAATAATAAAAACTATGCTTTTGAATTTGTCTAGATTCACCGCCTGTGAGAAGTGAATTTACTGGACTGGTAAACATAATTTGGGAATTCTTTTCTTTTTCGTCGACGTTCCTGAAAAACTACGAAGAATAAAAATTATAATTATATTGTTTGGGCATGATTCACACTTCAAGAGTGAATGCTGATTTGGACACAAATACAGATTTTCTACCTGTGAGAAGATTTCAGCTTGACACTCTAGTGTGTACAGATGATAGACCAAGAAACACGGAATAATAAGGTGACTGTTCTGTGTCATTTGAGAAAATGGACCTTGATAAAAGTTAAAACTGTTATTTGGACAACGCAGACTTTGGCCCAACTTATAACTTTCTGTGCCACTTGCCTTTGATTTGAAACAGAATACAAATTTCAGAACGCATTGTTTTACAAATTCTTCAGCTGAACAGAGTTTACCTGGTACGTTAAAAAGACTATTGTCAAAGAACATGGTTATAGTTGTGTATAAGTGCACGGCGCATAATAAAAAGTCGGGGGATTCCGCTGCTGGTTAACGTTAGTGACCGTGAATTTTTGATAGTAGTTAAAAGTCCACATATTTTTAGGCCATACTGGCATCTTGTACATGTATTTAATTGGTGAACATTTTGTGCATACTGAAAGGCTTATGTTTTCCTTAGGCCATGACAGTCGTTTGACTTAACTTTCGCAGGGACTCCACCTGCTGGTTAGATCAGTGGCCGCTAAATTTTGACAATATTGTGAAAGGCCTTCGTATTTTTAAAGCCATAATGGCTTCGGGGAAACTCCGCGTACTAGTATTAGTTAGCGTGGGTGGCCGTGAAATGTTGATGATACTGAAACTGAAAAGCTTACGTATTTTCAGGCGATCGTGGCTTGCTGTACTTGATTTGTGCATTGTCTTCACTTACCTGGTGACATCAGTGGCTGTGAAATTTTGATGATTGTAAAAAGCCTACGTAGATCTAGTTGGGTTTTTTGGGGGGCTGGGGGGGGGGGTGGGGGGATGGGGGTCAGGGGGCGATAATGCCATCTTGCACTTCTTGTTCTATTTTTTTTTACTTTTTGTTTCTTCCCACCTTGACATCCTGTGATTGTTTATGATTTCCACATTGCCGTTCCTTCCTGCATACGTACACATAGGCATATTATTATTATTGCCTCGTTCATCAGTCGGCATTTTCCCCTCAAGCTTGATTGACAGGCGGTTGTTTTTTTTTCTTTTCGGTTTTTTTTTTCTCCTCTCTCCTAGCGATTCGTTTATCTCACCCCCCCCCCCCCCAACCCCACATCTGGTAGATATCCGCGTTTTTTATTTTTTATTTTTGGTTGTTGGTTTTCTCCCTGGCAAATTTCTCCGGCTTATGAGCCGGTACTCCAAACTTCATAGCTGAAATGTTGATTCGCCATATGGCTGCTGTCCATCAGGCAACCGTTTAGCCTACATGCAATTACGCCGCGCTCGACAGTTTATTTACACAGGCACTTTAATAATCCGCACGAAAAAATAGAGCCGCCCTTTTTGCCTCTCGCCCCCAAACCGGCTAGGAAAAATAAACTTTGCAATCTTCGTCTGTGGCAATCTACAGCCAATCAGAGTTGTTTTCATTCCTAGATTTCCTCCAGTAGCCTATTTGTGGGTCGCTGGGGGGGTGTTTTTCTAAGAATTTTCAATTTTCAAGTTATTTAATTAAACAAGTCTGGATCTAAGCATGTCAGAGCGTTGCTTTGAGCTGCAATCCGGGGGAAGCGGTGGCTTTGTTTTTGCAGTGCCCGCGCCCAAATAGATTAGCTTTCTTTCTTTCGTTCCGCCTTTCATTTTCATTCTTCTTCCGTCTTTCTGTCTTGCAAATCTATTCTCGTGTTTTTTTTTTTCGGTTGTTGTCTTTTTTTTCCTGTTTTCCACAGTAATGTTTTTTCGTCTCCCCCCCCCCCCCCCTCCCCTAAATGTTTATCATTACGACTTTCTTTCATTCTTATTCACACATACTTCGACGATCTCTTCTTCATCCACCTCTCCACTTGCACTGTTAGTCATCTTTTATCGACCCCTCCCTTCCCCCCCTCCTCCCCCCCCCATTTCTCCCCTATCTTTCTTTCTTTCTTTACATGATTTCATCTGTCCGTTTCCTTCTTTTTCTTTCACTCTTACCTTTTCTTTTATTCTTTCTACTTCATCTGGTTTCTTTCTTTCCTGGTGTGCTTTTTCAAAATGGCCTCAGGAATGGTTTGTTTATTTAGCGAGGTTTTGTAAGGCTGCATTTATTTGTTTTTGTTTTGTTTACCTTTTTTTCCCTCTCTCTTTCTCTCTCTTTCTTGTGTTTTCCATTTCCCGGGTTTGTTCTTGCTCTACTTGCAGGGTTGTGCAAAAGCTTAACACAACAAATGGCGCACCATAACGAAAAAACACCAACAGAACCCACCAGGCCCTACAGGAATAGTTTTCTGATACGACAATAGAAGTGAATCGCCCGTTACAACAAATGAGGCGTAGAGGAAAGTCAAGCTTTTCCCCCTTTATGACCCGGCTGCCGACACTCATCAGTGACGTCGCGGGTGTGACACGGAGTTATGGCCCGTTACTCTCTCTCCCTCTCTCTCTTTCCCCCGATGTTCCACTCCAAAAACCTGAATTTGTTATTTTCGTTTTCCCTCCCTCTCATCGTCTCCTCCCCCCGACCCTCACCCAGCTCGAGGCCGCTTTCCTCCACTCATTGCTAAATTGAGATATCGTAAAATTAAAATTTTGTCATGGGAATAGAAAGAACCGTCCTGTTATACACCAAATGCCTGAATTCTTAGCTTACTGAATGCCTAGTTTTCGGAATGGTGTATTCTTTAGATTCATTGTTTACGCTGACAAATCAGAGTGTGTCATGTCCAATTTTATTCATTGCCCTTAAATGCCTGTACAGTAGATGTCCAAGACGCAAGATGTGTGACTTAAATTTTCGTAACCCAATAAAACTATTGATGTGACCATGTTGAAGACATTGCAGTCATTTGAAGTTTCATTCAGGTTACAAGTTTCAAACTTGTTTTTCTCAACTTGACTAATTTGGACATAAACCATTCTGGTGCCAGCCCTTGAAATAACTTTGTTGTATTCAGTATTGAGCACACAGTTCAGCACTACACGTAGTATCTTATTTCAATTAGTCAATATGACTAGTTACATCCTGAGAGATGTCCAGCCACTCGTGTGTACCAATCGCGCTGATCCGAGATATGATAACAATAGCAATGTAGTCCTCCAAAGCTGTACGGGTGTCACGAATATCAAGAACATTTTAAAGCGGCGTCCTGGGACGTAATTGTATGTTTTCAGGTCAAGCATAATAATTTGAACACGAGCAGTAATTCATTTAAAAAAAAAGTGTACATGGGATGAGTTGCTTTGTCTCTGAGGCGCCAGGAAACTAAGACGAGCCACGGTCAAATATTATAGTAATTAAAGTAATTTATTCTGTTTTGCCTTTTGTTCTGTTGTCATGGAGAAAGCGTAGGTTCATTTCTGTGCATGGAGCTAATCTTTCAGACGGCCTGGGTCCACAATTACACAGTGCAAGAATACCGTCATCCTTTTATTTTGAAGAAAGTTGATGGCAAAAGTTTTTCCTTTGCTCAGTTTCACAACTCTACCGTTTTACGGCAAAAGACCGCATGAACCAAAACCAAAATTTAAAGGAGATGTTTAAAACAAAATTTAAAAAATTGGGCAATGCTCTCCACTTTCTTCTCTGTTCATTTTTCATCTTTGTGATAACTAAAAGGAACTATTAGTCATACAAATTAATAACCCTGTCAGACCACATTTCATTGATTCTGAAAAATTAATTTTGACTCAGATTGGCATATGCGGTCTTTGTACGTAGAATGGCAGAACTGCCTTGTATCCTTGTATTTTTCTTAACCTAGAACCATGTATCCAACAAGCTATCCTGAAAACTATTGATTTAAAGCGTAGTTCTCATAAAAGGCTGCGAGTCGTTGTAAATTTTGTTTGAATTTTTGTTTTTGAGAAAATTACTCAAACGATATAATACAAAATACAGAACACAGGTAGTTCCATTATGCGAGAAGTGGAGCGAATATATGGAAAAGAAATGGTTTTTCTGCGGGTTGGGGGAGGGAAACATAAATTATAATTCCAAAATCCAATATTTCTGAATCGCACAATTACTTCTTATATTAATAATAAAACTAAACTACGCGTCCGGCCACTCCAGAGGCGCAGATTACCCGCCTCAGCTATTCTGTTTCATCAGCGCAAGCCTGGCTGGGTTTTCCATAATAATTGAATTGACGTTGTACGCAAAACAATGAAGCGAAAATTATGTCTAAACCGCCCTCTTTCTTCTGGGTTTGTTGTTGGAAATGTTCAGCTTGTTTATCCGGCGAAAAGAGTTTGTTTAGCACAGGTAAGGAAAGGCAATAATAATAATTATGGAAAAAGAAAATGAGTGTTCATATTTAAGTAAGGGCAGAGTAAACTTGAAGCGCGCAGTGCGGTCCTTGTGGAAAGCACATGCTTTGATAGATGCGGTCAGTTAAAAACGGCGTTCCCCAAAAGTTTGGTTCAACGGAACTTTTATTTTAAGATTTCCCTGAACCCAAGAGTATCTTAGACAGTGGCGTAACCACTGAAATAAAAGCTTCAGGGCCCATAATCGCGGAAGCAACTTTATTATTTTTTTTCTTGCATTTTGTGTACCTCTTTAATCCCATTTGAGAAATTTTCCTTTCTGTCATTGCAGCCCAGTTACAACTGGAGCAGACACGTCGTCGCCACAGTGCAGCGCCGGTCGACGTTGTTTTTTTTGGGGGGGTGTGCAGATGAGGAAGGGAGTGGTAGGGATGAATTTTATTCAATTTTGCCCGGGCAGCGGCTTTTTCAGCCTGCTCCATTCGATTTCCAACTGCCAAGGTATCTTTAACATGCGCAATGTGCACACGGGCCCTCCGAAGTTTTCGTCCTTATCCGAGAAGAGTAGGTGCTCGATTCTACCTCCAATAGGATCAGGCACAGGAAAATATGAGAAAAATCCCAAACTTCCAACATGTCTGCACCGACCGGGATTTGAACCCGGTACCTTTGGCGTGAGAGGCGAGCACCTTGCCTCTAGGCCATGGTAATTGAACTTTGGATGTTGCCCTATTGTTGCTGGTTGGGAAGCGGCCCCATGACAGTTCAAGCCTGGGGGTTCCAAAGTTGTAATTCCGCCACTGTATCTCAACCCTTTTTCTTTTTGTCCGCGCCCAACTTAATTCTCTCCCCCCCCCCCCCTCCCGAAAGTGCGCCCCACCATGGTCGGACAAAATTAGTATACAGCATAATTATATCTCTACGCCCCATTTGAATCTGAAGTCTCATACCCAACCAAAATATTGGCCGCGCCCTACTTTGAGAAACACTGGTCTCAGAGCAGAACTCCCCAGCTTTCCGAATTAATTCCCCCCACCCCGAAAGTGCGCCCCACCATGGTCGGACAAAGTTAGTATTCAGCATAATTATATCTCTACGCCCCATTTGAATCTGAAGTCTCATACCCAACCAAAATATTGGCCGCGCCCTACTTTGAGAAACACTGGTCTCAGAGCAGAACTCCCCAGCTTCCGATTTCTGGGCTTCACTGAAATGCCTCATGTGGCATAGCAGTTGTGTAGAACGTTTTGAGATCAGAGTAATGTAAAATGAAGTACGAAAGCTCATAGGAGGTGAGGAGTGTGTATGTGTGTGTGTGGAGGGGTGGAGGAGGTTGCCTTCAGCATGCGAAAAGCATACGCCAGAGGTGGGGGCCGGGGGGGGGGGATTTATGTGCGGCATATACCTTTTTTAGTCACAGTTGTGACTTAAGAAGTTCGATGTATTCATAATTTTGAACAGTATCTGTTGTGGTATCATGAAATCAAATAATTATAGACTATATATCTAATGACACGTCAAACAGTTCCTACAAAATGCCATTTAGCCCTCGGGGCCCCATCACCCCATGTATACACAGAAATGCTTCATTCGGCTGCAGTTCCCACAAAAACTCAAGGCGAGGAGAGCTATTTTTCAGTAATTTCTACACTATACGAGTACATCAAATCAACCAAGTGATCATGAAAAGCCCTTAATTATGCCCCTAAGTATAAGAAGAAATGCTCACAAGATCAGAATTTTCCCCCACAGGCAGAAATGGTGGCGGTGCCAGGAAGGTTTATAGTTTCAGAATATATCTAGGCTATTGGGCATTCAACATTTAAATGGTCCTACACTCGTACATATTGGGGTGGGGGGGGGGGGATAATCAAAATCGGATGGCCCCTATGCGGAACTCTGATTTACGACAGACAAAACATTGAGATTCCGCTGAACCCTTTGTGGGAACCGCTGACAAAGAAGACAGGAACTTGACTCTGGTCATGAAATTCAAGATCGTATTTAATTTGTTTTTCTCTCATAATGATATTTCAGGTCTCAAGCGTGCTTCGTAAACATCGTCAATTGTTTTTTTTTGTAGTGGCAAAAAATACTGGCGAAACTTTTGGTGTCCCGAGTGAGATCAAAAGGATTTAGAGAGTGGAAGCGATTGTTGTGGTTTGGATGGTGTTCGTGCCAGCACACCTGTGGAAATTTGCGTGTGTTTGTCTCTGTGTTCAGTCATATAGTCCTATCTGTTCTTGTTTGGTGAGATAGCGAGAAGTTGTTGGTGTATTCTTTCAATTAAAGGAACGGAATTGATGCAGATGTGTTATGTTATATGTTTGACATCTTTCTGGCAGTCTGTCCGACCGGCCATGAGGCAGTCCGTCCATCTGGCAGTCAGCCTGTCTGTTTGTGTGTCCGTCTACCTGCCTGTCCACCAGTCGGTCCGTCTGCCTGTCTGTCGGCCTTTCTGTCAGTCCGCCCATCTGCCTGTCCCCCCGTCGTTGCTCTATAGTGTTGGCACTATGTACTCAGTGAGCATAATTATTATACATGAATCCTATTACAGTTTCATTTTTACTCAGTATAATTTTCACTTCGACCAAAATGTTGAACTCACTAGGTTTACTGCTAGTACACGGTCTCACGGGGGCATTTGTACAATGCAATATCTTACCTTCTAGAAATGATGCTTGTCCAGACTCCCAGAGTTATGTTTATTCAGCGCATCAGGCGGAAGGATTTCTTCTGATGTGCCGGTAAGCAGTTTGCTCTGTTCAGTTGTAACTATGACAAAACACAAACAAACAGCAAGAAGACGAGTTCAGTGAGATCGAGTGAAGTTGGCATATTTTGTTTGTGTTATTTTTGCTGACTTTTCTACTGCCGTTCAGCTGACGTACTCGATACTTTATTTCAGGCCACTGCTCACATTTTGAGGGATTTCAAAGAACATTTAAGCTTCTTA
Source organism: Onchidella celtica (assembly GCA_963931925.1). Classification (NCBI taxonomy): domain Eukaryota; kingdom Metazoa; phylum Mollusca; class Gastropoda; order Systellommatophora; family Onchidiidae; genus Onchidella; species Onchidella celtica. Next base: position 14,937,321 of record OZ007571.1, on the reverse strand, counting down.
TCCCTGGCCTGCAGAGATATCGGTGGACACATAAGAAAACACGCACAACACTCAAAATTTGTGTTTAGCGATATCGCCGAAACAAACACAGTTCTCCTATCGAGTGAGCCCTCGTGGTTTGCGTTGTCGGAACTCTCTTTCTTTGCGTCCTAGCCTTGCAAAAGTTGTGTTTTGTGTATACCAGTATTTACATAGAGTCACTTCAAATGTAGAGGTTTACTTACAAGTCACAAGCTGTTTCTATTCTTTGTGTAAATGCCAGATGCTTCTTGCTTGACCGATTCTGGTTGCTTTGAACCACCGTTTACGTCCTGCCGCCTGTCTCTATTTCTCTCTCTGTCTTTATCTATCTATCTATCTATCTATCTATCTATCTATCTATCTATCTATCTATCTATCTATCTATCTATCTATCTATCTGTCTGTCTGTCTGTCTGTCTGTCTGTCTGTCTGTCTGTCTGTCTGTCTGTCTGTCTGTCTGTCTGTCTGTCTGTCTGCCTGCCTGCCTGCCTGCCTGCCTGCCTGCCTGCCTGTCTGTCTGTCTGTCTATATTTTGTTTACGCCTTGGGAAACTGAAAATTGGTTCAAGCATCTTGGTGCTTCAGCCAACCACCAGGGATTAGGAAAGCGATATCTATTGCCTTCTTAATGAAGACTCTACCGGTGGTATTAATATTTTGCATATTCCACTGTTCGTTTAATTTCAGATGTGATATACTGAGAGTGACCAGTGTAATTTCCAATTCCTGGGCCTGCAGGTAGTAATTTTCACCATCCTGGAGAAAGCGGATTCCCACTGACACCAGTCTGCCTGATGTGTAATGTCTATATATGCGCACGTCCCAGATTGTACCACCATCACCATCATCTTCAGACACAGCAGGCACTACGTCCAAGCATTCATCTTTGGCCCAACACAGCGGCTACCGTCTATATGTCTGTCATCATGTAACCAACATGGCATTATAGAAACTAGTCAACTACTGTAGTTCAATTTGGAAGTCCAAGTAGAGTTGTAATTGGCTCTTGTGCCTTACTTGGTGTGACTAATGTTGAACTGCAAGTCGAAACTGAGATTTTTGTCCAACTTCAGTGTTGTCGGGAAAGGAAATCAACACGGTACCCGTCTTCAGGAATTGTCTTGAGAATTTTTGAAACATCGTATGAAGAAGATCCAGACCATCCCAGCCACACACACGTCATAAAGCCTGTCTACAGGTGTGTCAGGCAACTAGCGGTGGTCTTGGTGGGCAACAGATCACGGGGACCAACTTGTTCCGGTAGTATGGAAGGCAAAAGGGCAGCGACGACCACGGCAGAGTCAGATGACAGTGACGGGGAAACGGAGGTGGAGGTAAGATTGTTTGGTGTCTGAACCTCTGTGTGAGGTGATTGAAGAATCATAACCGGGGATGAGGGCTGACCTCAACCTTATATAGATCTTCGTCAGCTCTCAGCCTGTGTAGAACTTATTCATGTATCATTATGCATTCATAAAAAAATACGAAACATGCAAGAATATAGTTACGTTCAGGCTTGTCGAGTGGTTTCGGTCTATTTTTAGCCCTATGAAGATTGGCCAGTTGGCACACAAAATATAAAAACCACAGAAAATCTGTGGAGTCGCAGCAAGGCTTGATTAAGATTAATATACCGAAAGCTTGATTTGTCTACCCTTTTCATTTGCGTTTTAATGTATCGTTTATGTATCATTTCTTACGCGAGGCTTTGCTACATACAACTTTTTCTTTATTGTGCCATATTTTATCAGTTCGTACAATGTTCACATAGCTGTAGATTGGAACACCAATCCCCACCCCCCCCCCCCCATATCTTTCATCCAGGCTCCAGTCTATCCATTGATTCACCGTTCGATTTACTGGTCCATGCATTTATTCATCCATTCCGCTATCCGGTGCCGTGATTATCCGTCTTAACTGGACATCCCTGTAACCTGAAAAAAAATATTAAAAAAATAGAGCTGAACTGACAAAGTCCGCCCTACTTGATCGCTAATTCTCTGTACGCGTTTACATGTATGTTAAAAGCCGCTTCTACCAAGCACGTTAATCATTTACTGTATGAATCATTTTTTAAAGAGAAAGTGTTTTCTGTTGCCGACTTGGGTAAATAAATGGTGAGCTTTGACAAGCATCTTGACGCTTCACAAACCGTTTTCGTGCCACTACGCTCCTGTGCGTTTCTTCGTATGAATTGTTTTACAATTGTTTTACCAGATGCTCATTTGCTGTCGTCTGTACATCGCTCTGCGCTCGCACATTGCTCATTCTGACATGTTGTCTTTTATATCGCACATTTCCTGACGTTGCATACTTGAGCTCTGGTTCTCATCTGATATTTTTATGCGCATTCATGTGGTGGCGTTGTGAGAACGGCGTTACAAGCCTGACATGAGATGAAGCGAAGAAGATTTCCTGAATTGTTTTAAAAGAAGACCGGGCGTATAACCCTTTTATGTAAGACGATAAAAGAATTGCTTATGTTTGCCACAGACGGTCACGGCGCAGGTGTTGAGATGTGAAAATGTTGCTGTTGAAACGGGTGCCAGAGCCACAAGATGTGGGCGTGGGCTGGGCCCCTGGAAGTGCCAGCCAATCAAACCAGTGTCGTCAGGGGCAGCCATGCTAAACATTCTGGGGGCGTCCATGGCGACCTTGGTTTTTTCTTTTGGGGGGGGGGGGGCGTCGGGAAGAAAAAGGAGGGGGGGGGGGTTGTGGAGGTGGTTCGAAAAAGTAATCATGTCTGAGCAGTGAAGGAGACGGCGAAGCCATGACGGTTTAACTGAGCAGTGCCAGCTTCCTCCAACTGAGTTTAGACACAATGTCAATGAAACAAAAAGTCAACAGCCTAAAAATGCCGCGAGAAAAGGTTTGCAGTGGATGGATAACGGCAGACTGGCAACTTGCTGTGGTCGTTGCTCAGGTATGGCAGCCGCGCCAGCAGAGATGATGGCTTTCCTGAACCACAACCGTCAGGACCGTCAGCAATGGGGGTGGGAGGGAACGATCTCCATATACAATTGAAATGATTATTTCTGAGAAGTCTGTAAAAATTATATAACAGAGTAATGGTCTTTTCATTGCAATTCCTCATGGTATGGCAAGAGGGGGCAGACAAAAGAAAATAATGGAATATTTGAATGTTGTACAGAAAGTCATATTTGACATAACTTAGCTGAAATTGACAAGGCTGTTCAGTATTGTAATTCACAGCTTGCTTGCGAGGTTTTAAGCAACTGTGATAGGACGTTAATGTTTATAGTTTTGTAAAGATACGAAAATGCGGTTGGCGTTTTATATCAATTGACTGTCTTCACGACGTATCAGTCAACGCTTGAGATTCAATGCAATTTAATTTCTATTGTAGCCTGGGAGGAAGTAAACAACCGGCAATTGTGGGAATTCATATGAATGAAACAAAGAAAACTTTGTCTGCTATTCGCCATGCATATCACCAGTTGTGTTTGACGGAAGATGCCCCCGGAACGCTACGGCACTGATAATTATGGCTCCTTGTTTCCGTTCCGGCTGGGAAAGCTGATGAGAAGAAAAGTTGGTGGAGTCGACCATTCGATTGCCTCCCCTTGGTCATGGCGATTGTTCCGCCAGCTCCGTATGGGCTCGGGGTGATTCTCGCCTCATTAATGGGCCATCAGCGCCCGGCTCGGGGAAGGTACCCGTGGTGCCTGTACTCGGGGTTTACTCCCCCCTAGGTGTTGATGGCTTGTACAGGAGTTGCTTGAAGATCTCAAGACGTTGCTCTGTGAGCAGGAACCCCACGCATTACGCACCGTGTAACGGAAGGTTTGCTGGTAGTGTTTGCGTTCGCTGTGCGAGGTGTCGGTACACTGATCACTGCGTCATCCCATTGTTTGACCCGATAGTACAGGGCAAGCGGTGCATAAAGGGTAGCCGGTTCGGTTTACACCTCAGACATTCATGTACATTGTGTTCAGGTTCCGACTTATCCGCAGGGAAATCTGTCACTATGGTATTGCTGCATGTCTAAGTCATTTATCTTACGTCAGCTGTGCTCATGAATAGATCTGTGAAATCATCCACTGTGATGGCTATTGAGAAAATTTTGACGTACAAGGGCAACAGAAAATATGGCTTAGCGCCTAATGGTGTTATTTTATTATGAAATATAGTACATTTGTGCCGATGATTATATCTCCAGTAATCTTACGTTTCAACTGTTAAAAAACAACAACAACTAACAAACAAACGTTGAACCAGCAAATTATGCCTTTATTTTGGTTGTGGCTAATTTTTATGTGTGGATTCAAAGTCTGTAATCTGCACTTTTCTCTGCTATTATTATGAAGGTTTCTGTTCGTTGGGCGTAAAACCAGAGATCTGGCATTGCTATACATGGTGGAATTATGGAGGCCTGGACTTAAAAAGGGCCCTGTAGGCGAGTTTTTTTTTTTTCTTTTTTCGGGCACACGGTGATGTAGAGGCAAGGTGCTCGCCTTTCATGCCGAAAATACCGGGTTCGAATCCTGGTCGGTGTAGGCATGTTGGAAATATGGGATTTTTCTCATATTTTCCTGTCCCTGATCCTATGGTAGGTAGGATCGAGCACCTAGTCTTCTCGGATAAGGACAAAAAAACTCAGAGGGCCCGTGTGCACGCTGCGCACGTTAAAGATACCTTGGCAGTTGGATACCGAGAAGAGCAGGCCCTACAAGGCCGCTGCCCGGGCAAAATTCTAAAAAAAACGAATCCCTAGCACAACAAGAAAAATCAAAACAAAGAAAAGTGAGGTGTAAATGCCAATGGCAGCGAAACATCCTAAAATAAAGCCCTGAACACAGTTTTTTGTTTTGTTTTTTATCATTGTTGTTATCATGGTGAGTTGAACAGGAAAAAAAAACCCACAGCAAAACCGCATAACTGGATGTTTTAAAATTAAATACATCCGCATCAAAATACATAATGTACTTGCATACCTCGACACGCAGACCGAGGGTTATCAACCAGAATGTGTCATATCCAAGTTTATTCATCGCTCTTAAATGCCTGCAGATATCCAAGACACAAGGTGTGTGACTTTATGTCATAACCCAATAAAGCTATTCATGTGACCGTGTTGTAGTTATTGCAGTTATTTGAATGTTCATTAAGGTTAGAAATTTCAAGCTCGTTTTTCTCAGTTTGGCTCACATTTATTTGATCTTGCTTATAGGTATGCGCATATCCACCATCTTGTCTGTCCGGACCCACTTAAGGCGTCGCGAACCAATCGGCGGCGAGTTCACTACTGTAAACAATGACACATGTGTATACGCACATGGGAGACGTTCGGTCAATTCTTTCACTTCCTTTCTCTTGTTTACACGGATGGTAGGGAATCGGACCAGTTTGGATACATCCTTTCCACCCCTGTCACAACAGCCAACTGCAATGGAACCAGCAGGCATTTTAACTGCTTAGACACATCTCGAAGTTACACTCATCAGCTGATCCACCGGCCATCTTGTTTGGCGGAAGTACAAAACAAAAACTTTGTGACGTAATGCGCATTCTACCTATAGGCAGCCAAGTCCTGAAAGCTAACCCAAAGCGAGATAACGAAAAAACCGCGGAAGACTCAATGTGGCCCTTACGATGACGACACCCCGTTAAACCCAAACTGAAATTCTTAGTTTGACTATTTTGGACGTGAAATATTCTGGTTGCCAACTCTCGATACACTGTAAAGAGAGAGGACAAAAGAGGAAAATATTCCTTTTTATCATTGATTACAGGATCACAGTGTGAATCTAGAAACGGTCTAAAGGTTCTGTCAACCACTGGAATATTTCTATTTATTTGTATGGGAATCAGGGCATGTTGCGTCGCCTTTCATTGAAAACTACACTTATTTGTTCAAGGATACAAGATTATAAAAATCAAACGTCGTGTAAGTTACTGGCCGAGGTTTATGAATAATGTATTATCCAAAGGTTAGAGTAACACCCTATGCCGTGGGGGTATCACTTTGTAATGTCGAGGCCGCATCAGTTTGTTTTTCAATTGCATCTCCACGTTGGCCGTATTCGAGTTGATGCGTTGACAAGGGTTTCGGTTGCCGATACGCAGGGCTGCCGGGCATGTTTCGTGCATGTCCGTGAGCGCAGGAGTGGTGTTGGCAGGACAATGAGTAATGGGTATACATATATTATGCATGTGTATGTATGCGTGTTTATATACATGCACTGTTTACGAACTGTTTGTGTATGTGTGTTTGTTTGTATAAGCTATGGTGTACCGTGCAGTGTTCGGGGCAGCATGATGTGCACCTGCGCGGAATGAGGTGTAGGGAAGGGGGCTGGGGGCTGAGGTTACCGTTTAGCAATGGATCAAGGCCTGTTATATACATCGCTGTAACCGCAAGATGGATGTCTATCATGAGTGCAATTTTAGTCACAAGATGGATAGTGTACCTGTTCTATTCAAGTTGATGCCTGTTGTGTAGGAATATAGAGTAATATGTCAACCAGTATTATCAGGAGGGATATTTTTACCGTCTGTCCCGGCATTTTCTGATTATTTATCAGCAGTGAATATTTGTTTTGCTTACCTTTGACTTTGTTCATCATTTTCACCGTCGTTGGCATCAAAGTTTTAGGTAAGACCTGGAATGAAATCGAGGCAGCCATTACGCGTGAGACAGGGGGAAGAACTGAAACAGAGGTGGTGTAGGGAAGGGTGGGCAAACTTTTTAGATAATTGACCCTTTCATGGAACCCTTGTTCCCTCATTAACCCTTATCATGTGAAATTATAAATAAATGTTAGGAATAATAAATTTCTCAATTTAAAGAATGATAATTCCTTCCCCCGTTTACTTCATTACTGCTTCTCGGTGAGAAATATCTAAAGAAATTTAAAGAATACACTTAAAGAAACTGATAAAGAACGTCAAGAATTTACTTACAATTAATTGGCCCCCATTTGATCTTTAGACCTGAACTGACCCCTTGGATAGCCACGTTGACTCCCCCGGGGTCGATATCGACCACTTTGCCGTCCCCTGGCTTGATGTAGAGGAAAGCAGAAATAACGTGTAGACATCACGGGTAAAACAGCTACAATTATGTACTAGGATTTGAACTCAGGCTCCCCAGTATTACTGTGAGCATTGCTTCTTGATTATGGTATCAGGCAGGATACAGAAATTGGAATAGGTGAAAATGAGTCTTAACATGTCAGAATACGTCATAATGATCACAGGTGGGAATCGTTTATTGACCTCATATCAGCCCTATCGAGACTTCCCGTTTGCCCTCAGCCTGTTTCATGTACATGTATCATGAGGACATTATATTCACAGAAATGTGACATCCAAACGTTAACAGCTAGGTTTAGGCCTTTCGGGTGGTTTCGGTATATTTTCCCTGTAAAAACTTTCCAGTTACCACCATTAATGATACTTGGAGTCAAGATGGTCTCTTTGTCCTCAGTTACCCGTGATGGTTACTGTTTGCTCTCACTACCTTGTCATCGCCATCAAGAACAAAGGGAAAAAAAAAAATTAACAAATATTAATTTTTATCGTCAGTGCAGAATAGCTGTTCACAATAAGTCTATGTCATTTATTTAAATGATTGCTGGAAACGAGGTAGAAAAAAAACCAGAGAAAGGAGAAAAAAAAAAGAAAAGAAAAGAGAGGAAGACATGAGAACGAGGAAAGTGTGAAATTAAATAAAATGTAATCAATTAACTGTTTCATTTTGTAGTGATCACTGAGGCTCTACGTTAATCACACGTGGTGATATTTAACCATAGCAAAAAAAAAATAAAAAAAATACAACGACAAACAAACCTCAAGTTTAATTTCAAACCGTAATCTTGCATTGGATTGCCACTGTCTGAGTAATTACCACCATGCTCAACTACGGCAATTCGTTCTCCCGTCCTCCGCCTGAGGCATTGAGTCGGGTTTCTGCACTTTGGCCAACTCCCAGCTCCCAGTAGTAGAATCAAACAGCCACACCCCCCCCTGCTAGTGGAATGAAACAAAGAACGAAATGAAACTGATAATAAAAAGGAAAAAAAAAAAAGAAAAGAGGAAAGCTAGTCAAACAAACAATGAAGAAAGACAGCAGCTTTTCGATAGATTATGGATGAAGTAGAAAGTCTGATGTCTAAAGTTACCCAGCCATTTGAAAATTAAAACCCGCTGAAGAAAATTAAAAATCCAAAAAACAAAACAAACAAATCTGTGGCTGGCTGAGTTTACCACCTCCCCGAGACAGTAAGCAAGGATTATGAATGTTCCCGTTTTTGTAATCTACTGTATTCTTGGTGAAATTCTGCAGATAATTACAGGAACTCTGTAACATAAACTGGCACAATCACGACTTGTTTCAAAGCCATACAAATAACTGTCGGACAGACCGGTATTCGTTTACCTATGGAGACCAGATTGTATTCAAGTTTGTACGGAATTACCCCAGTGCCAAAGCTGAACTGTTTCTTCTTTTTCTGTTTTTTTAGCAAAGGGATAACGTTGCCTATCCACTGCATCTGGATATGTATATCTGTCTTCTGGGCAGACTCTTATTCTGTGCGTTCGCTTGTCTGTTCTGTAAAAAAAAAAAAAAAAGAGAAAAAAATCGCGTTACGCCCTACTTTATTGTTGGTTCAATTTTCATTTTAGAATGACCAAAAGAAACTGTTACTCCTACAAAATTATAACCCATGTAGAAAGATAGCACATATAATATTTCATTCTAAAAAAATGAGATTAAAACTGTGTTTTCATTTGTACGGAAACGGCAACGCAGACGTCAAAAATTCTACGCGTAAAAACATTCTTTCTGTTTCTCTTCTGGAAAGATTTGTGACGTTTCTGTTGCGGTTTCCGTTTCCGTACAAATGAAAACCCAGCTTAAAGAATAAAATTGACCTGGTTTGGTGTATACAAACGGTCTTTTTCCGTAACACAGTATCGTTTTCTACGAGTAAAGACGTACCTGGTTATCAAAAATAGTGGTCCGGAACCTTTTAAAACCTATTTCCCCCCTGTAGTCATGTTTCATGGTTTTATTTCCCCGGACTACAAGTCATGTTCGGTTCCATAGACAAAATATATTATAAAAACCACAGAAAATCTATGACATCGCAGCAAGGCTTGAAGCAAAGTCAGAATGATTATGGCAAAGGAGAAAAGATTTTACATGTATGTGGCGAGGTTTTGCTACATGCAGCTTTTTTTCCTTTTGCCATATTTTGACTTGCCAATGATACAGCAACACTGATAGAGTCAATGGAATTAAGCAATGGAGATTGGGTTCAGGGTAATTAGAAATTGTTATAATGCAATTTGGAATAGGTAAAAAAAAAAAAAGCCATTCTGTTCTTTCAAAACATGTAGAGTGCGTTATTTGAAGATGGACTTCATTTTTCTCTAAGGTATAAATATTTTGCACCCTCACCCTTCACAATCACTCAACCCCCCCCCCCGTTTCCCCCCCCCCCCCCCCGTCCCTCTCCCCTCCATCTGACCACACCCAGTCAATTGCGGTTTGTTTTTTTTTTCTTTTTGTCCCACGGGTTGGAAAGATGTCTTTAATCAAGCAGCCTCAAAGTTGATTATTTATGAAACCACAGCCGTCTTCCTGGCGTCAGGTTTCGGTGAGGGAGACGTGTAAGAAACGTGCAAGGTGATAGCCTTAGTTTCAGCGCCACGGATACGTTGACTGCGTCGCACACAAAAACCACCTAGGAATTACAGGCCATAAACTGGCCATTGTCTCAACGCTGAGCGGGATTGGGTGGATTACCGTAAATACTACCGAGTTGTCGAAAAAATAATAACAACGTATTAAGGCGTAGACGCCCGAAAAAAAAAAAATTTACAGGAGAGGAAAAAAAACACCAACATGTGGCGTTGTGCTTTGGTTTATCCTTTGTTCAATTTTGTAAATGAATCAAACGAAACTGTCACTATCATAGTCGTACAGAACTGTAGCTTAGACAAAATCATAGAGCGCAACTCATTCGTTTTTGCCGTCTCCAGTATTCGCCTCAACAAGATACTTGCAAGATGTGTTAGAATAAGAGGCCCTTGTTTCCAGTACAGTTTCCGAGCACAAGGGCTGGTGACGCGCTGGGTCAAGCACTGTTTTGTCTGAGTTTTAGTGTGAGATGTGAACTATGGAGTTTAAAGAGGACCCCTGGAACTGGCGAGACTGTGGTAAGTGTGTCTGATGGACTCGAGCGGGCCAGAGCTGTCTTTACTTGAGTCAGCTGGTGGAACGAGCGACCTGAGACAAATCAGGTGGAAATGGATTTGACCCAGTGCGCCAGCAGCCAAAAATTTGACCATGATTGTCCTTCTGAAACTAAAATTCGTAAAACAATCCAAAGTTTTTATTTTGGTAATATACCCTAAAATGGCGTAGTGTACAAATAAAAGAGTATTCAGCAGAAGCCAGTAGATGTAAAAATTCATATACAATCATTGGTCACTGGTCACTGATCCCATAACCCGCCGGGGTCGTAGGGGCGCTGCAGTGATGAACGCTGCACCAGCTGGCTCCATCTGTGGCGGTTGTGGGCGAGTGTCTGGGTTGCAGGAAAGCTCATCTTGGTCCATTCCGCAATGTTATCTGCCCATTTCTTCCTCGGTCTGCCTCGTCTTCTCTTCCCTTGCCCTGTTCCTTGTAGTATGGTCTTAGAGAGTCCATCTGATCTTGTCACATGCCCATACCATCTGAGCTTCCTTTTCTTGACTGTGGTCAGCAGGTCTTCATAGTGCCTTATTTGTCGGGCGATAGTTTGTCGGACTTCTTCGTTGGTGATGTGGTCATTGAATAAACATCAAATAGGAAATATATGACGGATCGTTAAAAAGAGAGAAAATTGCCACAATACATCCATGAGAGTGGTATCTTATTAATTATGCTGTGTACACACGTAAACTGTTTTTCTGTGAGGAAAATGTGAAGTGATAAACGGGGACGGAATTGAGAATTAAGAGTTTGGAATATGTAATATACTGGGGACCACAGCATTGGTTATGATAAAGATCGTTCGTGTTTTGGAATTCCATTTACGGCAGTGACATGATTCACACTATTTTGCGGATGCTTACCTCAGCGGGTCTTTGAAAAGGCTTATTTCGGCTTCCAAATACCTCATTTCAACAAAATTTTCCATTAGCCAAGTGCACCTTTCTCGTGAACTTGAATAAAGCCCTGGATAAGGTAAATTGGGCTAAGATCGTCTGGTCTGAAAATGTATATATCCAGTTTGTTTATCAAAATAATCCCCGAAAACGTGTGTTTCAGCATAACACAGAAAATGCCGTCCTCTCAGTTGAGGTCTTTAGCTAAACCCTCGCGAGACTTCAAGCGGATCGAGTTTCTCCGTGGAAGATGAGTGTTTAAACTTTGGAAAACAAATAGATATATAAATATATATTCCTTTTTTTTTTTTGTTCCTTTTTCAGCCTTCTGTACGTTTACCTTGTGTTAAGAGTTCCAGGCTTCTTAATTTGTGCAACACTTAGGAAGAATTTATCCGTGGTTTTGGCGGCGCCACATTTAATCAAAGGAAAACAATACGGTTTTTCCGCAAGTTAGCAACGTGAGTTTCTCTGTGGACCGTGTGTGTTTTAACTTAAGAAAGCAAATACATGCAAGTGTAATTATTTTCATTTTTGTTTTACCGGCATGCAGATAATGTCGGCCTGATTTTGATTATCTTTGTCATTGTTGCTGTTGTTGTTGTTGTTGTTCTTATTATTATTATAATTGTCTAATCTTGCAACGGTGGTTAACTTTTTTAGTCAACCGGTTATTATTATTACTTTTTTTTAGGCCTTTGGCTCACTGACCCAGGCCGTGTATTGTCTGGGTTTTAGCTTGAGCTATATGGACTATGGAGTTTTAAACAGGGCCCCACGCACCGGCGAGATTGTGGTAAGTCTGTCTCACTACTAGTTCGGGCACTTCAAACTGTCTTGAGCGAGCCGGTGTGACATCCTGGAATATCCCCCATCCTATTTTAACCCCCCTGATAATCTAGGATATCCTAGAACATCCCCCTCTATTCTAAAGTATCCCCCAGCTCGATTTCACCTTCTTTAGCAGTGGTTCTTAACCCTTTTCAGGCAATTGCCCCACAGACTCCAAATTTTCTTTCATCGCCCACTTTTTCCCCTATTTCCAGGGGGAAAAAAGACAACAAACATGTTGATGATACAATATAAAGCAGAAACCATTCTTTGTCAAATGCACTAAACAAAAAAAAACAACTCTTTTCTGTTCATCAAACCCATCTAAGCATGATGTAGAAGAAGTCAATGACTGTTATGTATTTGCCCCCAAATTTCTCTTCATTGCTGGTTCCCCTAAACTTCCATATCGCCCCCATTCCTCTTTTTCGCCCACTTGTCGCCCTTTTCTTTGTTTCCTCCCCTCCCCTTCCCCCTGGAAATGAGAATCACGTCACCAGGGGGCTGATATCGCCCACGTTGAGAATCACTGTTCTAAAGTTTTACTGACATCACTGGCGGGGTTGCAGACATTCAAGGTCAGTAAGTCACACTGCCTATCCCATGAGTGAAGGCTGACAAAATGCAGTATGTGCATTGTAACATAGTAGGGAAAAACAATTGTTGCGACGTGGACTAAAGCTATATTAATCCAGCAGCCCCTTTCACATTAATTGCTGATTGTGTCCTGCTGCATTGACAGAAGTACTTCCAGGAAATGAGGTGGGTGTGATAGGGAGAAGGAGTACGCACTAGAGTTTTATGCTATCATTACATAATGGAACGATAGACTTCCAAGGAGGGCAAAAAGGTGGTGTGACCCGTAGAAAGGAAAGGTAGTCTCAGATGAGGCTGAAAGATGGAACATTTTTAAGGATTAAAACCAGGATGCAATTCCCTGTAATCCGTAATAACTTTTTTAAGGGATCTCTTACTTAGAACACGTTAAGTCTGTAAAAAGTGTTGGATCTGGAAGGCAAAAGCATTTGGGACGAGATCTATCTGGGTACACTTGAATGGGATGGGCTGCTTGTCACTTAACAAATCTTCACCTCGACTTATATGTGTATCCCCGAATGGTCCAAGAATCTGGATTTTTTTCCCCCGACTGTCTCGAATCTGCATTGTCTTTGAAGGTTGATTGAATCCATTCTTAGCATTGCGCCCCTGATTAGGAAGTTTTGTCCATGATACCCGAAAACAGGTCAGTCTGTAGGTTTTGATGACTATTTCTCATGTAAACTAGAAATAGACTCTTCCTGTTGATGCTGCCATTTGCTCGGCTTTGGTGACAGACTACTTGCAACATACATTAGAGGATTGATAACAAAGAAGACTGGGGACGATGTGCCAATTAGATCTTCGAACTTGGGCAGCCAGTCCTTGGAGCTGTTGAGAATATTTCTGAGATGGATGTGTGACTAAATGCAATGGAGAGGGGACAAGTCGGCTGGCTTCTCCAAATGGCAGCTCTCAGAACTGACGACAGTGATAGACTTTCCTGAAGCTGGTGGTGTAATCTTCAGTAAAATCATCCACAATGTTGCTTCGAAGGGGGAAATTCTATCAAAGTTTGTAAATACCTCATCAGCACTAGATTCGTTACTGCTGTGGCACTGCTTGACGTGCAATAATTTGTTCTTTAACACTCCTCTTTTCCCGTGAAGTCAACAACTTGCTACCAGAGAGTTTATATGACCTCTTTGCTTGCTACCGACTGTGCTGTACAGACAGTATTTTCCATGAGGTAGTCCCTCAAAAACTTGGAAATTACACCTAAGGTGCTTTATCAAAGGATACACATTTCTGTCGAAGCATAGCCTTCTATAAGAAATATGAGAACTTTAAGATCACAAGTGGCCGCTTAAGATTATATCTCGACTTCATTTTGTGCCAGCTTCGATTCGGTATTCTCAATTTTAGCATGCTGGTGCATTGTCCGTTCCTTTTTCTCCTCACAATAAAGAATGAGTGCCCTGGTTGTCTGTTGATACTGAATACAATGTACTTTATTCTCATTGCTCTATACACAATCCACCCCTGAAATTTAATCTCTTTAATTACTACTACTGCTAAAAGCTCCAGAAAAGGGTATGGTTGATGGACTGGAGGAGAAAGATTTATGCCCCTAGTCCAATTCTAAGGGTCGGCTTAAAACGCATGTTAAGTCACACTTTGTAAATGTGTATTTTTTGTGCGTGTGGCAGAGAAAGATTGTGTAATAAATAGAAACGCACACGAAGAAAAGGGGGGGTGGGGGGGAGGCTGCCCAAAGACAAAAAAAAAAAAAAGGTGGGGGATAATTTGTAACGGGGGGATAAAATAGGATGCCTCGTACCCATTGGCAAGTATCCCCCATCCTATTTTAACCCCGGGGGATAAACTGTTATAGAGGGGGATATTCTAGAATATCCGGGGGGATAAACCAGAATATTCCAGAATATCCGGGGGTTATTCTAGGATATCCTAGAGTATCCGGGGGATATTTTGAAATATCAGGGGGGATAGATTTTTGGGGGGATAATCTGGGATACCACACCGGCGGAACGAGAGCTCGCATACTAAGTCGAAACAGCCGCAAAACAGGATGGTTTCAATGCGCCACCACCAGCGTTTGGCGGCTTGAGAAAGCTCAAAGACATTCAGCTTATGAAGACCATAGGTTTCCGTGAATTTCAAGTTTGGGTAACGCTCCCATTTTACGTAAAAAGACGGCATATGCCAATCTGAGTCAAAATTCATTTTTTCAGAATCAATGAGATGTGGTCTGATAGGGCTATTAATTTATGGACCAATAGTTCCTTTTAGTTGTCACAAAGATGGACATTGAACCAAAAACAAAGTGGAGAGCACTGCCCATTTTTTTTTTTAACCTCTCCTTAAAATTTTGGTTTTGGTTCATGCGGTCTTTTCCCGTAACACGGCAGAGCGATGGTGATAGCTCAGGGCCGGTGAGATGGTGATATGGGTGTATTGGTGCATACCTTGTCAAATTCGTTTAAAATACCTGTAGATCTACATTCTTTGTTTGCCTATAATAATTGTACGGCAGGTACCGCATATACGATGGGCGCGTTCCATGTGACACCGAGCCCAGCACCACTGTGTAGTTACCTCTTATAATACCATGACTGTATGATTCAGAGCTTGTTCGTTAATACAGGTTTACATGCTGAATTTGAGTGTCATTCTAATGTTTTATTATGTATGGGCCATCAATCAAGATTGATGTTTCATAGCGTATTGCGTTTATTTAATGCTGTAATAATAGAATGTCATAAATGAATAGTTGTTATTAAAATTTTGTCTAAGGCTTGAGGAACTTTTGATTGGGGGGGGGGGGGGGGAATTGATAAGATGACAAAGGGTTTTTGACGTTTCAGATTTGGTAAGTTAGACTCCCCTAGAGCTTTGAAAAATGAGAATGTGTTATTAATTGGATGGGTATAAATATTTACAAAAAAATACAGAGAGGTGAGTAAGTCTAAATAAAATAAAAGAACACAAAACTAGAGATGGGTGTATGGGTGTATATTATATATTTTTTAAAAATACAGAGGGCCGAGTGGGTGGATGTAAATAGTTTTTTAAAGGAAAGTCAGAGGGTGAGTGTGCATAATTAAAAAAGAAAAAAAAACAGCAACAAAAATTCAGAGGGATGGGTGGGCTTAAATAATAAAAATTCAAAAACTCAGGAAAGGTGTGTGTGTGTGTGTGGGCGGGGATGTACGTTGTAAAAAAAAAAAGAAGAAAATTATGAGGGTGGATGAATGTAAATATTCAAGATTCAAATAGTCAGATGGTTAGGTTATTAAACGCACATACGCGTACGGACGCGCACACACACACACACACACACACACACACAAATAGGGGGGGGGGTGGATGAGCGTAAATATTCAAGATTCAAATAGTCAGATGGTTAGGTTATTAAACGCACATACGCGTACGGACGCACACACACACACACACACACACACACAAATAGGGGGGGGGGGTGGATGAATGTAAAGAATTAAAAAAATATCAGAGGGATGGCATGGATCGGTGTAAATATTTAAAAATATGAACAGAAGGGCAGGTGAGTGTAGATGGTTTTTAAGATGTAATGTACAGACTAGATAGATGAGTGGATTTAAAAAAAAATAAAAATCCAGAAGGGTGGTTGGGTAAGAAACAATTTTTTAATGAGCAGATTGTGTGAAGGTGGAGACACAGGGGATGGGATGAAATGTTGTTGAATAGTCTTGGTAATCTGGCCCGTACCTTTTGTGAATGACGGGGATCGGATGACAATGATCTAGGGCTAATGTTTCCAGTTTCTTCTGTGCTAGACAATATTATTATTCTTAACTCCCGCATTTGCCCGCTCGGCCTTTCTGTAAAGGAGCCTAGAGGAAAGGGTTGTCTTTCATTTTGTGTGCAATTGATACCCGAGTCAGATCTGGTTTATACCTTTGTTCACCCCCCACCCCTTTCCTCTCTGAAATATTAATTTTTGTATTAAAGTAGCCCGGAGAAGTAGAAGCTAAGCTGATGATATAAATTTGTGTCGCACCAACTCCAGAACAAACAGCCATACCGCAGAATGCAACGCTGAGAAGCTGTGGTAGCAAAATTTATGCTAGTAAATCCTACAAATGGAAATGATGTTTCATAAGTGGCATTATCTGCATTAGCTAGAGTTCTGGCATGACTTATCGGTTATTTGTAACGTACCGGGGACTCGGAGGAATGGATTAAAATGACCACTCGCTACTGTGAGTATGAAATAGTTGCTCGTGTGTTGCTTTTAATGTGGTCAGTTCGAGTATTGACCTTGTTTTGTCTCTTGGCCTAACCTATGGCGGATTTACTAGATTATATAAGCTAGTGTTATATAACTAAGAGCGTCTATGTGTGTGAAACTGAAAGTTTGTATGGATGAGAGTGCGTGTTTTAGTATGAGATTTGGAAAGTGTATGCATGAATTATTGATGCAATGTACAGCGCATTGAGTAATAATTTTATTAGAAATGCGCTATAGAAATTCTATTTATTATTATTACTATGAAAATGGTGACGCTAAAAGCTTCGGGGACCCAAATCCCGGAAGAAACTTTTTCGATGAGTGAATTTTGGATGTAGCCCTATTTTTGCTGGTGACGAAAGGCCCGATTGCAGTTCAAGCTTCAAAGTCCCCAAAAATGTAGGTCCGCCAATGGGTCTGACAAAAATATGATAACTATGTTTAAGGATGGTGAATGAGTGGGGCGTATGAATTAACCATGGAAACAAACAATACAAAATGAAATAGTTAACAAACTTACTGGCCCGACTGACACAGTACACATTGCTGGCTCTGGTCTTGAGTCCACATTTTTGCACAGTATTTGACAGCTATTCTGCGAACTCCTTGAAGGAATTTATTGGTTTTCGTGAGTAAAAATCTGTTTAAAGCAGCAAATAAACTATACAATAAATACTAAAAGTAATGTGCATAAAATGGCGTAGTGTAGAAATAAAAAGAAATTCAGCTAAAGCCTGTCATGTGGATGTAAAAATTCACAAACCGTCTTTAAATAAACATCAAATAAGAAGTGTATGATGGACTGTTAAAAAGGCGGAGAAACTGGCACCATGCATCTCTGAAAATAGTATAATATTACTTAAAGAATACATTTTAACTAAAGTATTTTTTGTCCTCTCACGTAAAAACTGCGCACTTTTGCAGTTTGATAATAAGACCAGCGAAATACATAATATTTGTTGTGTTTTTTTTTTTTAGCTGTTTAAGGGATGGGTAAATTAATGTAGTAAATGAATGAAACAAACAAACAACACAAATTAATTATTTTCCTAACTAATTGACCGACCAACCGACCGACACAGTGGTTTATTTAGGAGCAGTAATGTAAATGAGGAAGGAAGTACGAAACAGCAGCATCATTTTCAAGGTACCGTACATGGTTTCAAAGTCAGATGAGATGCGAAACAAAAACGAAGAAACAAAACAACAACTACAGAAAAGTGCGTAAATGGTCAAAAATTAAAATGGAAAATCGAGTAAATGAAAAATACATAATTCATTAAACACCTTTTCAACAAAACACGCAAGAAAAAAAATTACCTGAAAAAAAAAGACAAAACCATGATTGTTGTTATGAGACAGTTTTTTTTTTTTTCATTCCGTCACAGGGCGAATCTTGATTGCGCCTGTCACCGGAGTATCGACACGAACAGTTAAAAATATTTAATTAACTTAAAAAATCAACAGCAGTACAATTATTATGTTATTCATATGGAGAAAATTACAAAGGCAGTAGATGCCGGAAATTCTGACAAGATAAAAACGAGTAAAAAAATAAATAAATAAGCTAACAAATAAACACACAAACAAACAATGAATGAATAAATACATACATACATACATACATACATACATACATACATACATACATACATACATTCATACATACATACATACATACATACATACATACATACATACATACATACATACATACATACATACATACATACATACATACATACATACATACATACATACATACATACATACATACATACATACATACATACATACATACATACATACATACATACATACATACATACATACATACATACATACATACATACATACATACATACATACATACATACATACATACATACATACATACATACATACATACATACATACATACATACATACATACATACATACATACATACATACATACATACATACATACATACATACATACATACATACATACATACATACATACATACATACATACATACATACATACATACATACATACATACATACATACATACATACATACATACATACATACATACATACATACATACATACATACATACATACATACATACATACATACATACATACATACATACATACATACATACATACATACATACATACATACATACATACATACATACATACATACATACATACATACATACATACATACATACATACATACATACATACATACATACATACATACATACATACATACATACATACATACATACATACATACATACATACATACATACATACATACATACATACATACATACATACATACATACATACATACATACATACATACATACATACATACATACATACATACATACATACATACATACATACATACATACATACATACATACATACATACATACATACATACATACATACATACATACATACATACATACATACATACATACATACATACATACATACATACATACATACATACATACATACATACATGCATGCATGCATGCATGCATGCATGCATGCATGCATGCATGCATGCATGCATGCATGCATACATACATACATACATACATACATACATACATACATGCATACATACATGCATACATACATGCATATGAATGAATGAATGAATGAATGAATGAATGAATGAATGAATGAATGAATGAATGAATGAATGAATGAATGAATGAATGAATGCATGAATGAATGAATGAATGAATGAATGCATGAATGAATGCATGAATGAATAAATGAATAAATGAATAAATAAATAAATAATACATTTATTTAATAAATAACTAAGCTAGCAAACAAAACAATAAATAAATGCATGAAGAAATGAGTGAATGAATAAGCTGGCAAACAAACAAATAAACAATAAATAAATAAGTCTACATTTCTCATTTTTAGTATTTGGAATCCGTTGATTATTCTTGTCACCCAAGTATCAGTATCAGTGCCAGCAGATGAGGTCAGTTCATTCTAGAGAAAACAGAATGATGAATCAAACAAGCGAAGATACATAATATCAGATGTGCAGAGAACAGGCTTTACAATTTTGTAATCATAAAATTTCATAATATGTAAAGTCTCCATTAGAGTCAGCCATCCTATAGTTGCATCAAACATCATGATTGTCAGAATGAATACACTAATGAAACAATGCTAAAAAAAAAAATGGAACATAAAAAGCTGTCGCTCCCAGCAGGTGCTAGGTGATGATGTGAATTTTGTTGCCCCTGCATAAACTGAAGGGATTACTACTTTACCATGCTTGGGTCCATTTGGACTCATGAAACAATCTGATTGCTTATTAACTCAAGATTAGCGAGTATACTGTCTTCTGCACAAAGCAGAGTATCCAAGGGCTTTGTTCTTATTAGAGTAAGGCACTTTGAAAGACCTGATCTTTTACATCTCAATGCTCACACACACACCATTTTTGGTCAGTGCCATTTAGAAAAACATTGAAAATTTTTTTTAAATCTCGTTTTTCACCCGGTCAAATTGTGTCAAGAATTTTCTATTGAACCTGCTTGACAGTGGAACGATATGAGTATTAATTTTGTTGGCTGAATTTGACCATGATTCAACTCCACAAATGATGATGATTATGGTTTTCTGTTGAATTGATATGAACAGTACGTCCTGTCACTCCCAGAATCAGTGAATCTCACACTGCGAACCGGTGCACTCAGTACTTGCAAGACTCCAAGTTGAGATGGGTACCTGTTACAATGAAAGAAATAATATGTGTGAAATGGAACAGTTTTGAAGTTACGGTGATAGCACTGCCATTGGTGGTGAAATTGTAAGAGAGGACTGAACAGATAATAATAAGTCAAGTTTGAAAAAATATGCCGCTCCGAATTTGTAATTTTGTATTACAAAAGCAGTAATTACTTCCAACAACTTTACACAATATGAGAACTCATGCAGACTTTGATGGAACAAATATCAGCGGCATATGCAGAAGGCTTGCTCGTGTTTCTTGTCACTTCAAATAGTGAAATAACAATCGGGCTGAAAACAACAACAACAGCAACAACAACAACAACGTCCGCAACAACAACAACAACGACAACGTCCGTTTGATTATTAATTAATGTGCGTACCTGAGAAGTGTGCGAATAGCGTTACTGGAGTCATGTATTGG
Source organism: Onchidella celtica (assembly GCA_963931925.1). NCBI lineage: Eukaryota > Metazoa > Mollusca > Gastropoda > Systellommatophora > Onchidiidae > Onchidella > Onchidella celtica. Next base: position 14,916,320 of record OZ007571.1, on the reverse strand, counting down.
CCAGATGCCATGAAGACTATTGGTAGAACTGCAGTTATAGTTTCTTGGGACATCTTATGAGTTGTAGTGTCTGGAAAAGCCACGGTAGGACGTGTGTGTAGTTGAGGTCAGAAAATCAGCAATACATTTTGCGATTGTTCGTTTTTAATATGATATATTTGCAATTCAGCCAGCTTGGCTGTTTCGGCGTTGACTCACGGCAACCGAACTAATGATAATTTCAGCCAGTTTGTTTTTCTTGTTTGTTGTTATTTTACTTTATTTTGTGTTATTTTGTTAATTTTTTTTTTTTTTTTTTTATCTAGTGTTATTTTTAAAAAGAATTTACTTTAATTTATTTTGGATGTGACTATTACTATAACGAAGATAGGCATTCCGTATATTTATTTATTTGTTTATTGCTGTTAGTGCTGTTATTATTATTACTACTTTTATTTGCATTCGCCCCAAGTTTGTGCCACAGTTGAGCAGTACATAATTATGCCGTAGTGTCGTTATACACGTTTGAATCTATCAGTTTATTAGTCCATCCAGAACTGTATGTCGCCTTGACAATTTTCACGTTCGTAAACCACCTGTAGTGTATACTCTTTGAGACTGAATGTCACTGTGTATAGAAGTTTACCTCGGGACATACTCTGAGAAGTTTAATCAAAGTTGGATAGAAAGTAGTGTGCGTGGATATGTGTATTTTTGTTGATGATGGTGTTGTGTATTCGTGCCTGAATAGGTAATCTAAGGAGGCACTATGCCGGCGGATCCATGAAAGAATTACTTTCGGACGTGGACCCACAGCGCGTCTTGTCCTCTCTGAGAGAGGGTAGAATCCACAATTTCATTATTTTAAAAACTTGTACCCAAATAGACCGTGTAAAGCGCAAAGTGGCCGTTTCCGCTCCGTAAAACCCAAACTCGAACTCAGATAAGCAGAGGGCTGCCAAGATGGCTTGGCGCGTCCTACTTACGACTGCATTGAGCCAAATAAATCAGTGGTGCTTACTGGGGAATTGAATTCCTAACAAATTGCGAACGAAATCCACAGCCCCACCATAGTTTGTTCCTGTCTAATTACCTTTTACTACTTTTAGAACAATTTATCCACAAACTGACACCGTGAAAACCCAGCTTATTCCCTTAAGGTACTTTTCATCTACGAAAGCTTCTGATTGTAGGTTCAGCCGTTTTAAAAAAAATTTTTCAAAATATGAGAGCTAGTCTCCAAGCTACCAAATTACAACAATAGTCGATAAATTCTCCGTGTTTGTCTGGTTCAGTCCTTCTTTCATTCAGCCTGTCTTTGTCTCACCAGTACTAACTAGACACTACCCTTCTAATTCGCCTGACATTTTCTCTGCCTTTGTCTCAGCCTGTCACACTCTCCGTGCATAAATTATGACAGAGTATGACACTGTCTCTACCTGTACCCCTCACTGGCTCGGGTTGCTTAGCGATATTATATATCCGTGAATAATTTCCCAAACCGAGCTGGTGCATGTAATCAAGAATTGTTATCTGATCCATGTGTCCCCTAGGTGGATGAAAGATATTCAGAATGAAAGTTATTGATTCATGAAATAGGCATAAACTTATGGTTTCAAGTCCTGCCATTTCCATTCAGGCAAGGAGGGCCCACATTTATGTAATCGCATTCTGGGGGACCAAATAAAATATGAGTAAAGATGAAATAAAGTGAAAATAAAATGAAATGAAATAAAAGCGAAATAAAATAGGACTAGATAAAATAAAAGTAAAGTAAAATAAGAGAGCGAGGCCAAGGGAAATTGCAGTAGAGATCTAAATTGAAGAGTTTGGGCCTACATGAAGTTGTTATGTACAATGTATTTGCTCAGTATGTTAATCAAGAATAAATGCTGTGAAGAAAAATGTGTGTCCTGGCATTTATAACATGGGGTCATTCTGGTGTATGTTAGTTGTCCGGATATTTCCTTTCAGCTTAAGGCTGGCAGCCTTGGTCTAAAAGTTAATGCACATTACTTAGAGTTGGTGGGTTGGGACAATTGTCTTATGTATTTTTTTTGCAAGTGTTACTAAATAATTATATTATGGCATATTTTAATTATTTTTGAGGAAGATTTGTGTATGTTCAGAGATGGTTCAGAGTTAAAGGAATTATGTAATTATTTTGGTTTGGGCTTACGGTGAATTTTTTGTGTTGGGAGTTGATTTTACACAAAGCTGGTAGTGTTGAACAATTGACTTCAGATTCTGTATCTGTTGTAAGGATAATTATTGTGACATATTTAATTACTTTTGAGAAAGGTCTTGTTCATGTTCACAGATGGTATAAAGTTAAATGAATTATGTACGTTAATTAGGGTTTCATCATCAGTTGCCTTGTCTGGAACAGACATTGGCGATCATGGCTCTCCACTCGAATCTCTCTTCGGCCAACCTCAAGATGGAGTTTGTTGTTGTGACGTTTATTTCTTGTCCATGAATTAAGACTTTCAATGAAAGTTTTTCTCTGTCTACCCCTGCTTTTCCTGCCTTCGATCTTCCCTGTGACTGCTAGATGTTCGAGGCTCCTGAGGCGACAGAATGATGTGCCCCAGAAATTTCAGTTGCCACTGTCTTATTGTTTTAATGAATGATTAATTAGGGTTTACAATGAATACACAGTTTGTGTCCGTTTCATACAGGATTGGGTTTGTATATCATGCGTACGTGTGTGTGAGTGGTTGGTCGGTGAGTAAGTGAGTTTTCCTTCTCGTGTGGCGTAGGATATGTAGTTGTTCGCTGGTGCCTTCCTAGTATTTTATTGTTAAGATACAGTTATTAAACTTTAGTATTATTTAATCGATCGTCGGATCTCATGTTTATTTATTGTGCAGCTGTAATAGTTTCGTTTTCTATAGGGTTGTAGTTAGATCAACTAACTCCCCCCTACTATAACGTGCTAGAACAACCTCAGCTGTTACAGTGTATATGTGTCTTATGTTCGTGTGTGTTTTGTGAGTGTGTATACAGGGGTGTGTGTCCGTGCTTGATGCAATACACTGACTTACTGACACAGAAATTTGCGCCGCCTAGTGGCTGTCTTGGAGAGTTTGTTTCGTTTTGTTTTTTTCGGTCAAAAATTGAAATATTGCAGCTCATCAATCACCGAGGCTTCCAAGAATACTGTTAATCTTCGAAAAAGCCCGAAAATGAGATTAAAAATCGCGGTGTTTATATTAAAGTAGCTGGGGTGAAAAAAAAATTTAAGAACTCTTGTCTCTTGTGTAAAAATCGACCCAGTTCTTTGAAGGGTAGGGCTGCAGATAATTATACACCGAAACTTTGACACGAGTGTTGTACACTGTCTGATTTTTTTGAGTGTGATGGACTCGGTAGGCTTTTGTTTGTTTGTTGCATACTGTTCTGGGCAGAAAGGTTAAGCTTAAAGAGTACGTGTACTTTGAATTAGGTGCGGTGTAGCTCATAATGGGTTAACTGGCCTGCTTCCTCATTTGTAAGAAAAAATGTCTTGTTTTGTCTCACTTTCCTTTATATGCTGACTTGGTATGGTGAAAATCTTGTTTTGTTTATTCATTTATTTATCTATCTCCCTATTTATTTATTTTCTGTGTCATACACGTCAGAAGTAAAGCCGCAGTGTTTTTTGTTTTTTGTTTTCTTTTTTTGTTTTGTTTGAGAAAAGTGCAATGCGACACGCTTCAGATTTCGTAAACTATATTTCGCCTTAATGATAACGTGGACTACATTGTCTTTGAATCATTCAAACTCCGTACTGCATGTCGGGGCTTACTTACCGCCTGGAATACTCCAGCAGATAATATTTTGAACTCCTGTTTGGTCATTTGGGTTAATCTATTCTCTGTTGGCTTTATACATATTATTATATTGTGAATAAAATTACTTCTGCATTTACGACCACCTGCGTATTTAATCTGATGATGTGATGTGATGCTGGAATTCTGGATATGGCTACATGCATTAATAGAATTTTGCTTTTTAAAAAAATCTTCCCTCCTAGTAGTTCTCATTGGATGGCCTCTGGATGCAATCAATCAGCATAAAAGTGCAGAGATTTTTTTTTCTTCATTAATTTTTTTGTTTTCGATCTGTCTCCGGAGGATAGATTTAAATTTATTGTAATGTGTCAGCGTAGGAAGTAATCATACGAAACTTCCGAGCAGCAACTTGTGGTGTCACGTGGGCTTCTTAGATTGTGACGTGTAATTGCGTTTTGTTTTGAAGTGCCATCAGCACCTAATGGAAAATATATACATATTTGACATAAATATTTTCAGAGACAGCGCCGGAAATTTGAGCCAGTTTTATGCAGATAAATGTGTAAAAATTTCCCCCTTTATGCCACAAAACAATTTAATAATTGCTCTTTGAATTAAAATTTTTAAAAACATACTTTGATTTCTCTGAGTTCTAGACCAGAGGTTGACATTAAAGATTGAAATTGCCTTTGTTGCAAACCCTGTGGTGTCCGAAACTCTTTCGTTTCATATAGAATTTCATACTTACTGCCTGACCTTGTAAATTTGTGATTGTAGATTTTCTGCCTTACCAGATCCCTATGAATCATTCGGAATAAACTGAGATGAGAAGGTTTTATTTCGAGATCCAAGCAACTTTATGATATATCTGCACGAGACCACACCCAAAAAAAAAAAAAAGAAAACTTTTTCGTATGTGTACTGACAATTTACCCGTACGTGTATTAACAGTTCAAAGCCTTTAGATCATGCATGGGGGCTCAGTTAGTGAAAATATGTCCAGTACCGTTTGGCATAATGATGCATGTGATGCCCCCCCCCCCCCCCACCCCCCAAACACACACACAAGTGCTTCACTGCGCTTGTCATTGCACAACTAGAGACTCTGTACCGTAACGAAGGTATGTGGTTTAACCTTCAAAGAAATAATTATTATGCTTTCGGCCTTGAGTTTTCCGATTATTTGTGGCCAGAAGGTTTTTATAATAATGGTTATAACATTGGGCACAAAGCTGATTTTAATGTGTCTGAAGATAGATACATGTACCTATATTTTATGCAGAAGTGCAGAGCATTTTAAATGGATTGCATAAGCTTGTAACACAAACTTATTCCCTGTTATTAATGTTAACAGGTGTTGTTTGCATGGGGTCATTGAGAGTCCGTACAATATTATCTCATATAGGCTCCGGTCGAGAGTCAATGCGGAGTGACACACAATATAATCATGTTCAAGCTGTGTGTATAATTTGTCCTGTCACACTATCACAATCTGAAATTGCTGTGTGTGTTGCTGCACTAGGGACACCGACCGAGCCCAAAAGTGTTCACGTGCACACCGAGTGCGCACTTATTGGATCAGTTGCGCAATCAGTCGATTGAAGTCTCAATATGGTGCAATTCAGGCGCAAGGCTGTGTTGGTCAGTGTGAGTGGATCTCTGACAAACTCGGGCTTAAGGCAAAATACAGACACCAAATTCCTGAGAATACCACTTTGGGGGGGGGGGGGGTTTCTACGGAAATTGAGAGTTGCTTGTAATATGAAAGACTGGCCATTTTTCTGCATTCAGTGAAGAAAATGTAGCTTGAAATCGTCCTGGAAATATTTTATTTTGATTTTTTTAAAGAGGTATAAAAATTTCACCGTTCAACCCGGTTTTGTCAGATCCACCCACAGATTCAGGATCAACACTATTTTCAGCAGAACTGTCTTACCGCACTACTTGCACACTGGGCACTTGCCTAGGGCCCCCAATGGTTTAAGGGGCCACATGCATGCACGTTTACATTGGTTTTTGAAACGTGGAAAACGCAGCATATTGCTTTACCCAGGGGCCTGTAATGATGATGAGACGGCCCTGATTTCCAGACAACAATGGGCGTGGTCGCCATTGAGATGAGTGACTCAAACTGTACCGCTCAGGCCACCGGAACTTCTTTCTTTCCATTCCTTTTGTTTATCATAATATACTCTTTCTGCACCCCTAATCACGTTCTCCAGTTTTCATTCATTTTATGTTTCAGTCTTGCACTTCCACCCTAGGCCCTAGGGGACTTAGTGGTCCAACTTTCAGTTCAGTGTGGCGAAACCCATATCATTTCACAGTTTTTAATATTATTTGTCGTCATACAGTGAAATTGAAACGAGGCAAGGCTGAACTGAAACAAAGAAACGAGTGTATGTAAATAATGTCAAACCAATTGGTGGGATGAGATGCAAGGTAACAAGATCCTCTTCCACGTGATCTTCACTGTGGCGACCTGATCCTTAGATCTATGCTAATTAGAACTGCTAAATGGCTTTCATATCTTCTCATGTGTCGAGATAGGTAGATACTGATTACATATTGCTTCATATTAACTTTTGACAAATATTGATTAGTGTGTGCTGCTCAGCTTTGTTGCAGCGTTAGTTTTACCAGCATTCATGGCTTACAACTCTTTGGTTCTCTCCCTCTCTTTCTGTTTGTCTGTCTCTGTGCCTCTGTATGTAAATGAGAGAGAGAGAGAGGGGGGGGGAGGAGGAGAGAGAGAGAGAGAGAGAGAGAGAGAGAGAAAGAGAGAGAGAGAGAGAGAGAGAGAGAGAGGAGGGGGGGAGGAGGAGAGAGAGAGAGAGAGAGAGAGAGAGAGAGAGAGGAGGGGGGGAGGAGGAGAGAGAGAGAGAGAGAGAGAGAGAGAGAGAGAGAGGAGGGGGGGAGGAGGAGAGAGAGAGAGAGAGAGAGAGAGAGAGAGAGGAGGGGGGGAGGAGGAGAGAGAGAGAGAGAGAGAGAGAGAGAGAGAGAGAGAGAGAGAGAGAGAGAGAGAGGGGGGGAGGAGGAGAGAGAGAGAGAGAGAGAGAGAGAGAGGGGGGGGGGGGAGGAGAGAGAGAGAGAGAGAGAGAGAGAGAGAGAGAGAGAGAGAGGGGGGTTTAAGTCGAATATACATAGAAAAACGTGTCTTGCTACTATACGTTGTTAATGTTTGTAGTCACTTGGAACTTGTATTTGAGCGGCTGTGTGTAGTATTCTTATTTAAGACAAACCACAAAGAGTGTACATGTTTTACCTCTCTCGCTTTATTATGAAAGATACCAGAAACGATAAGGTGAGACACGTCTTCTCTGCACAACTAAAACAACCGCTCACACAATTTGCGCACTGATCGGGGGCGGGGCTCATGGCGCATAGTATGAAACGAATGTGTGATATAACAATACATTTTTTTGCAAAATCGTGACAGTGCCACCACGACTGAAAAAAGAAAAAGAAAAAAAATAGCCAGTTTTCTCACAGCGATTGAGGGTTATAATTCCACAATAAGTGACGCCAATCAAGGCCTATAGCGATAGCTGAACAGTGAACAAAATTCAATATTTTTGCCCTATTTGGCTTTGTAAAATACGGCACTTTTCATGAGTTCCGGGAAGTTTGTGCACGCTAAAAACACTAGCTGTCTTATCTTATTGTTTCTAGTATCTTTGGTATAATTCACAGATTGTCCACCTTTAAACGCAAAAGTCTTTTTTTATTAGGCCACCTAAAGTACGGTAATCAATTAATTTTATGTAGGTTTCAAATGCCACAGAGGGCGCGTCGAACTTTGGATTTTTTAAAATTGATTTTGTTTTCTATTTTTTGAAAAACAAAAAATTTGCTTTGTGTCGCTGACCGTACGTCTCCGATCTTTTTTTTTGTTGTTGTCTTCACGAGCACAATCATGACCCGGGACGTGAACACGTCTTTTTGACGTATATAGACCACTGCTGCTGTCGGCTGATTTAAACTATTCGACATGCTCGGGGCTCAAATTACAACACAGTAATACCTACGCCGAGATAGATGTAGAGAGGATAGAAATTGGCGGGCAGGGCAGTGATTTTGGGGGGGGAGGGGGGGGGGCTGAGCGCGGCTTTAAGCTATTGCTTTGTATGAGTGTTGTGGCTCGTTCTGTATTGAAAACTCTCGTGTTTTTTTGTTTTTTTTTGTAGTTAATGTACATAGTATATTGTGCTATTAGGTTTTTGTTTTTTTCTGTGAATCAAAAAAGAGCTCCAGAAATTGTCCTATATTGTGTTTTGTTTTCTTTTTTCGTTTCGTATTTTGTATGTAGTATGCTTCTTTCATCCTATTTGGGAAATTTGCCTGAATGTCATTGCAGCCGAGTTACAGTTACAACTGGAGCAGACGGGTCGTCGCCACAGTGGCTCATAATTCGTTTTTTTTTTCGTTTAAAGGCTGTCTTTGGTCTCGCCGTAATGCATTTTAGTTTGTTTGTTTTATCAGCTCAGATTTTAAGGAAACAATAAACCGTCGAAAACGAGATTCTGGGAAAAACCCCAATAGATCGAAAGTAGTTCAGGCGTTAAGAAGAATGGTCAGCGGCGATAGTGAAGGAAATTGTAGGGCCGTAAATCTCAGATCAGTCATTATAACTGACTAGTGCAAAGACTAATGTTTGTTAGAGTAATTGAACTTGGAGATGTTTTGGTAAACCTGATGATACCTATTGTGATAAGATGATACGTTCTTATCAGATTTACATGAGTATATTTGTGTAGAGTGTGGCTTTTTGATGCATCTTCACGCACAGCGGTGTTCTGGGCTTTACTGTATGACTGTATCAACACATCGGATGGCGGACCAGTTGACCATACACTGCGACGAACAACAGAACTGGCAGGTGCAGTGAGGTTTGGCAGCTAAAGCCAAATATCAAACATTGGCCTGTGTGCATTACGTGTGTTTGCATTTAACCGGAGCATTATAACTTCCAATACATCTGCACAATGACAGACATCTTAGAATCTGCCTTTTTTGTTGTTGTTGACATTGTCCCTCCGACTCTCTCTCTCTCTTCCCCCCTCATACCTCTCCCCCCCCCCCCCCACCTCTCTCTCTGAAATGTTTCAAAGTTTAAAAAATGGCAAAACAACTTCAGCCTAACAAAAACGATTGTGTTTGGCAAAGCCGCACTGGTGACAGGGGCGGGCTTTAGGCATTAGCTAAATAAGCTATAGCCTAGGGTCTCCTAATCCCAAGGAGCCCAAATTTCAAAATTTTGTAATGTCTCAAAATTGAGTTTTTATTGGCATATTTTCAAGTTCTCTTAAAGGGACCGGAGTTTTTTTTTTTTTTTTTAACGTATCTGTGCAGCATTCTTGATAGGTTCCGTGATGAACGAGGTCCAACTCTCTGTCGACGTTCTCTAGTAGGGCCTCAACAGCTTCCTTTAGTTTTGTGCATCACCATGTGTAAAGCGGGCTCTATTGAAGAGAGACAAAAAGAGAGCTAACTGTCCAGTAAAATCCTGTGCTGGGGTAGAGAATTAGACGAAAGTCAGACGAAGAATTCAAGATTTGGAAACTGCAAGAAGGAGTGAAAAACAGATGACATTGATTATTCCCATACTTCTACTTTCCTCCCATCCTGCTCATACTGTGTGTCCACTTTTAGTTTATGGGGTAAAAAAAAAAAAAAAACGACAAAAAAAAAAACAACAAAGAAAAATGTAAAAAGAGGAGAAGAGGGAAATAGAAAGAAATAGAAAGAAATAGAAAGAAATAGAAAGAAATAGAAAGAAATAGAAAGAAATAGAAAGAAATAGAAAGATAGCATTTGCCAACCTTAAAGTTCTTCATTTCCCAGTCTGTCCCCTCCCATCCCACTCACTGCGGTTCCTATTTTGTGCAGACATCAGATGCGCTGAGGACCCTAAATGAGTAGATGGCTGTTGCAGGCGTGGGCAGAGCGCACGGCCTTCCCCAGCCGTTACTGCCCGTACCTGCTCATTTCCAGCTCCCGTAGATTACTGGTCTGAGGAGAGAGATGACAGCTCTTAGACCGTTGGCGGTACAGGCCAGGACAGGCTAGTGTGCGCGTGTGTGTGGTCTCTGTGTGTGTGTGTGTTGGTGAGTTGGTGTGCGCGCGCGCGTGTGTGGGCCCCAGAGGTGAGGCGAATGATTTGTGGCTTCGTCTTTCACTGTCACTGAAGTTTAAAAATGTCCTGTCTTGCGGGTGAAGGAGACACAAGGTCGCGGGTTGGGAAATTTTCGAGGGAGGAGGCCAAGGACAACAAAAACAACAACATCATCACCATCAGCAACAACAACAACAACAACAAGAAGCATGAAGTAGGCGACGAGATCAAACTGTTCTATAGGAATGGAAGAAAAGTGGAAAGGGTGAGCACATATAAGTAAATAAATAAATAAGTATATAAGTAAATAATAAATAGATAAAATGGAACTGTACGGAGGAGTAGGCGGGGTAGGAACGCCGCGGAGGAACGAATGCCATCATGAGTAGCTTTACTGTGTGTACTCGTGCAAAGGGTGCCAGTAGCCAGAAAACTGGCCATGACATACATATTTGAAATCTGTCAATATTGAAGGTTTAAATGGCAGATTCGGTGAACTGACGAACCCCTCAATAAATGGGAGTAAATGGATGGAAATTTCGTCTGGCAGCGAATTTGGGAAAGTAAAGGACAACGGAATCTTTGCCAGGGGCAACTTGAATGTTAAAATAGGAAGGAATCTAGGCCAATGTTAGGTTAATGTTTTTTGTTTTTTTTCAGTTTTCATCTGTTAGTCCTTTTTCAACAAATAATGACATGACTGTCTTAACAAATTTATTTATTATCAGTAAAACCGCATATAATGGCCATGAAAGATTTGGAAATAAAAAAAAAGATTTTTAAAAAAGGAGCGAGTGAAAACGAAAAAAACAACAGTACAAATCTTGGGACTGCATTCTCGGTTTTTATTCATTGTGTCGTAAATTTTGAAAATTAAATTGAACCATGCAGTATTGCATTTTGCCGACATTTATATTTTATGTGCATAAATTCGCCAATGCCGTCCATGGGTTTAAGTCATCCTTTGAATTGCTTTGTCTCACGATGGTTATAGATCATTGCTCTGTTATAACATGAGCTTTCTGTTTTAAGCCAGATCCTCCCAGTGAAAGGCGAACTTTAGTTGATGTCGAACAGATATAATCACATTGTACATTGTTCGCTGAAGATCGTGTAGTTTGATATTAAAGTACAACCCATCTACTCAGTATGACTGGACCTTGGATATAAGTTGATGGAAGTTTGATAAAAGAAGAGACAGAGGGAGATATCACAACTCATGGAGTCCGTCTTAGTTTTTATTTTAAAGACAAAACTGTGGTTGTTATCGGATAGAAATAGTTCCATGAATGTCGGTGAGAACTTTGGTCAGGATAAGGACTCGTCTTCATTATCGACGGTTGTGACGGGCAGCCTTGTAAGGGAACTAATTCTCGTGGCCAATGTTCTTTACATCAGTCTTTCTTTGATTCGCCTCGTCATAACCGCCCGGTACCAGATTGGATAACAAGATTGCTTTGTAATTGTTCTGGGCCCATCATTATTCCTTCCACATCTGAAGCCCAGTTGTTTTGTGCTCCACTTTGGTCCTGTCAGCCCGGGCGTTTTGCAAGCCAGCTCACCCCCTTGTTGTGCTGTTCTGCTCCGGTGTTTTCTGATCTTCCTGCTTGATACAGGTCCTGCTTCTTCTCCGCTTGGCGCCAAAAGGCAAAATAAACAAACAAGCTCGGGGAAACTTTCATCTCGCCCTCTCTTGTTTTGCCAGGCGTACGGGCCGCGATCTCCACTCCACGGCTAAACCCTCTACCTGCAGGAAGTCTCGCAGAAATGGCTACAGGCAATTTTGCTCGATCCTTCCCCCAAAGTTTGACATTTTTTACTGCTTTCCACTACCTAAACACTCCGGTAAGGAGCCGGGGGATTTACCCGTGAATGAAAAGAAAAAGAAAAAGGAAAAGCATGGAATCACACGTTCTTCCCGACTTCTGTCTTAGCCATGCTTTGTCTATTAGAAAAATGAAGAGAGTGTGAGAGAGCGAGAGGGAGAGAGAGAGAAAGCAGGAAGAAGGTCCCGGTTGTCAGTGTCTGAGCTTGTTATTGCTAGAGGCGAGCAGAAAAAGAAGCATCTTTATCGTTTAAAGATTGACTGAAGATAAAGAGGACAGGTTCTCCCGCACCACGGCGAATATTTGCCCAATCATTTTCCGGATTGTCTTAGGCACTTTTTACTGTTTAGCAATGTTTATGCCCTGGGCTCATTTCACTGGAAACGGCGCCAATTTTTATCGGGAATTTTTTTTTTTCTTCATTTCTGTTTTGGTCTTTCTCCGCTGTGGCTCAGCAGAAAAGGATGGAGGGAAAACCCTTGTGTTGAGGCGTGCGAATATTTTAATGGGATATCTTGTTTTGTCGATGACAAGTGCGCTAATGATTTGATGCTGGTGCTTTCTTTTGACTGTTGAATCGCCCCTTGAAGACCTGTGAGCCACTTGTCATGGGTGTGAGCATAGACAAGAGTACATAGAGGGCAGGAGAGCTTCTCTGATGTGTTTTCAGGAGTTCTGCATAAATGCTCTTCATCAAGTGGTTCTGGCTGATCGTTAGAAAACATATTTTTCTTCTTTTTGACGTATTCGCGTAGGGTGTCAGTCATGTTGATGGCTCGTTAACTGGCTACTGCATTGTCTTGAAGCTTTGGCTCATTCCAGTCTCATAATGAGCCTGGAAGGATTAGGAGTCCGGGGTCGCCTGTCGCCTGTCACCATGTAAATGATGACATGTAAAGCATATGCAAATTAATCTGCCAGTTTCAACAGAATCCGTTTACTTGATATTCAGCGATTTCCTTGTCAGATAAAATTAGATAATTTTGGTCCTATGTACATGCCAGTTCCGTCGTGGTTTGAGTAATCTTGGGTTTAGGACCTGTCGTTTACGGGTTATTTGGAAGAATGGCAAGAAATAAATTACCTGTTAATGATCAGTCTCTAACTGGCCATGAGCGGTGAGTCAAAGTTCATCATACGTCTGTACTGCCATTACAGATTCAAATTCCTAACGTGAAAATGAAAAACAAATAAATAAATAGTCAGATAAATAAATAAGTAAATAAATAGATAGATAAATAAATGAATATGTAAATTAATAAATAAGTATATAAATAAATAAGTAAATAAATAAAAAAGTAAATAAATAAATAATGCTTTTTAATTTTGATAGTGTTATATTGAACAAGAAATGGAAGATACTGAAGCCTTTATACCTGTAGAAATCTTCACCTTACATAATACACTGTATTATCCCAAGCAGTTAATTACAGCCACTGAATATGTAACTGACACAGTGAGATTAGGCTGCCGTTTCCCTAAAGGATATATAATATATATATATAAAATACACACACACACACACAACAATGTGAACTACACTTTTATAATAATGATTCCATGTACCTTGGGAAGCTAATCTGGGAGGCCACACCGTCTTCAGTCTCAAACACCTCTCGTGCCGGAGATGAGGAAAGCAGATAGACATCCGGGCTCATCTTGTACATTCCTGGGATAGAACCCATGTCGGCGCCGATTGGTCAGTGTAGATCGGGTATCTCCCATAATTCCCAGATCTGACTGCTCCGGATACCCGACTAGCCCGGGCTGTGGCGTGGAGATGGACAGGCCAACTGAACTCTGCTAGGGAGATCTCAGAGCTCAAGGAATCTTGTCATGTCAGAACTTTTTGGCACGGGTGACGCAAGTTCTCCACCTGTTACTGCATGTTAACTGAACAACCCACTGGGGCTTTTTGTCAGGCCACTGATCTACCTTTTATTAACATCACCTTTTTACAAAAAAAAAAGGGGGGAGGGGGGTTGTTTCTGTTATTGTTGTGTTTATGTTAAATCTAGTTTGACCTATAAATTAAGATCTGCATAATTCTGTGAACAGCTGAAATGATTTGGTGTGTCAGTTTATGTAACCAGTTTGTGGCTGCTGGAGTTGTTGATAATGTGCCATGGAAATTCACTGAACATCTCTCTCTCTCTCTCTCTCACTCTTTCTCTCTCTGTGTCTCTCTCTCTCTCTCTGTGTCTCTCTGCCCACCACCCTTGATAATTAGAGCAAAAGTTATACACGCAGTATTAAAATAACCTCCTCAAGCCAGTCTGCATACACTCGTACATTCCACCTGGCTGACGAAAGTGTAAATATTGGAATTGATTTCTGTATTTGCAATCAAGTGTCGGCGTGTAAGAGGGAAACAAAACGTAAAAGAATAATAATTAGACATGAAAATAGCAAATACAAGGAGAATTGGACAAGAAAATGAAATAGCGAGATAATAATAGTATTAAAAAAAAAGTTGTGATAATGATCATCTAGCCAGGTATACGGGTGTAGATCCCCCTGCTGGTGAACTGGTGCACCTGTTTGCCCCGTGTCTGACGCGGAGGGACAAGTCAATTTATCACATTCCCAGCGCCCTGGACTATCTGAGGTCAGATCTGTGTTCGTTTTGCTGCTCCAACCATCTATCTCACCCGGGAGGTTTTTAGGGGTCCCTCTCTGCCCGTAATGCATTTACCTCGCGGATGGCAATGTCGGCGCTCACACGTCCCATGCCACCCTAGAGATAATTGACTGTGTGCAAACCTGCCGTCAACCCCAGGTTGTCGAGAGACCACATTACCTTTCACTCCTTCTTAGAAGGGGTTGTGACGTTATTGTTGTTGGCAAGCTCGTATGTGTTTTTTTGTGGGTTTACAAGCAATTACAATAATTGGGATGAAGGGGGGGAGTAGATGGATGATGTGAGTGTTGGTGTACGTGGGCAGTATATAGCAGTATGTATGTGTTTGAGAGAGAGAAAGAGAGAGAGGGGGGAAAAGAAAGAAAGAGAAAGAGAGAGAGAGAGAGAGAGAGAGAGAAGAAGAAGAAGAAGAAGAAAGAAAGAGAAAGAGAGAGAGGGGGGGAAAAGAAAGAAAGAGAAAGAGAGAGAGAGGGGGAAAAGAAAGAAAGAGAAAGAGAGAGAGAGAGAGAAGAAGAAGAAGAAGAAGAAAGAAAGAGAGAGAGAGAGAGAGAGAAGAAGAAGAAGAAGCAAGACGACAGACAGAATATAGCAGTATGTGTGTGTTTGAGAGAGAGAGAGAGAGAGAGAGAGAAAGAGAGAAAGAAAGAGAGAGAGAGAGAGAAAGGGGGAGAGAGAGGGAGAGGCATATGGAGAGCCTCCAGAGGAAGAGAGACAGACAGAAGGACGGACAGATTGACCGAGGCAGTCTCTCCCTGCGCGGAGAGAGGAAGAGAAAAAGAGAGAGAGAGAGACAGTCAGAAAGACGGAAGAGTGGGGAAAGAAGGCGAACTTTAGAGTAAAGCTGCTCACGGAATACAACTTTGATGAGTCCTATTGCCTCTATCCAGCAGGTCATTTTTCCAGAATTTACGTCCCTGTCATTTTCTTCCCACTTTGACACTGATAAAACGTGGCGCTTAATGTATTTCCCAAACAGTCAAAATAGGATTATCGCCATCTTTTATGCAATCTCCAGCCTGCCAAACATAAGATTGAAGAATGATCATGCTCTCGGTGTGAGTGCGTCAGCTTCATTATGAATTGCATATAGCCGTGGATTTGGAGCTAGCGTAGTTAGAAGTGCGTGGGGACGATTGTGCGCGGCGGGAGGCCCCCGGAATAACGAATGTACTCCCACTGGGTAGCATATATGCGGACATTGATTTACCGGAGAGAGAGAGAGAGAGAGAGAGAGAGAGAGAGAGAGAGAGAGAGAGAGAGAGAGAGAGAGGGGACTTTTTTTTACGCCGATGAGCTGGCTGAGTTAAAGCCCCTTTCCATTGTCCGTGGTTTTGGTGCGTTTTACGTGCGTGTTACGGACAGCAACTGCAGGTGCAGAAGGCGTCGTACGTCTATAGTTTTTAAAATACTTATCGTACGATTTCAGTGTGAGCATTTCCGTGGGACATGATTGTGGCAAAACGCACTAAGGAAATGAAATGTATGCAAAGCGGATGCGTGAAAATAAGTACGTAGGCCTACGTAAAAAAATTAAAAAAATAGTCTGCCCCATGCGTGGAAAGCGGTCTTTAGACGTGAGGCATGACTTGTCTTACGTCATTTCTTCATCAAGATCTCTGCTGTCTTTGCTCCTCCCTCCTCCAGTCCCCATCCTTCCCTCCTAACTCCCGCTTCAGTTACTTTCTCTCCTTCTGTTTTCTATCAGTTCTCCCCAGTTTTTTTTTCCTCACTCTGTCTGTATGGAATATATAAAAACATCAAATACAATCTGCATGAAACGTTTACGAGAGATAAGACATTTCTGAGACCGTTGTTAAGCACATGTCAAGCTGAAATACCCGAGAGCGTTGCCGAAAGCCAAAAGGTTTTTAGTGGCTTGGGGGAAGCGAGAAAGTGGGGTGTGGGTTGGGGAGCGGGGGTGTGGGTTGGGGAGCCGGGGGCGTGATTTTTCTCCTTACAATCTTTAGCAAATTCAGGAGCGGGGCAGCAACACAGCCCCAAACACAGGTCATCGAACACTCCCATGGGTGCTGCAATCTCTGGACTGTTCCTGATATGACTCTGAACGTCGCCGAAAATCCCTGGGATATGTTGGAGCTGTCCTATGTTGCTGCCCCGCTCCTGAATTTGCTAAAGCTCGTACGGAAAAAAATCTTGCGAGCCGGGGGGAGGTCGAGGAGGGAAGGGGGCAGACAAATATACTGCTGTGTTGCAGAGAAAGACCGTATTCTGTCCTATGGGAGAAAAAAAAACAAACCCAGCAAATTTTTACACCCAAAACAGTTTGTTTCAGGAGTCACAAAAACCATTTCGCTTTGCAGCCCGCTTTTTGGGTTGTTCATTCAGTTTCCATTTATCATGACGTAAAGAAGCTACCACTCGTACATATTATTACACATTTATAACCCAAAACAGACAGATATTGCACACTTCATGACATTTCGTAAAATAAAAGAAGTTTTGAGATAGAGTTTGGGGAAAGCCCAACGATGCGATGACGATCACATTGTGCAAGGAAGAAACAAGATGATGGACAGAGTGTAGCAGAATGACATGGCACAAGGTGGAAAGGGGCGTTTTAGAAGTAGTTTTTGACCTAGATTTGTCCCAACGGTCTTTTTCCCCAATACCGGGAAAAAACTCAGTTAGAGCTCAGTGTGGAAAATTTGAACTGAAAATAATGCCGCAAACCACCGAACTTGCCATGGATGTGGCTAGTGCAACCTCTAGCCATTCAATTCCAGCAGAGGAAATAAAAGACAACAGGGACGATAATTATTATATGAATCTCTGCGGTGTCTACTCCTAGTTTCCTCCCTTCTTTTACTTTCACTTTCGCTCTCATTGTCTTGGCTCTTCTTCACCCATCCAGTTAGTCGGACACTCTTTACTGCTGGGCCTTTCTCTCTCTCCCCTCTCCCCCCCCCCCCCCCCCTGTTTTCTAAGTTTCTAATCCCACTCCTTTTTTGTTGTTTCCTAAAATTAATATCGTCATTACCACACCGGATAAAACTATGCATCAGTTAAAATTTAAAGTTGTGCACGCTGTCAAGGGGAACATGTTGAGATTGAATAAAAATGAGCGATTAAAGTTTGACAATAATTTTGTATGTTGTATTCCATCAGATAAATACCTCATCTTGGGGCACGTGGCTTACACGACAGGTGTGTGATAACATAGATTTGTTTGTAGTTGTTAATTGTATTTGGTGATGTTGAGATATCCTAACTAGGGGGGGGGGGGGGGGGTGTCTCTGTTTTTTTTTTTGTATTTGGTGATGTTGAGATATCCTAACTGTGGGGGTGGGGGGGTCTCTGTTTTTTTTAATCTTTCAGAATATCTATCCATCCGTCTGTCCGTCCGTCCATCCATTTATCCATACATGCATTCATCCGCCCGTTTACCAGTCCTTCCTTCCGTCTGTCTGTCCGCCCGTCACTCTGTCTGTCTGTCCGTCCGTCTGTCTGTCCGTCCTTCCGTCTGTCTGTCCTTCCGTCTGTCTGTCCTTCCGTCTGTCTGTCTGTCTGTTTGTCTGTCTGTCTGTCTGTCTGTCTGTCTTTTTGTTTGTCTGTCTGTCTGTCTGTCCGTCCGCCCGTCCTTCAGTTTCTCTGTCTAAAAAAAAATATAAAAAACCTGTGCCAGCACAGAAATAAGCGAGTAAAATACCTGCAATGTACTCCTTTGCCACATTGAAATAATAATTATTTAAAAAAAACAAAAAAAGCCTGTGCCGGCACAGAACTAAGCGAGTAAAGTACCTGCAATGTACTCCTTTGCCACATTGAAATAATAATTATTAAAAAAAAAAAAAAAAAAAAAGCCTGTGCCGGCACAGAACTAAGCGAGTAAAGTACCTGCAATGTACTCCTTTGCCACATTGAAATAATAATTATAAAAAAAAAAAAACAAGGCAAATAATTGTCGCCACGACCTGTCCAAAAAAAACAACAACAAAAAGCCATACGTAAACGTTTACCAGCAACCTTTGGATATTTGCAGTACTGACTGGCAGTGCTTTATGCCGGTCTGTGAATTTAATGTAAGATATAGTGATAAGACACGTAGGAAACAAACAGTGTTTGCGAATGTCCCGTGCAGTGCTAGAGACTGTTTGAGAAAAGCACCCATTTCACCTGAGGGACAATCTCATGCTGGAGGGACGAAGCACGAAATCCAAGTATGACGAAGGACAGGGAGGGACACCGGGCGGCAGAAAGTACCACATAATACATCATGTACATTGTAATGTACACATTTCGAACGAGGAAGGCGATTCCAAAAGACCTGTAGAGCGATATCATTAACACGTCCTTTTTAATATCCGTTTTGTTGTAAGGTATGTTTGTTGTACTGAGGGGAGATTTCAAGTTAAAGTACTGGGCTTAGGAACTGAATTATTCTTTGAACTCTATAGATTAAATTATCCCTGTAAAGTGACTAGCAAGATAAAATGCGTACCTATAGCCACATCCTAAGATCAGTACTATTGGGTTTAAAGGCAAGTGGGCTATCACAAAGAAAGCAAGTTTGAGAAACTGAGGTTGGAGATTTTCGCCTATGGCAAGAGCTTAGATTTCATTTATTTTCTCCTCAATATACCTATGATTTTAACTAAACATTGGATTAGGTAGGACAGCGCCCGCGTTTGACGCATACATTGAAATTCAAATTTGAAAAAATGCGGGACAGCCCAATTCTCTTTAAAATGACCTTGTTGTTATTGCAGAAAAAGTGAATAAAAGTCCTATTTTGGTGACCCTGAAACGGAGGATACGGCCATAGAATACTGAGTCAAGGCTTTAAAAAGGGGGAGAACCCGCTGTTGTAGACTTCTTTTCTGAAAAACACTTGAATCCACACAATCCGTTGGTATTTTGTGTACTTCTTTGATCCCCTTTGGGAAATTTGCCTAAGTGTCAATGCAGCCCAGTTACAATTGGAGTAGATACGTCGTCACCACATGTAGTTTGGTACTGTCTGCAAAGTTTTTTTCTAAAGTAAATATACGGTGGTCTGGCACTTATAAAATGATTGTTCGTGTTTACGGGCTGTACAGTAAATGGTGGATGACGGAACAGCTATGCCAGTCTTATTTTTTGTATTACCAAACAACAGCGGCGTGCTTGCCTCATCTCATCTAGTCTGATCCTATTCAATCGTCCATCAGAAGTTTCCAGGCCATGTTGTGATCACTTAGACAGGGTGTGAGACCATAGATGCACTACAGTAATACAATTGTACTACGACAATGTGTGAGACATTCTATCTTCCAGATGAAATGGCCCGCATTGCTCATCAGACATATGACAAGGAGATTTTTAGGGTCCACAATTTTCTTAAACACTCCCAAGAGACAGCACATCATGGTCCAGGTTTATAGTGAAATCTAACACCCCGGGTGATCTCTGTCCTTGGTGCCGGTCCCATGTAGTCTGTTTGCCAGTCAAACACGGTCGTCACCAGGCTAAGTAATTAGGCACACAATCCCACGCGTGCAGTTACTATACCCCTTTGTGTGCATTAGTCCCGTCTTGCCATGTGTGCTTGCCATGTGTGCGTGAGTATTTGTGAACGTGTCCGTTTATCTGTCTGTTGAGAGCTGTGTCAAACATAATACTGCATGCAAAATATTTGTAGCGAGTTGCCACTGTCTCTGGCGCCATCATAAGCAGTAAGAATACCAATACCTCGGCATTGCGCGCAGCATCAGACGCCTTGTCGTACCTCAGATTGTCACATTGCATCTGTTCAGTGATTACTGCTAGCATATTCTGATCGTTAAATGTCTTGTAGTCAGTCTTCCTTTCCGAGTTGCCGGTATCAGTGTTATGTATTTGGAACACTTTCTGATAGACCAGCAAGTAAATTTTGGCGATAAATATTTATATTTCGTCGGTGTAGAACAACACTCCTGTAACCCACAAAATATGTTGATGTGGTTACAGGAGTGTTGAATCTCACCGACGAATTTTGTTGGCATTCATTTGACCATTTAAATCAGTTTTGCAAAATTCAGAATTTTGGCCACGGGGATCGTATGTCTGGACACTGTGGAGCCTATCAACGTGGGACTTTTGCATGTTTTGTCATATTATTCTTGTACTTGTTTTTAGAGATTCAGTTTCTAAATTATTCTCCTAAAAGATTTGATGTAGACGATGTAAAATGTATTGCCACTGTCTTTTAATGCAGGTATCATCTCCGTCGATATGGTTACGTTGTCGTAATAATCTGAAAGAAATAATGAAAAAAAAAAAACAGCAACAAAAAACTATGGAAGAAAAATATGCCTCGTGGTTATCGGGGAAAGTTGAAAGACCTGAACAGATATGAATAAGAATGAAATTGAAAAAAAAAGTGGGGGGGCGGGGGGGGGGATTAAGGATCGAGTCACTGGCCACTCTGTTCCACAGAAAGCACAATATTGCCACCAGATTATTTAACAGTTAACAGTTGATTTATTCTTTACGTACTGTACACACATGAACTGTCTTGTTTGATAGCTCAGATACACAATATTACATGTACTATTCTTTTGCTGGCGTCTGAGGTAATGAGGCGTGTTGCTTGACGTACAACTGCGTGGTGATTACGTAAATATCAATTGTCCACCCACACAAACAGCAGTGTCATCGGGGGCCAAGCATGCTTGTTGCGAGAGGATTTGTCAGGAAAACAGTGTGAACTGGAGACCGTGGTATAATTACCACAAATAAACGAGACTTACCTGGAAATTGACACCATTTGTTTGGGATTTTTTCAACAGGGGATATCAAATCCCAGCCACTGTGGTCAACAGTTAACCATTTAGGCCCTGTGTATCACCAGTGATACATAGACATTTATCACTTGGCTGCAGTCCCCACAAGAAACTCAAGACGAGAAAAGTTAATCGTCATTCTGTTTTGAGTAATTTCTACATACTAACTCAATCAAATAGATAAGATAAGATAAGATAAGATAAGATAAGATAAGATAAGATAAATTTTATTCGTTCTTGTACAAGGAAATTTGTTTTGATCATTGAATACATAACTATACAGTTACAGAAACAAAAATTATGATATATAGCGCGCACACACACATACACACACACACTAATAAATAAACAAAATTAACAGTGCACACAATATGCTTCCGCTGACCTGACACGCAGGACACAATTCAACTTTACACAGATTACGATCAAGATGACGGCATTATTGTAACATCCTAGTAACTGTTGATGATGGAATAAACGATTTAAAGTAGCGCTCAGTTTTAGTTTTCTTTGACAACAGCCTTGAACTTCTTACAGATCTTATGTATTCTTTGTTCAGGGGATGTTGGGGGCCACGAGACCCCTTAATTATGCCCCTAAGAACAAATTTTCACAAAATGGGAATCTTCCCTAAAGCAGAAATGGGGGTAGGGCCTAGAGGGTTAACATAGTCCCACGTTTTCTGATATAATTGTGTTACACGGAGTTAATACGTCTATGTCATGGTTCGTATGTGATTAAAACTTGTAGATTGTTCAGATTCTGGTCTGTGGCCATTCACAGCTGAAGTCTGAAAGACATGGAAAGGTAGATATTGTAATAAAAATGGAGTTTGGAGTGATAAGAGCGGCTAATTGTGGAAGCAGGTTGGGGAGCCCTGGC
This sequence comes from Onchidella celtica, assembly GCA_963931925.1. Classification (NCBI taxonomy): domain Eukaryota; kingdom Metazoa; phylum Mollusca; class Gastropoda; order Systellommatophora; family Onchidiidae; genus Onchidella; species Onchidella celtica. The sequence goes on along the minus strand of OZ007571.1, from coordinate 14,894,340 downwards.
TCAGGACGGGCGACAGTGCCACTGATGAGACACGGGTCGGGGCGCGTAAAGCGATACTTTGGTCACGTGCTAGCGCGTGAGTGCCGTCCTGGGCTGCGACCCTGAGCTGTCACCTTTGCCCCCTCCAGATGATGTGTGCGCATGCCCACAGATGCCAGCCTTGAGCCTGCATGGTGCAGTGTGCACTGACGAGGGTTCAGATTGAGAGGTGACAGATTATTTTTAATTTTTTGGGGGAGGGGGGCGCCCACTCCCTCCCTCTCTTCCTCCTAACCTCCAGCTACCGAACTGTTCTTCTCATTAACATCTAATCATAGCGATCTCTGACTGCCGCTGTCCCTTCCCACAGCTCATCTAGCCCCACCCACGGGCAGTTGCCCCTCGGCACCCGTATCGCCTCGCCCTTGCCTTCGGTGTGATATGGTGAAGATTTAATCAGGAATTAACACCCAGATCTTCATCAAATACAGCACAGTTGCCCCTGTGTACACTGTAAAATTGTAAAGGGGGAGAGACAGCATTTTTTTTTCTTCTTCTTTTTTTTTTGTTTATAAAGAAAAAAGCAGAATTGTACAGAATAGATAATTATTCAAGGGATGGGATAATAAAATGCGAAGTGGGAACAATCGGAATGGCTGCGCACATGCGTTAAGCTTCATATTGTGTGCTTTGGTGTCTGGAAATGAAAATGCATTTCAACATTATCCTTGTGTATATATATATATATATATGTGTGCTCGTTATCAGTCAAGTTATCATCTGCATGCATAGTGAAAGTGACAAATCCAAAGAATCAAATGAAACAAAACATAAACAACAAGAACAACAAAGAGAAAACAGATACGCTGTTGAAATGTGGCACCCCCCACCCCCCCCCACCCCCCCACCCCCCCCCCCCCCAAACGAGAACAAGCTGCCATTCTGCAATGAAACAGACAAATTTTTAATAAAGATGCACAGAAAGGAGAAAGAGACGTAAAACGTAAAGAAAGGTGAAGCATTAGGGTGACATGACAGATAGACGAAAGCTAAGACCACCGTCACAGGTACCACCAACCCACCAATTTCCCCCTGGATTGAAAAGCCAAGGTCGATACAAACTAAAAATGTTCTGGAGAAGAATGTACGCAGACCCACCATTAGTTGGGCATAGAACAGAAAGTGCCATGTCTCTCTCTCTCTCTCTCTCTCTCCCGTTTTTTTGTTTTGTTTTGTTGTTTCTTTCCTCCTGTCTCTATCTCATCCCAGATCTCACCTCCCAGGTGTGTCATAAATCACGTCAGACCCACTGTGTTATTTGGCTGTTGTGTTGTGACAGCCCCGCCCGCTCCTCGCCATTGTCGCCCACACCCGATTTATGCCCGCTTGCCAGAGCTGGCCCTCGCCGACATAGACAGAGGACCAGGCATTGTCTAGGGCCCAATGGGGGGCTCGTAGCTCCTGCATGCCAGCCGCTAGGGGGTCCCTGGCTTGCTTGGCCAGCACCTCTTGTGTTGTGAGGTTTGTCCTCACACCTACCCAAAGATTTAGAGTCACCAGAAGGCCTGTCATTCATTGTCCTAGTACATACAATGTCTATTTTCTGTGTCACATTTGTGTCAACTGATACTGGGGATTATGGTGTGGCAGTTGTTTATTAAAATAATGACTCGTTGAAAAGCAATCGCCCTATATCTCTATATCTGTCTATTGTCTGTTTGTTTGTCTGTCTGTCCGTCCGCCCATCTGTCTGTCTAATTGTCTGTCTGTATATTGGCTTATTTGTCTGTATGTACATGTATGTCCGTCTAATTGTCTGTATATTTGTCTGTCTGTGTCTACTTGTCTGTCTGTCTGTTTGTCTGTCTGTCTGTCTGTTATCTGTCTGATTGTTTGTCTGTGTTTCTGTCTAATTGTCTGCCTCTCATTCTATTTGTCTGTCTGTGTTTCTGTCTATTTGAATGTCAATGTGTCTGTCTAATTGACTGTCTATGTGTCTGTCTAATGGAATGTCTATGTGTCTGTCTATGTGTCTGTCTAATTGACTGTCTGTGTGTCTGTCTAATTGACTGTCTATGTGTCTGTCTAATTGACTGTCTGTGTGTCTGTCTAATTGACTGTCTTTGTGTCTGTCTAATTGTCTGTCTGTGTTTCTGTCTAATTGAATGTCTATGTGTCTGTCTATTGACTATCTATGTGTCTGTCTAATTGACTGTCTGTGTGTCTGTCTAATTGACCGTATATGTGTCTGTGTAATTGACTGTCTATGTGTCTGTCTAATTGACTGTCTGTGTGTCTGTCTAATTGACTGTCTATGTGTCTGTCTATTGACTATCTATGTGTCTGTCTAATTGACTGTCTGTGTGTCTGTCTAATTGACCGTATATGTGTCTGTGTAATTGATTGTCTATGTGTCTGTCTAATTGACTGTCTGTGTGTCTGTCTAATTGACTGTCTATGTGTCTGTCTAATTGACTGTCTGTGTGTCTGTCTAATTGTCTGTCTGCCTGCTTGCCTGCCTGCCCCAGCCCTCCCTGGGTGTTTCCCTTGTGTTCTCTGACCGACTACTTTGGTCGTCCTTTCTTGTGTGTGTGTGTGTGTGTGTGTCTCTCGCTCTCACATCCTATTATCTACATCCTTTTACGCGCATTCTCAAAATCAAAGATAACTCCTTTTGTAGATCCGGCGCTTTTATCATCTTATTCATTCCCTTCTCTGCCACCACCTTGATTTTTTTATATTTTTTATGCCACTACTAACTTTTCATACCCGGTAAAATTGTGAATTACAGGTGCAGCACTTTTGGGGAACACTCGAAAAGCACTAGTTGGCGTAATACCGACGTGCATAATGGCACCAGTTGTAAGGCATACAAAAAGCACAAATCCTTCAGGCAGGAGAAAGGGGGGGGGGGGTAGGAAAGGACGGATGAGGTCATATTGCTATCAACATTTTGTGAGAATTTCCTTGTACGGTTTCATGACAGGATCAGCGATATCATGCCGTCACCCGCCGCCCACACGTTCTCATGCCTGTCACAGTCCGCATAGCGTGAGCTTAATCCACCCAAGTGTGAGTGTCAGTCTGTCCGCTCGTCCACACAGGGAGATTAGTGCCGTCGACTGCTGTCACGTGGACATGCTATGACACTTCTGCCTCCTCCCCCCCCCCCCCCCGCCCTTTCAGTTTTCAATCCAGACAGCCTTAATTTTCTTTATTAGCTTGTCAGTTACGATGATTTGTATTTTTATCGCCGGGGAGGGGGGGGGGTGGAGGGAGACAAAAGGTATTACAATGACCGCAAGTTTTAAGGTTAAAGTTGACGAGCTCGGCAAATTCGAATTTTAAGATTGTACCATTAAAATTGGTTGGAAAACAATTAAGTCGATTTCAGGACATTGTGGCATTTGTATTTATACCGAAATATTGTTTGGATAATTTTGTATGTTGGTCATATTATATTCCACAACAGTCTCACAGCAAAAAAATTTGAACCGATAGGAACAGATTCTCAGCACACGAAAAATAATCGACCTGTATTCACTAGAAATGCCAAGGCAAAAATATTATATGAATAATATTATTAATGAGAAAGAGACCTTACACAAGCGAAAAGAAAAACGACAAACGTCATGTACATTTAGATATTTGTCATTAATGTCCTCTTCTTCACACAGCTTTCTCTGTTATCATAAGAATATCGAGAATTCTCTCCCCCCCCCCCCCCCCCACCACCTTCGCGGAGTGTTGCGCAACATAGAGAGAATTGCCAGCTCGATATTTTTGCTGCTATGGAGAAACGCCGTATACGCCGTTCTAGGTCAGATTCATATTTTGGGTTAGAATGAGTAATAGAGAATGAACTAAAATGTGCCCTTTTATGCTACCTGGGATATGATTTTGTACATCTAATAGTTTCCTTTGGTCAACAGTAAATAGAAACTGAGCCAAGAATAAAGCAAGGCACAACGCGAAATGTGCTTTCGTGTCCCTTGTGAAATTTTGATCTTGACGTTTGCGGTCTTCCGTAATACGACGGCACTGTTACAGAAAGTATTGCTGGTTACCTAACGATGGAGTTTCGACACTGTAAAGTATTTACATTTTTGTGTCCTTATTTATTTTTAAAGTAATTGTGCACTTTTCACATTTCAACATTCATCATGGTGACACGCGAGTTTTACAGACTTCAAGTTGGTGAAAGATATGTTTCGGATGTTTCAGTGTGGTGGAGGTATGGCGCCTGATGCCATAAGGAGGCAGGGGAAACGCCGAGTCTCTATACACCGCCTCGCACCACTTGGCACCAACCGCGGCCCCGGGTTGTTGTTGTAACGGCGCGCACATCAACCGGGGCATCACCAGAGCAAACAGGAAAGTGTCTCATTGGCGGTCTGGCGTGAAATCAAAAGTGGAGGATGAAGAATTAGTTTGACGGGGACATCGGCAAGTGTAAACAGCCAAGATCAATAAACCGCGCCTTCCTGGGCCGTCATTCACGTGGGGGAACAAATTGGCAGAGACGTTTCCTTTGTTTTAAGTGAAATTCTTACGACCTTTTGAAGACGGGGGGGGGGGGGGTAGGGGGGGCCACAAGTGGCAAGAATTAAATACAGATTTAAAAAAAACGGATGTGTTATTGTTTGCCTTGTAAGAATGGAATGACATAGAATGTGTGTGGGACTGGACGTGACCTCATTTGAATGTTTGATTGCCGAATTCCTGAGTGAGTATGTGAGTAGCTAGAATAAATGAATTTGTGATTGCTCGAATGTGTGAGCTCAAGAAGAAATTGAGGAAGATAGCGCTGGGAAGGACAGGAGTTTGGAGGCGGAAGTGAGTAACAACAGTGTTTATGTTGTTGTTATACCAAACTTGTGCTCAGTGTTTTGGTGGGAGTCGCTCAGAGGGAAGAAAGCATGTATGATTGTGTTCTTTCTTTCTTCTCTTCCCCCTCCCCCCTCCCCGTCCCACAAGGATGAGAGGAGAAAAGGAGATGGGAATGAGTGAAATACGTCTTAGTTCCTGCCCTTGGTGAAGTTACATAACATTGTAAAATGACCAAGGAAGAGGCATGCGGTAGCAGAGGGAGGGGTTGGGGTAGGTATGGTACAGAAAAGCAGGAAATGGGAAGAAGATAATGCCAGAAATAGTTTGTGCTCTATCACAACTCGCAGTAATGCACACCAGATGGGCTGTAACTCTACTGGGAGCGACCACTCATAATGTCAATTATCTCTCAATTATTCCCCTTGCGATAGTGGCCCCTGGCATCTTTGTGGCCTCTAATTGGTCAGTTAGACGCGGGCGAAGAAATCGTCAGCTAATCAATGAAGACCGACCACTCCGTGGGCCTTGCGTCACCGGGTCACACGCTCTACACTTTCTCACGTGCGTGGGACTGGGGGGGACTGGCAGTGGTCAGTTTTCTTCCATGTTTTCATACACTTCTCAGGGCAGACGTTATAATCAACAAATGAATGGGCTCTGATGTTCAAGTAGTGTGCATATTACACAGCGGTATCCCGCACTCGTAACTCAGGAAACTGCTCAGAATCATACAGACATGTTTGACAAATCAAATGCTGCGTTACATGATCACACTGTATACGTGAGAACCGTGAAGTGCGTACATGGGGTGGGTTTCCTGGGAAATTTGATTTGAAAAAAAAAAAAAATAATAATAAAATGAAAATTCAGGGTCAGATAATTTATGAAATGGGAACTGTGTGACGTCACAAGTATGCTCAGCGGGGCATTGACATAAGTGGCCAAACAACAAAAAAAAAAAGTTCGTTGAAAAAATATATGTTTTAGTGTTCGGTTCCTTGATATCAACACTGAAACCATTCATATTTGTTTTTGTGTTCAAATGATAATTAAGCCCAGCCTCAATGTTGTCGAATTTCTTAATTATTCCATAATCGTGTTCGTCACAAGTATGAAATCGCTGCCGTTTGCTATGGCCAGTTACTTCGTGTGGAGACTGGATTTTAAAAAAGTTGTTTTCTTTATATCAGTCAACTTGTCATTATGTTGGCCGACAATTTGTCCTGCGTAGAGCTACTCATTAGACCCCACTGACAGGTTTTATGCCTGCCAGCCAGAAATTTAATACTTAATCATAAACGAAACCATGCAAATTGGCATCACTGGTAAACCATAAACAGTGGACGTAATCTGGTTTTGGCTTTCACTGTAATCCGCAGTGAAAGTGACACTGTAACACATTTTCAGGCGCTGACATTAAAAGCTCTACTTTAGTACGTAGATGTCGACAGCAGTCACTGTCAATGCATGCGTCATACTGATCCCCATCTCATGTGTACATGTATTGAGTTTTGCACGGCCGGTGTGTATCTGTGACGTGTGTCCGATCACCCACGCCTGTACCCTTCAGGCCTGTAGCATTCCAGCAAGCTTTACAATGGTTGACACTTTTAATGTCAGCCTGGCGCCTGTCCTCCACAACACGACAAAATAGACAGGCACATGAAATTTGTGAATTATTTATCAGTCATGCATTTGGCCGGGAAATAATTTGCAAAGGTGTAGTGAAATTTTAGCATATTTTACGCCTGCATAGATAATGATGGATAGCCCCTTTTGTGTAACAGTAAACTTGCACGATGTGGGCGTTTGTCGTACTTTCAGTTTCATGCATCATCCAACTAACTGAATAGTTAAATTTTACATTGACACGTATTTAGCATGTACTTTTCGGGTTTAACACCCTCTATCATTCTTAGTGAATTTAAATTGGACGCGTCGTGAATCTACATAATTATTGTATATTACCATTCCTGTTTCATGTGACACGCCCGCTGCAGCGTAACATTCGAGTTGACACACTGCATTCATTTCTTTTTAAATAAACCAGTTTTTTAAAAAATCGAATTTATTTATTTGATAATTAATTAGGAAGTTTTTTTTTTTTTTTGTTTTTGTTTTTTCATATACAGGTGCTTCTTATTTTTGACACGTCCTTCAAACAGTTTCATTGAATCTTATTTTAGGAATTTGAAGGAAATTATTAAATAGATTATTATTAAACAATTAAAGTCTTGATTTATCATGTTCCCCTTTTTTATGTGTAAACACTAGCACTTCACTGACTAGCCTGTGTTTGCGAGCGTCTCAGACGTTACAAACACTTCTGTTCTGTCGGACAAGGCAAGCACCCGTGAGCCCATTAATCTGGTCATGTTGAGAATGATCTCTCTGTGACATTTTATTCCCTGTCAGGTCGGCTTGAGAGAATGAGATGAGGGCATTCTCACTCGCTTTCTCATTTCTCCCAGTAATGTCCTGCCCCCGTGTTCTTACTTGTGAGTGGATCTGACGACGTCGGGCTTATTGTGAAAGACCAAATTTCTGAGAATACAGGAAAAAAAATAATTGTAGATTGTGGAAAACGAGATTTGTTTATGATATGAAAGATTTGCCATTTTTCGTCTTTAGAAATATTTTATTTTGATTTTTTAACCCTCCGGTGTCCAGCATTCCATATCTAAAACACGTCATGGGAGCCAAATGTTCTATAATAGGAATATTTCTGAATGTATCCACAAAATAAATGATTTTCCGAGATAAATATTTATATTTCTGCATTCATTTGACCACTTTGAATTAGTTTTGTAAGATTCAGAATTGCTATGTTGGCTAAGTGAATATATGTCTGACCATTACGGGGGGGGGGGGGGGGTGGTAGGGACAGCGGCTTACTCGGCCTGCTCTTCCAGATTTCCAAGTGCCAAGGCATTTCAACAGCAAAGAGCATGAAATTTTCAAATCAAACCATTTACAATAATTGTACAAGGCAAGAAGAGATCGCACTGACCATTCACTTAAGCTTACATCATGAAGGACCAGTGGTAGAAATTACAGGACCAGGTATTACAGCATTGATACGGGCACACTTTTAAGGCAAGTTTTCCACCTGCTCCAGTGGATTGGGTCTGTGGCAGATTTATTGTCCACTCAACTAAGACCTGCATACAGATGTTTCTGTGACCATTATTGTAGTGTCCTGTGGCAGCTGGGCAAAGTCGTAGGGGTGGGAGTAGTGAGACCTGTTGTGAAGGTGATGTCATTTTGTGAGGTAAACTGGCCATTGGCTGGACGACTGGGGTGTTGCTAGTGAACATTTCAGTCAAATAAATTTCCTTTGCAGCGCCTTTGTTTTATTCCTATTTCATGCTGGTAACAGTGGCTGTAAATGGATTCAAGACCATTCCCCGTTCCTGATGTTGAACGGGCCTTTTTCCTGTTAAGATTTTGGTTAACTTCACTGTCATTTGATCGTGAGAGCTGAAAGCTAGCCCGAAGTAAGATGACGATAAAAGTGTGAAAGGCGCAAAATGGCCATTATAGTGCCGAAGCGCCGCCAGACTCAAACCTGAGGTTGTTGAAACAAAATTCAAAAGATCATATTTTTTGGAAAGGGGGAGGGGGGGGGGGATGTCAGTCATTCACGTGATCACATATATAAGTATTGCACACCTCATCTCTTTCTTCCTTTACTTCCTCCGCCCCCCCCCTTCCACTATTTGTCACCCCGTGACCTAGCGTAACCTACGGATTATCGACCGTGGTGTAGTTTACTTCCATTCCACCGTGGTTCAGTTCTATTTTGGTTACTGCATAGCCAGTCGTACCAGAGACCTTATAAAGCTATTGTAAGGTCTCTGGTCGTACCCTGAAAGTTAGACTAGTAGCGCGCTGAGTCCAGTCTCTTTGGTGTTGGATTGGACTGAAAGCCCGATGCCTGATCTTCCATTGAATCAACAAGTGAGCCCACAGTTATAAAAATAAAATAAAATTATTAGCTCTATGAGTGAGACAGACGTGCGAAGTGTCGTTTAACTCCATAGTCAACAAACCGAAGAAAGTCAAGCTTGATTCGTTGTGCTGTCGTTTTTTTGGTTTTTTTTTAAAAATGGGCCGTAAACTATGCGTATCATGTGTGAAATAATCCATTACCAATGAGTTGTCCATAACATGACAATGTGTGGACTCGGAGATAGCATTGGTGCTGGATGACATTGCAGTTAGCATTGGTGCTGAATGACATCGCAGTTAGCATTGGTGCTGGCGTACTAAGCTGAGGTAGAAACAACGGGATTAAGCTCGTCATCCTCGCCCTCCCGTACTCGCCAAACAACAGTCCCATTTTCTCACAAGCATTTGCCACTCACCGAAACACCTCCATTTGTACCCCCGTCTCTCTAAGTGTGTTTTGGTTTGCCGGTAATTTGTAAGCGATACCTGCGTTTAGCCTGTCAGACAGCGCCTAATGCCAGATGTGACACAAAAAGCCGAGCTGCTTTACTTTTGGACCACTGGTGGAAATTGGTCCATTCCTCTGTGACACTGCGCGCGGTTTTAGCCATTTCGCACGCTCATTAGGCCCCACTACGGGTGATTTGCTCTACCGTCCACGGTCATTACAGGTTATACGGTAATTTGTTGTTCTCTGCGGTCATTAAAAGTTATTCGGTAATTAGGAAAGGATAATAAACTTACAAACAATAACAATTGTAGCAACAACAGCAATTGCAAAAATTCTGCCATGATTTGACTTTATCTTGCACGCCCATGGAATAATTCTCACCCCTCATTTGGCTTGACAAATTGTAGAATTTGGATTATATTGGGAATATAGGGTGAAGGGTGATTGGTTAGACCGTTTTCTTTGGCGTTTTGTTTGTTTATTTTTGTTTTATCATTTGTTTAAATAACACAACTGTAATCATTGTCACGTTATTGGCACATCTTAACGCTAGTGACGAATAGAGTCAAGTGTGGTGTGGGTCTGTTTGGATTCAGTGCGCGTGATCTCACTTTCCGCCAGCTGTCGGAAGACCGGTTTGGCGCCCCCAAACTAATGAGACAGACTTGTTTAGGTCTCATTAGTGCGTGAGATATCTCTTTCCGCCAACTGTCTCAAGACCGGTTTGACGCTCACGAACTAATGATACAGACTAGTTCCGGTTTGATGAGTGCGTGAGACCTCTATTTCCACCAACTGTCTCAAGACCGGTTTGATGGACACGAACTAATGATACAGACTAGTTCCGGTCTGATGAGTGCGTGAGACCTCTATTTCCACCAGCTGTCTCAAGACCGGTTTGATGGACACGAACTAATGATACAGACTAGTTCCGGTCTGATGAGTGCATGAGATCTCTCCCTCCACCAACTATCTCAAGACCGGTTTGACGCACACGAACTAACGAGACAGACTTGTGTTAGTCTCACTAGTGCATGAGATCCCTCTTTCCGCCAACTGTCTCAAGACCGGTTTGACGCACACGAACTAATGAGACAGACTTGTGTTAGTCTCACTAGTGCATGAGATCCCTCTTTCCACCAACTGTCTCAAGACCGGTTTGACGCACACGAACTAATGAGACAGACTTGTTTCGCTCTCACTGACTAGTGCGTGAAATCCCGTTTAATCCCATACTCCACTTCTCACACTGAAGACAAGACAAAACAGACATTGCTCAGTGACCCATTAACCGTAAGTTTCCCCAGCGTCAGTGACCGCAATTTTGTTCAATTGCTAACAGCCCTATTGCCATAAAATGTTTTTTGAACAGTGTGGTACGTAATGTAGCATAGACCCAGCAAACATAGATATTACTTCTATGGTAATTAATACTTCCCATGACCGGCGCGTTTAAATATGCAAATCAGGCCTGATGGTACTTCAGCAGTGATCAAAACATTTAAGAGGTTCATTGCCATTTGTGGTGTCCGTGGATTGTTGTTCGAGTACCGTAAACGCTGGGCGTGAGGTCCACTCATGGGAACAGATGCATATGGTTGTTATAATATAGGTAAGGGCTCTGTCACAGACAGAACTTGTTTTGTGTCATTTTGTGAAGTAGTTTATTGAAATGGCAATCGTAAAGTTCCAAGTTCTTTGGGATGAATAAAATATACCGTGTTCTGTCATTCGTCGGTCATGTAAAGAAAAATTATTCGGTCTTGTCTTTTGTATGACAGAACCACGTCTTTGTTGAAGAAGAGAAGTCAGCGATTTTAGTAGGAATTGAAGATCATGCTAGGTTTATTCCGATTCCCTTACATTCATACGTAGATCTAGCACGAGACCGCATCAACTGGGGTTAAATGTTTCAAAATGGTCAGAGCTTGCTTTCCTGTTGTTGTTGTTGTTTTTTTTTGTTTTGTTTTGTTTGTTTGGGTTTTTTTTGTTTTGTTTTTGTTACTGGGTAATGTGTTCGTTGTTACGTAAGATAATGTAACGGAGATAAGATGAAGAAATGCTATTGATTACCAATGTGGAATTGTTGTTTTTATTTTAAATCACGTTAGTAAGTCATTTCAGTAAGTTACATAACCACCTGATTGTTATTACAGTCAATAATTTTATTTCCCACATAAATGCACAAACACACACGAGAGAGACAGACAGATAGACAGACAGACAGTCAGAAAGAGAGAGAGAGGGGGGGGGGGGAGAGCCAGAGAAAGAGAGAGAGAGAGAGAGAGAATCAGAATTTTCACCATAATATTATAAGGTGTTCGTTAACAGTACCAGTGTACCAAGATTAATTAATGTGAATCTATGTGTCTTTTATCAGTGAATATTATTCAGTTTTATGCGCCCCATGGGATGCTTAATTGACTTCTTCAGAAAAAAAAACCGAAAAAGAATCCTATTTGCATTATATTTCTGGAGTCCCGCAAACATTTACAAAAAGTATGGTTATCTCTTAAGTGTAAAACGTGTTACATTTATTGAACAAAAATAAGTGTATCACTGATGGTGATTCTGCCTGGAGATAGATAGAGACTATTCATGGTCGTCGGCTTGTTCTAAACCAACGGGCTCGGCGTGAATATCATTGTTCTGTTGATAAATGGACACACCCTGCGATCCTTGATCTAACATGCAGCACGTGATCTAACTACTTGCACGGCCTGGCACACAAGCTAAAACTGTAGAAAATGTTCAGTGACACACAACACCAAATTTTATAAGGCTTTTGATAAAATTAACAGGCAGCTTAGCCACCCGCCCGATCTACACACAAACGAACGTAACACCACGTTTTTGACAAGGTTCGCTGGCTGTACAATGTAGGCTACAAAATAGATGATCATTGTCTTTATGGTTGGTGTGCGCACTTCATAAATTCATCTGATAACAGACCTACATTTTGGGCATGATGGATGGCCGTTGCTTCATACCAAGCATTGAGGCTTTTGCAGGTCGACAGATCAAGCCTACTTTACACACGTTCATCGTGTACTAAGCAGTGCTACATGATTGCAACAGCGCATGTTTAATTCTATGAAATGAACGATCGTTTAATTTAGTGTCTCTCTGTAAGCTGGATTTCGCATTCTTGTATGTTATTTAAAAATTTCAAGCTTACCAACCCAGTGCGCACATTGCTGCAGTTTTACCCGCTGCTTTCACGCCCCCTCATTCTCCCCACGTTTTTCTGTCTTTCCCTCTTTCTTTGTTTAAATCCTACAAGTTAATAGTTAGGCATGTAGGTGGGATGGTTACATGGGAAATAGGATGAGGAATGTAGGCTGTCTGTCCAGTTATTTTGTTGAGACTGAGAGGCTGCAAATTTACCCCTGATGGTGTTGGTTAGTATAGACTAAGTGTACAGCACAGTTGGGATCTGCGATGATGAATTATGTTTAAATGTGAGATTTGTCGGTGAAATTTGGCCAGTTTTGACGCATCTCTATTCTTAATTCTCTAAAGTGAAAGCAAAATAGAATTAAGTTGGGCTCAGGCAGAAATGTTGGCCTGACTTAATTTTTTTTCAGAGCAAAAATCACAGTGGGTTAGCTTTAGTAGCGGGAGACGCAGAGGTTTTGTTGTTAAGGAAGTGGAATGCAAGTGGAACAGGTACGCAATGTTTCATTCATAAAGTTATTTCCTTCAGGTAAAATGCAGACCGGTGTTTTGTGTCACATTTTACTCAGTTGTAAAACATCTCACCGAAGATGACCAGGAATTTGACATTGTGATCAGGCTTAGGGCTAGTTTAAACGGTTGCGAATTGGACATAAAGATAGAGCTATGTTTTAACAGGGCCGTCTTAAAGCTTAACATCATCAGGGCCCCCCCTGGGCAGAGCAATAGAGCCCTACGCAACTACTCAGAAATGTGTATGCATGGGGCCCCCCTAAACCCTGGGGGGGGGGGCTGGGCAACAGTTACTGCCCGGTGTGCCCATGCATTAAGACGGCTCTGTGTGTGAGGATTAAACGATTGGAGTATACAAAATAGGTCTGACACGGAAAGTGAGTAATTTCTAGGGCACCGGATTTTGCAAAGGCAAAGGAGTCTGTTGTTAACCTTGGCTGACCGATCACGCACAATCCATTGTGGCGTTTATGTTTAGGTGGGAAGGAGGATAAGGATGTAATCTAGAGAGAAATGGCTTTTTAGTTCTCTTTGCTCCGGTGTATTCACTGTTCCATCCGGCACTATACAGCACAATAATAGCACGGCCGATTCATGAAAAAAACACCCTGAAAATTCCAAAACCAAAACCTTGCAGGAGACGCAAAAAAAACGTTAATTTTCGCTCTAATCTTTGTTCAGTTTTCATTTTGTGATATTCAAAAGAAACAAGTTCCACGTGCATTTGTCCTACAAAATTATAACCCAGTTAAGCTGTGTTTTCAGGTGTACGGAAACGGCAATGGAAGCGTCAAAACCCGTCAAGTAGTAAAATAGAAAGAACGTTTTCGTGCCTGTTCCGTGCTCATGGAAGCATCGTTTCTCTTTACTACTTGATGGATTTTTGACGTTTCCGTCACCGTTTCGGTTTCGGTACACATGAAAACACAACTTCGGAAAGATAAGCACATTCCGTTCAATAAAATAGTGTTAAGAAGTGGATTTGGCCACGCTTTTTATCGTCTTTTTCCGTAAAGCGGCAGAGCTCGTCAGTAGTTCCATCCCGTGGTCACTGACTGGCAGTGGCGGCGACACCGAAGATTTTGAGTTTAGTTATTGAGAGATGCGACAACATAATGTGGTTGTTAGCAGTGGTCTTTAGACTAACCACAAAGCCAAATAGAGAAAACTAGATGACCTACCGGGCATTGCCCGGAATAAACAATCATGTGCTCTCCCCCCCCCCCCCCCGCCTCTCGCTCTCTCATATAATAAAAGTAATAAACTGCAGTCTTGCTTCAGAATTCATGCGCACCATAACTGAACGCTTGATACGGTTACTTTTTATGACATGCACGATACTATATTACGAAACAAACATGCAAAAATACAGATGTTACATAGCAATAAACATTGTTATTTTTTAAAAATACATGCTTGAAGTAGACAACTTTTAATTATAGCCATCATCTTCCTTATCTCAATTGCCACCTTCCTGCCAAATTTAAGGCCTGAAGAGTGTATAGTTTGGTCAGTTAGTCATGCCAAAGGTTGCAAGTTACTGAAATATATAATAGATACTTAACTGTGGTAACTGTCCAGCTGTGGCTTACAGTTTAAAATGCTACTATCCCGTAACAACTTCTTTATAGAAAACATTCAGGACTCCCATACTGTTGATCCGCTCGAGAGGAGACGAGTGAGGAAACGGCACTTGTTGAACCATCTGCCGAGGGTGATTTTGGGTCGAAGCTGGTTTTTTGGTGGATTGTGATTCAACAGTATATCTCTTCTTGTGTTTGAGTTTGGATAAACACATCGATACGATCATGGTCACAGTCTGCTAGGACAAAGCACGACGATAGGACAGAATACAGTATAACGGAATGATAGGATAGGAGGGAGAGTCTACCAGAAGCGCCCGACCAACCAGCCGCCAATTCTCTTCCAGTTCAATTTTAATCGTGAGTGGACCTCACGAAATCCGACGAAATTTGATGAAAGACCAAATTCCTGAGGAAACCCCCTCCAAAAGAGGGGAAAACATTTCTATGGAAATTGAGATTTGCTTATAGAATGAAAGATTAGACATTGCATTGAGTTAAACTGTTTTGCTTTGCAATCGTCATAGAAATATTTTATATATATATATTTTTTTTTTTAAGGGGAATGAAAATTTAACCTTAGGCGCGATCTCGCCAGATCTACTCACAAGCTCTGAGAAACAAGTTACCCTGAGAAACCCGAATAACCGTGGGAATGCTCAAAGAGGCCTTTATCATGCACACGCGCCATTAAACCCAAACTCAAACTCAGATCTGTTATAGAGTACATGTTTTTCGTGAAGAAAATGCTTGAAGGAGTTAAATTTAGCATGTTGTTGAATAAAACTTCACTACGCCTAACTTGACCATAAACTCTGTGGCTCCATTATCCGATCATGATGACTGTGTTGATCTCCTCCTTTGCCACTGACAAAATTTTTACCCATATCATTTTAAGCAGATTGGTCAGGTCCATCTACAGTCCATCATAATGTTGCTGATGATGTTGTTTTGAAATTTGTGTTTGCTGTAATCAATTTTTCTAGATGTTGTCGTTGTTGTTGTTGTTTGCTACGGCTGTAGCGTTTAATGCTGCCACTGGTTCTGAAACCTGACTACAAGAACGAATCCTTTGCCACCTTTCACTGCCCTTATCATGTTGTCGTTTCTAGATGTTGCCGTTGCTGTCGCTCGTTTCCTCCTCTCCTCCTTGCAGCATGCTTGTTTGAACTGATATCTCTTGCAAAAAATGTTATCACCATCCAGCTTAATTACTGATTTGACCAGGCGTGTCACATTTTCAAACTGTTGATAGTGACGAAATTGTCAAAAAGACCAAGTGGAAATGTGTGCAGCAATTTAGTTTTAGTTTTTTAGCATTAATATAATAAATAGAAAATGTAATACAGGGAACACGTCACTGCAATTATTGTCTGTCTGTCATAACTTTACTTAGTTCCCCGAATGCTGCAGTGAGCGTCAATAAATCTTTCTGACAAGGCTGTAGAAAACAATCTCTGGACTTACATTTCACAACTTGAGCAGCAACTTTTGTTTCTCTTCTCTCATCTCTTTATCTCCATTTTTCTTCTCTTCTTTTCTCTTCTTCCTCTCTTTCTCTCTGTTGTTTATCTCTCTTTCTCCTGTCTCTCTCTCTCTCTCTTTGTCACTCTCTTTCTCTCACTATTCCCCCCCCCCCCCGTTTTTTTAGTTTATAGGTCCAAGCATGATCACAAAAAGATATATTATTGTGTGTGTGTTTGTGTGTATGTGTGCGCGCACATGACTATGTGTGTGTGGGGGGGGGGGGTCCCCCACGCACGCACGCGATCACACATGCTTGATTTTCTGTAGAGCATCACTGGTGAAGGGCAGTATGGAAAAAAAACAACAACTGCTTTCCATTAAGGTATTTCTAACTTTGTCTTTCTAACGCAAGACCAATAGATTTTGAGAAAAATGTTCATTTGTAAATATCACATAATTTTAGACATTATATATTTCACGAAATGAAAGAACGTCTTTTGCTGCACATGACTCGCAGCGCTGCGTTCACGAAACAAAATGGCCCGTGCCCACTCTGCTGTAATTTTACTTTCACCTCATGCGTTGTCCCTCCTCTCCCCTCCTCTCCCCCCCTCGCCCCCTTTTTTCTCTCTCTCATTTGATGTTGCTGGGGTAGTACGGACGAGCTATGGTAGATTGGTGACGCTCCACGCTGAGGAACGGGATGACATTCGTGGACTTACTGTAAGTTAGTTGATTCAAAGACCCTTGCAGGTAATTATTTGCTGCTGTCCTTAAAGCATGTAAAAATGTGAGTTCAGTCAGCCAATTTCTGATCACTCATTTTGCATGCTGTGGAAGAGACAAGCGAGATTGTTTGTGGTGCTGCAGCCTGCATTTTCATTAAAGACATCGTGTGGCAAAGTCGCACTTTCTGCACTGTTTAGACTGAAGGTTGAGCTGTCTAGGAAAGCCGGTGTATGATATTTTTGCTCTCCCTTCTTTAGCTTGATTAACGGGAGAAGGTAGGATCTGGTCGAAACGTACCTGTGATATGATAACATGTTTGCAAGAAATATCAGTTCAAACAAGCATGCAGCAAGGGCGAGCGAAGGAAACAGGAAACTGCAGCGGTAACATCTAGAAACGACAACATGATAAGGGCAGTGAAAGGTGGCCAAAAAGATTCATTCTTGTAGTCAGGTTTCAGAACCAGCGGCAGCATTAAACGCTACAGCAGTAACAACAACAAGAACAACAACAACAACATCTAGAAAACTAATTACAGCAAACACAAATTTCAAAACAACATCATCAGCAACATCATGATGGAATGTAGATGGACCTGACCAATCTGCTTAAAAGGATGTTGGTAAAATTTTGTCCGTGGCAAAGGAAGAGATCAACAATACCGTCATCATGATAGATAATGGAGCCACAGAGTTTATGGTCAAGTTAGGTGTAGTGAAGTTTTATTCCACAACATAATACAAAGCGGATACATAACAGTCATCGTTTATCAACAGTTAAATAGTCCCCCTTTGAATTTGGTACTACCTGGTGGCCACGTAGGAGGCTTGACAACCCATCAGTCAAACCACTGTATTCTACTTCATCTTTCGAAAAAAGCTCAGCTGAGGTGGCAGAAATTTTGGTCATTCAGGAAAATAATGTTCTGTCGCTTGCAGTATTTTACTAGTAAATTTTTAGCTGTTTTTTTTTTTCTTGCCACTGTTATCTCTTTCCTTACTCGGTCACCTTAGCTGTCAGTATGGCATCATTGTTTTGGGATGCCAGCGATAAAGAAATTCCCAACAAACTAGAGCTGTCAGTCTGTGGTCGAGGGAGCCCACTCTCTAATGCCCTACCCACACTGGACTGTTGGGCATCCTTTTGTTTTCAGGGAATGAGGCCGGCTTTATTTACATCGATTTAATTTTCTGTGCCATCATGCCAGACAGGTTTCATTTCCAACGGTGCGAGATAGCAATTTCCTGGGGCGGCCGGCCAGTGTTACGCGCATACTTGGAGGTGTTGCAGTAGAGCACACGCATCTGTCTGCCAATGTCAGTCAGTAGGAGATAACTTCTGCCATGTCATATAGAGTTCTGTTGGTTGCATCGCTGAATTCCTGACAGTTAAACCCCCCAACAAAAACGTCATTACTCCCTGGTCTCCTCAGTAATCAGCGCTGTGTACGCCACCGTTCCCCTCCTTCCATCAAACAAATTTGTTGTCCTGCCCTAGACTACGCCCCTACTAGTAGTTTTTCTAGCAGCGACGCCCCGCCCACTGTGGTAGTAGTTGATAGCCAAGGAGCCAATAAGCTGGCATCGATGTGTCCGCCAGTCACCGCCCGGCTACCGTGTGCTGTATCGGCGAAGCGTTTTGAATCCTGTAGTTACCGGTACACCCCTTCAAGCTGAGCCGGCGCTACCGCCAAGCCAAGTCCGGCCTCCGCCATCAATAAACTGTGAAAGGGGGGCAGCGGCTCTGCGCTACCAGCCAGTTATCCAAACAGTGTGACAGTTGGAGTATGCTGGCCTCTGGTCTCAAATCTCATCGCCAGGGAGGTTCCTTTACACTTCACCAGGGTGTAGAGTGTCTCGGTTCATCCTTCTTCTTCAATACTTTGTGCCTCAACAACGACTTCAAGCCCCAGCAGTATCGCCATCCACAACATCAACAAGCTGGTGGTGTCCAGTAGCTCACTAGGTCAGGACCGTTGGCTGTGTGTCCAGGGATAGTGTAACTTTTAATGCCCACCTTGTTCATCACCTGAGAGGGACACACATCCCGTATCACACGGTACCTACACGGCTCAGGGCCCCCGGAGCGTGTGTCGCCCATAGGCCTGTACAATACGACCGTTCTCCGTAACACACCCGTCTTCTCGCGGCTACATTTTCAACGTTTCATATCATCTCATGGATTAAGTTCTAGACGGTTCCCATCACCAAGGAATGCAGTAACCACTCTCGGACTTACATTCTCCCAAAGGTGAGTAGAAAACCTTACAGCTGCACCCCTAGTGCTACAGCACCCCGTTATCTCCGCTGTGTATCACTGTATCATGTCGGCAGTGAAGAGAGCTCAGTAACACCATATTCTCCTATTCCGCACAAGAAAGGCAGATGTTTCGCGTTCTCCGAATATTACGGTGCAATTTTCATTCCGTTTTACTGATACTAGTTTTATAGACAAAGCACACAGGTGACCAGTGTTATATCGCATGTAAATTACTTTTAGCTCTCACCCTACCTGCGGTTCACCTCATCCAATTTTAAAGTAATCTGGCATAAATGTATAATTTTGTCATTATTATATTTGAATCGGTTATGTTTTTCTGGGCGTCATTAGACCGAGACTGAAATTACCAGCCGAGAAAAAATTGTACATGGTGTGAGATTGGAAAGATTTTGTATGAAACAGTGAACGTAATCCTTGTATGACAGTGAAGCCAATACAGGCCTGAAGAGAAAAAGCAACAAAAAACAACAACAACAACAACAACAAAAAACAACAGACAGTAAACGTTCATATTTCAAGAATGAACCAACAAAAATTGTCTTTAATTTTGGATTTGAGAGAACGGAAACATTGATACCTCCAGTAAAAATGGATCAAGTTTACAGACAAAAATATGGCCAAAGAAATGTTTGGGTAATACGTCCTGTGCTTTTTAAGTGACACTGGGATTGGTTCGTGACTTTGCGGAAAAAAGATACTACTTACAAAATTATCAGTTAACTAGTTTAGCTAGATCTAGATCTGTGTAAGTTTAAAAAAATTAATGGCCAAATCCATTTCACCTCTCGCCAAACACGGTTTCTGTAAACTGTAGTAGAACTCCACGATTTGGGGCCACATAGATTTTCTTGAACTTACCCCAAGTACACACTGTAATGATTTTGTCAAACACGCAGCCACAAATTGGGCGTAGTTTTTTTTTTTTCTTTTCTTTTTTCTCTTTAGAACGTAAATTTTTTTTTTTTTCTTTTTGAAAATGAAATAATTATTCTGCACGGGAAAGCCTAGCGACACATTTCCCGCTGTCACACCACACCCGTACACAGACTCTTGATTTGACGCACAGCTGATAGCACAGATCACGTATGCAGAGACATCTGGAAGATAGACATCTACTATCTGTCGGATGTTTTGACCTGTCCTTTTTTTAAAAGACTGAACCCAAAAAAAAGGGGGGGGGGGAGGGGGAGGGAATTTTAATTTGTTTGGGGGGGGGGGGGAGAAAGAAAAGTACGGGTTATCCGCTTGACCTGTTTATCGCCGCCTGTGTTGTTATTTTTAAACCAATATGTTGCTCGTTTAGCCGCGTGATATGGTGTCTTTATTTATTTTAAAAATATTCTTGAGATTTAAATCCACCGGCGTGAAAACACAGAACTCAGGCGAATTTTTTTCAAAAGTACCAGAATTGCTTGTGAGCTGAGTTTGTTTGTTTTATTGTTTAAAGACGAATGGTGGAGATAGAATCGTGGGTCTGACTTGACTTTTGCGAGCCTCACTGTTAAATAAGGACCGTATATTTTATATCATGGGGGAGAATGGTGGAGATAGAGTCGTGGGTCTGACTTTACTTTTGCGAGCCTCACTGTTAGATAAGGACCGTATATTTTATATTATGGTCCGTAGCACTTACCCCGTACCTAATGCCTGCCCGGAATTAAAGCCCTATTTCTATTTTCTGTTTATTTTATTTTATTAAAAAAAAAAAAAGCCCTATTTCTATTTTGAACGTTTATTTTAATTTGTGTTTTTTATTAAAATGCCCTATTTCCATTTTCTATGTTAATTTAATTTGATTTAATTTTTATTTTCAATTTTGTCTAGTCCAAAAACCATATCCCCCTGGCAGCCTAAACCCGGCAAGGACACGGTGTGGCACCTCTGCCACGTGTGAGAGAAACCCCATGTCGATAAAGACTTGGCATCATGTACAAGGATGCCATTGTTTCTGGCCTCCAGATAACAGCCAAAAATGGCTTATCATTTAGAGCGATAGTACTAATTCAACCCAAAACTCATACAAACGTGCGCTAATTTCTGTTTCTGGCTAGTGATTTAGATTCCAACTCGTGGCAGGAAATGAGTCAGAGAGCGCGAGATCATAAAATTTATAATGGTGTATGTGTGTATACATGTGTAGTGTGTGGGTTGGAATATCTATAATTATTCATGTAATAGTTTGGCAGTCAAAGCTGAAAATATCTGTGACAATACACTCTCATCACACGGCTTTTAGGGCCAAAGCCCACCACAACAGATGTTCCACAGTCGGTTTTATCGCTGTTTAACTGAATGATAATTTATTCAATAAAGTCATGCGCCAACAGTCAGAATTTATGAAACCATTATACGTTGTTATAGGATGTTCAGGACATGGAAGAGGTTCGTAAATTTTTTTTTTATCTATTTGCACTTTCCTTTTTTCTATCAACATTTATTTTGTTCCAGAGTTCTGTTTATATGCCTTTAAAAAATGGATTGATTAATTTATCTCAAATATATTTATTAATCAATTTACCACGCCCCATGTTGTCTGATTTATTTTATATTAAAAAGCAGGGAGTTACAGAAAACTTTATAAAAATTTTAGGGGGGGGGGGGGGGTGAGAATAAGAAGTAGAAACGAATTCTGGAATGAAAGTGGAGTACGGTAGTTTGCGAAATTATGTAATTATGTATTTAAATTATATGAGGGGGAATTAGAAATGGAATTTTATTATTGATTCTCCGGGGCTGCCCGTGACAGGATCCCCTGATTTATTTATTTATTTATTTATTTATTTATTTATTTATTTATTTATTTATTTATTTATTTATTTATTTATTTATTTATTTATTTATTTATTTATGTTTACATTCTTAAGGACAACCTGGGATCATATGAAATATTTAAGATATGACAAACGATGTTTGGAATTGTAGCCATCACTGTGTCCCTACTTGTCTTAGACACCCTGTGTGCGATCTTTATAATATATTATTATTGTATATATAATACATATGTTACGATAAAAATAATAATTATCATTACTGTGACCACACACGATCACAAAAACACCGTCACCGTCAGTAATGAGACACACACTGCTCTTGTTCAGAATAACATTGGATTGTCATTTTTTTTTTTTTTTTTGTAATTGAAATTCAGATACATAAGGCAAGATAGTTCAGAAAGAAACATGCACTGGCAAACATATACATTAGCAATGAAAGGTTTGACCAGACCATAGGCAGACCTGTTTACCCTCCCGATTTGAGCGGGAGACTCCCGATTTTAGACCCCATCTCCCGACCTCCCGCTAGCATCATAAATCTCCCGATATTTTTTTCACCGATCTCCCGAAAATGAAATTAGAACCTTTAGAACACTGCACAGTATCCTATAGATAGCAGAGGGATTCAGTCCAAATCACAAACACAGTATCCTATAAATAGCAGAGGGATTCAGTCTAAATCACAAACACAGTATCCTATCGATAGCAGAGGGATTCAGTCTAAATCACAAACACAGTATCCTATAGATAGCAGAGGGATTCAGTCCAAATCACAAACACAGTATCCTATAAATAGCAGAGGGATTCAGTCTAAATCACAAACACAGTATCCTATCGGTAGCAGAGGGATTCAGTCTAAATCACAAACACATAAATAACGAATCATATTATACGATGATACATTTTGGTTGACATTTCACTAGTTTACTTGGCCGATGGGGCACATTTCTAGCATCTCCCTCTTTTTAATGAAATCTCCCTATTTTTGAGCAGCCATCTCCCTATTGTGCATAACCTAGGGTAAACAGGTCTGCATAGGATCTACAAAACAGATCATGATCAAAATTTCTCAGCGAGGATTTGAGTTTGGGGTAAGCACGTCGATACGACCATGGTCCTAAGAAACCAGGGACACCAGCATTTATGCAGAATTACAGGTTAGAAGGAAACCCCTACCAGAAGCGCCCCATTAACCATGTTCTGTAAGCTAGGAGAGACATGAAAACACATGGAAGGGCCTAGATGGTATTCCAATATCTGAAATGTCCGCTGTTTAACCCTCTAGCTGACCTAGTGCACCATATTATTTGAAACAGGTCACCTGGAGCCAATTTAATGCTCTTGTCTTTGATACACTGACTCTTCCAATTTTATTATCAAATAATTTTTCCAGTGACATATTTTATATTTTTACAATAATCTAATTTAAAAATAATTTTAAAATCAGTTCAGCATATTATTTCAGAAGTTCTGGGATTGGCAATTTTCATGTGGGAACTTGAGGATTAAGAAAAAAGGAGCAGAGATAAGGAAAAGCCTAATTACTTTTTGATAATAGTCGATAAAAACGAGGGTCTGGATAAATCGATGGTCCGAGCGAGTGGATTTGGCTCGAATGGACGTGCTCATCGGGAGATTGCTGTAATATATCTGCACGTTGTCTGCCCGAGTTCACCTATTTATTATGATTATGATTATGATGATTATTATTATCATTATTTTAATGGGGTTAAATGGGGGGACAGGGGAAACAGTTAAACGTTGGTTAATAATGCTCCAAAGAACCTGCATTTAGGACAACGGAGCATATAGATTTCACTTAAGTTCCTTATCATGTCACTTCGTGTATGCCTGTGATTGAGTTTATCGAGTTCGGTGTGTGTGTATGTAATGATGCGTTCGGTGTGTGTACCATGTATGTGCTCTTAAACGCTCTGTGACAGAGAATAATCCTCATGAGATAATAAAGTGATTCTTATCTTATCTTATCCTTATCCTTATCTTATATCCGTATACTGTGAACGTGAATAGTATTCCCACAATGAAGTCGATACTTCATAGTTTTAGTTTAGTTTGTTTTCTTTTTTCAGCTATACATTCGAGGTGAATGTAGTTAAGATTTGTCTCGCCGTGATCATCCTGGCTGGATGTTCTTCTGGATTACATTGATGTGAACATTGTTGTACCAGAGATTTACATTGGTTTAAATTTGATTCTCTGCTATTAAAATCAGAGGGCAAAAAATCAACAACAACACAGTTGCTATTCAGTCTATCAATGAATGGTTTATAAAGCCACCAGATGTCTATCGTACAGTGTTTAATAACATTTCCCCCATCCCAATCGCTTCCACATTTCTATTCTTTATTTAATTTTTTTTGCTCGTTCTTTCTTCATTTTCATCTCTTTCTTTCTTTGTTATATTCCCGCTCAGCTTCAACAACAACAGCAACAACCAAGCGCTCAGAACCAATGATGCGATCCAATTTATGATAATTAAAAAAACAAACAAAACCCATAAAGAAAGAAACAATCTCTGTTATGGAAATTTGGTTTTATCTGATTAGCTTTTAATTGGTGATTTTCCGTCCGCCAGCGACAGTTAAAAAAATTAAAAAAAAAAAAATATCGCATTACTGGATGGGTTGAATCAAAGTTTTGTCCCAGTTAATGTTGCCACATACACACACTTGGCGTAATCGCCAACGCGCCTCTGCTCTTGGAATGCCATGCAAAGTCTGCGTATAGTTGTGATTTATGTTGAGTGAAGTGAAATCCTGGTGAAATTATTGGCTCCTATATTTATATAGATATATATTTTGTTTTTTTGGGGGGGGGGGGGGTCCTTTCTGTAACATGGAACTCTATGTCAAGGATAGTTTATGCCTAAACTTTTGGGTGCCCAGATATTTATTGCTTCATCAGAAACTGGTGAAAATTGTGAAACTGATTTACAAGAGCCAAGGAAGTGAAACAAATAATAAATATTTAACTTCAGGACTTGTTTAGTAAACAATGCAAGTGTGTTCCAAAAAGTAAATAGAAGTAAAATGAAGATGGGACATACAGGTTACAGTACTTGTTTCATGTACTTCTATACCTGGGCATTAGAGGTACACCACGCCTATTCACAGATGTCTGCAAACCCCCAGTCTCCCAGTTAACAGGCGAAGATGCTAGTCACTAAGCTACCGAAGACCCTATTAAAATGTGAAGACACTTTTCCAGAATGAACACCACGAAACCAAGAAACCCTTACCAGAATCTTACCACTGGAATGTATGGCGACCAGATCTATAATTATTTTCTTTCTGAAAAATAGTCCCCGATTTGGCGGAAGAAAGCAATAAAAACAAAATGCATTTGCTCTAGCTATGAACATTTTTTTCCCTCGTTTAAATTTGAAAGCCAATAAAATGTAGAAACACAACGGGAATGCCTGACGTCCAGATCTATAATTATTGTGTCTGAAAAACAATCCCTGACTTGCACTGAAGAAAGCAATAGACAGTATGCCTTTGCTCTATGAACATGTTTTCCCTTTTAAATTTAAAGCCCATAAAATGTGGTCGCAGGACTGGAATGTGACAACCAGATCTGTAGTTCCTGTATGTGTTTGATTAAAATAGTCGCTGACTTGACTGAAGAAAGCAGTGGACAATAATTATGTCTTTGCTGTGTGACCATTTTGTTTTATCACTATTTTAAATTGAAAGCCAATAGAAGGTAGTCACAAGACAGGAACGTGTGACACCCAGATGTATAGTTTCTGTTTCTGAAAACAGACGCTACCTTAACGGAAGTCAGCATAGACATGTTGTTTTTATTTGCTCATTTATTAAAAAATTTTTTTACACCCTGTTAAACTGACAACCAATGAAATCTAGTCACACGGCTGGAATGTGTGACATCCAGATATTGGTTATTCTGTATTTCTAAAAATAAAACAACAGTCGCTGCTTTGACGGAAGAGAGCAATAGACATGTCATAGCTCCACGAACAAGTTTTTTTTTTTCCTTTTCACTCCCTGCTGCATTACAAGCCACAATTCTGTAACACTCAGCAATGTTATCGGTCAGATTGTGTGTGACTCACGGACGCCTGTGCTCGGGGTCCTCGCTCGCCGAGTTCAAAAGCCATGGCAAATTACGGGATCTGCTGTACATAAACAATGCTAAAAACACGGCCCAGTAATTTGGCACATTACCATGCTCCGGCGATGACTATCGTCAGACCAATTGCTCCATGTCTCCATGGGTGGCTGGTTCGTTCCCGCAGTTTTTGTCCACAGTTACGGGGGAAACACGGACATCATCTTACTGAATTTTTACCTGACATAATACTCGAAATAAGAATAATAAATAATTATGATAGAAAATTGGAAATTAACCTGTCTGGCACTCAGTGTCCCCAAAGAAAAAGAAATTTGCATAGATGTCAGAATACTTTTTTTCAGGAATAGATTTGATTACCTTGTAATTCCATCATAGAAGGTGCACGGAATTACTCTGTGATGTATTAGACCTTTGCCCAGGTGTCGGTATGCAACAATATACATGGTTTAGATGCAGAAAATAAAAAAAGAAGAAAGATTATTATCATCATTATTGCTATTATTATTATTATAATTTATAAATTTGTTCACTTCTTCCATTTTTTTCCGTACCTGATATCTATTATCAAAGAAGTTGTACTTGGGCCAGCTGATAATCCAACAAAAAAAGCAAAAAGGCCAAACGATTAAGGACTAAACAAAACACATAGTTACATACAACTTTGAATATTTTTGATCTTTCTAAGTTCACACTAGCCATTCGAGTGACCACCCAAAATGATAGATTTGGCAGAAGTTGTTTTTTTTTCTCTATTCCCAACTGGCAATGAGTTAAATCTGGCATGACTAATATTGTAACATGTTGAGTCAAACAGAATTATTGAATACAAAATAAGCAGAACTTGTTTATTGGTCACGCTTTTGAAACAATCATGCGCTTCTGTCTAATCTAATCAGCTCCAGTGAAAAGTCCAATAATGTTGTGTTTTACGATGGATAACCGAAGAATTTCTGGCATTGTGTTGAATAACAGGATTTCGATCCCCCGCTGATGAAATTTGTACTCATTATCAAATTATCACAATTTATACGCCTTTCACCCTAGATGCGGGAAAGAGATGCCATGTTTCAGCTGCGACAGCAGCGGCGTGGGCGTGTCCAAATGTTAAAGTTTATCATGATATCTGGCCTTGACCTGACGGGTGACGCTAGATCTGGGCACATCTAACTTTCTTATATTATATACTCTTAATCGGACAAACAAACATACATATATATAAATTTGGAAATAAAGTGGCTAACGCTGACATTGGCACACGCCGAGTGTATTAACTACGAAACAAATATAAGATTGATACATAATGTGTTCTGCGAGGACAGATTGATTACCAGATGAGGAAAAAGCATCGCGGGTGTGTTACTCCTGTAGATGGTTGCTGTTCTGACATGTTCGTCCAGTAGTCGTAAGGGCACAGAACTGAAACGATAGGACACAGGGAGTATAGGCGTTATTGTCGTGAAATGGACGCGCCCTTTGCACGAGATGTTCCTTGTAACGCAATACGTGACAGTAGTTGAGAGTGTCTCCAAAAATGCACACAAATGAATTTGCCGGAAGTTGTTTGCAGTTCTGTTGAACATCAGTGTCTGGCCCAGAACGGCCATGGATTTGAACGCCAGCGACAACTCAAATCATTATGCATCTGTCCTCTTTAATTTGAATTATAAATCTTAGACCTTGTATTAATAATTCAAATTGTTTACAGTTTTTTTATTTGTTTGTTTCTCTCTTTTTTGAGACACCCTGGTGATGATGTGTACTGCACATCGCTATTTAATTTCTGTAATAATTTTTGGCGGTACGTTTTGCTTTCAACATTTCCGAAAAAAAAAAGAATGTGTGTTAAGCTAGGTTTTCATGCGTACGGAAACGGAAACGGCAAAAATCCACCAGGTACTAAAAACAACGAGTGTTTCCGTGTGTGCGAAAACGGCATTTCTCTGTACACATGAAAACATTCTTTCTATTTTACTATTCGTAGACTCTCTCTTCAAGTGCCGGATCTGGAACAAATATCAACGATCATGGTTCGCCACTCATTCCTCCGCTCGGATGCTCCCAAAAAGCCCATATTGTCCTGGTTTTTCCCTGTCACTCATCTGTTCAAACTCTCTAAATATGTTATTCTTTGTCTACCTCTGCTTTTTTGGCCCTCTGTTTTTCCAGTTAGAGAGCAAAGTGTTCAAGACCTTTGTGTCGATTCAGGTGTCCCATGAACTGCAATTTAATTGTCTTCTCCTAACTGGTAGGCTACTCGTAGAGTTTTTGACGTTTCCACCGCCGTTTCCGTTTCCGTACACATGAAAACCTAGCTTTACATGGACCGTTGAACAAGTGCCACACGCACATGACAGGAAATGTAGTATTAAGTTATGTGTGACAGAGCTGAGCTTAGGATCTTGGCCATTGAATGGTACATAGCGAACTAGAAGAAAGGCATACGATGGGGCAGTGAGGGAGCCAATGGGGAAGAATAGGAACTAAGAAACGGAAAAGAAGAGAAGAACAAGAGTTTTTCTAAGACGTACCAGGGCACGAATTGTCCTTAAATTTTACATCTCGCGTAACGAATCCGCCGCCGATTGAAAAAAAAAAAAATCTTTATTTGTCTAACCTTCATTAAAACAGAGTTTTCTGCCTCACTGGCGCGTTTGGAATGGCAAAGAATTCAAGTCGGGCAAAGTGAAGAGGGAAAAAATACTGCTGAGTTCGCTAACTTTTCTTGTTACTTTTTTAAGAGACGACAGAAAGGGTAGATCTGGTTGTATTGGAGAATTAATTAGTATTAATTAAAACTGCACGCCAAGGCGGCTGTGTTCTGTTCAGCTAGCTGTGCACTTGTGTTAACTCTTTGGCAGTTACCGTTGCAATTAAAAAATATAAAAAAAATTCAAATTAGTTTAATTGATTAAAAAAAAAATTTTTTTTCTCTTTTTTTCTTGTCTTTATTATTATTACTATTATTATTAGAATTCAGCAAGAATTTAATCTTGGTCTTGATCTTCTCCCCGGTCTACACACACCTAGTCCTCTGTCCTCTCTGCCTGAACAAAAATGCGTTTTTTGTTGTTGTTTTTTTCATTTTTACAAGAATTTTTGGAATTTCCGTTGTCAGTAATAAACTGATCCGTATCATAAATTCGTATGAAAAATCATTTTCGAGAGTATTGTCCGTGGGGGGGGAAAAAAAAAAAGCCAAGCCACGTTTGTCGTTCTTAATGATCTTCCTTCCCGAGACACTCCTTGCCCGTCCACACCTTTCCTATCCAATATTGGCGGGTGATTGGTGGGCGCTCTTGGTAGCGTCTCCTTCTATCCTGTCATTCTGCCATATTCTGTCTATTGTCTCGTTCCTTTCTAGCACAATATGGCCGCTATCGTGTTTATTTGCTTTCTCCAGATTCAAATTCAAACCTGTCCAGTACTGAGGTTTATATTGTTGTTGAGGCATGTTTTACTTGTTGTACGACGTGGAAATCACATGTGGATTGTCTCGGTGTTTGTTTATTTGCTGGTTTCAGAATGACGTCATTTGAAACTTGTTACATAATTGTCGTTGATATCCGGATGTAGATTCTCTATCTGGTGTAATTTGAACATACTCTATAATATGTAGATTCTCTGTAATATGTAGATACTCTATAATAATTTAGATACTTTGCAGTAGGTAGATATTC
This sequence comes from Onchidella celtica, assembly GCA_963931925.1. Lineage (NCBI taxonomy): Eukaryota > Metazoa > Mollusca > Gastropoda > Systellommatophora > Onchidiidae > Onchidella > Onchidella celtica. The sequence continues at coordinate 14,864,813 of OZ007571.1, read as the reverse complement.
TGTAATATGTAGATACTTTGGCAAAAGTATTTTCATCGGGGCAGTGAGGGGACAAAATTGACTGTCGCTACACCAGTAAACCTGGACGCATCAGGAAACCCTTCAGTAACACGCAGTGCTGTAAATAGGAATACTCAGTCTGTTGCACAACAACCCAACCAGACACGTACACATGTACATTCTGACTCAGTAATGCACAACACATGCACATTAAGACCCACACACACACACACAGACACACTTAATATCGCTGTGTTCTGAAAAAAGTACATGTGGCCTAGTTCAAATTCACGGTTTGACATCATTTTATAGAATTTAAAAAAGTGAGTGGGAAGGGTCAGGGAACCCGCAAACATCCTTTGTCAGAGCGTGGTATCTTTGGTATCTTGTCGGCATTTGAGCTGTTGCTGAGTGAGGAGGAAGAACAACACTTTCTTGGCTTCTCAACTTCTTGTCCTTTGATTAACGACATCGTGGCTTCTTGGCTTCCCGGCCTCTTGTTATTTTCAGAGCTATACAAAACAGTTCTTGAGAATTTTACCAATGTGATAATAATTGTAAATGATCAATTTACTTGTACTTCTGGAACTTAGAATTGACGAAGCTCTGAATACCAAACAAACAGGGCACCCAAGAAAGACAGTCACTGTGAAAGGCGCAAAGTGGCCGTTGACATGCCCATGCACCGTCAATCCCAGACACAAACTCAAGACTCAAATAGAATAAAAAGTGCTTGATCTTTTTAAAGTTGATGAAAGGTTCCTTTTTGACTGCAAATTGAACTAAAAATAAGGTGAGGTATAGTGGGAACTGTTTTCGTTGTTTTCTTCATATGAATGTAGTTTTCTGGCTTATATGGTCTTTTCCACAACACGACGATTTGGAGTATTATACGGTTAGCATACATTCACATACAATAACACAAACGTTGATGATGTATTAACATACAAACATTTACATCCTGGTGACAAATTGGTTCCTGCCTGGATGTTTATCCCCCATGTAATGTCAGCACACCATAAAGTGCCGTGTGTCCTGCACAGCCCTTAGTGTTTCACTTGTTTCTAGGCGACACACATGCTGACGTCAAATTCTGAACCACACAATAGAAGCAAACACACACACATACAGCGGTAGAGTAACCCAACACCCCTCTGATTTCTCTCCTTCATTCGCTTACAACTGAAAGCACATTTTCTCATTTGCCCGTTGTTGGTTCACACAAGCACAACGTTCAGTGCCTCACCTTGAATGCAGAAAATGGCTGGAAAGAATAAAAGTCGGTACATGTTTTAATTTTGCCCATAATTTTATACTCAGCTTTGATGTGTGATAATGAACAGCCATACCCGGAGGTCGTAAATTTTTGATGGAGGATCTATCATTTATTTTACAAATTCCGAATTCCCTTAAATTATGTTATCATCACGATCCCCAATAAACTTCATTTCTGACAGATCCGTCTGCTCTTCACCTGCGCAATTGAAAGTCAAGACTTGGCACACTATAACCTAGGGCAAGCTGATCAAATCCATCTTAATCTTGTCTTTTTGTTGTTGTTGTTGTTAAATACAGCTTTTTACCAGGTTTTTAGCAGTCAGCAAAGCTCGTCATAGACATTTTATGGCAGTGTTGTCCAACTGCGAAATGTATATGACTTTTGCAGACACGAAGGATAATGATGCAATACCCTGGTGACTCTTCAACTGTGTTACGCAGTCGCGGAGCTGCGCTATGGCTATCGTCTTGTAACTGTTCTGCCAGCGATGTCCATTTTGTACTGCGAAAGATCTACTAACTCTGTGCTTTGAAACACCCACTGATATTCGTCTCTGACAAGGAGACTGGTGGGTGTAGTGATGGAGGGAATTACAGTACACGCATGAAAACGATACAGCCAGGCCAAGATGACCCAGTGTAAACATGCTATCATAGAACACTTAATCAATTGATTCTTGTGGACTCCTAGGTTTCAGTGGAAAGATTTAACTACCAAAGTCATATTACACCACATACATTGAGGTGTAATACTGACACCATTTTCCTTTATCGCTGGAGGTAGAGAAATGTAGAAAGAGCAGAAAAGGAGAAGTTTGAAACGTATGTTGAGATGAGAATGATCCTGTTGTATTATTGCATGTATGACCAGTTTTTACTCGTATTTCATATAAATGTAAATATAAGACAATTTTTACTCGTATTTGACTATGGTGTTCAATCCATGGCCTTCCAAGTTATATTTTGCCTACTCAGTAACTACATGTATTGGTATCAGAATTGAGACAGGCAAAGCTGAAAGCAAGTCCTGGCCTGTTTTCAGCACGATTAGCAGTAATTTTTGAAGCAGTTAGAACAAAGGAAAGCGTGTAGTGAATAGTCAATCGGGCCCATACTTTACGATGATTTATCTTCTCTGGGTTGATCATTTCTGGCCTCAGAGATCTAAACTCCAGCAAGCAGTTGGAAAATCAAAATTTGGATCGTTTATAGACACCAAGAATTGAAAGGGTTTGTATCGTGCCTAGGTCACGAAAAGCTATAATTGAGTATTTGAACAAACAGTGTTTCGGGTGCATGGTTGCTGCGTCTATGAAAAACTTGAGCTCTCTCGAGGTGTCCCATCCGTATTATAACAATCCTGGGTTAATGCGCACTACCCACAAGACAGTGCACGCCGATGTTTATGCACAAAATAGATTGCTTGTTTCAAAGACCGAGTAGGCTCGGGCATGGTATGGAACTAACTCCCTCAACTGACTTTTAGGAGGTTCGGTTGTAATAGTGGGATATTATTTTTGTGTGTTTTTTTTATTTTATTATTTGTAGTGCGATATCGTCTTCAACTGGTTATCTTGACATCAAGGTGTTGACTTAACTTTTATGTTATCATAAACTACTTTCTGATAACTTGTGCACGAAATGCTTGAGCCAGATCCACCCAAGTTCTCAGTTAAGAAACTCCAGTCCACGTATAATAATTTTCGTAGCCAAACAAACCCTGCCGGTTTCACTGTATATTTCATCCAAATAAAATTGGTATACTTTGAGAAAAGTCTGCTAAAAGTGAATATTTTTTGTTTGTTTGTTTTGAGAAGGCAAGGGTATGCCTGTTGAATTAAGTAGAAGAAAAAGAAAAGGAAATTTATCAGGGATTAGTTTTGTAGCTTCTGACAAATCAGAGATGTGTACGCTTGTTAATGAGTTCTTTCAGTGTGACGTTTATACCCGCCCTGAGCGCTAGAAATCGCCGACATTCATTACCTCAGTGTTTCCTTCTTGCATGTACAACGTGAAATCGTGGGCGGACCAGTTATGTTGCGGTTTTAGATGTAAGAAAACTTGATACCATTAGGGTGAACGTCTTTAATTGAGATCAGCACCAAGCGGGAATGTCGTCAACAACATCGACAAAGTATCATCAACAACTTGAAAGTAGTTTATATGAACAACAACAATAGATACTAAAACAACATCACCAACAACCTCAACTACTACAACTAACAGTTATGTAGCCTATAACAAAGTTTTAAAAAAGATTAAAGAAATAATTTTGTTAAAGAAATGGAGAGAGAGAGAGAGAGAGAGAGAGAGAGAGAGAGAGAGAGAGAGAGAGAGAGAGAGAGAGAGAGAGAGAGAGAGAGAGAGAGAGAGAGAGAGAGAGAGTATATTCTACAATTTTCGTCACCGTCGCCTTAGACCGTAGTAACTAAAAAATTCGAAGAATTGCTTTTTGCACATGCTTCACTGCATTCAAATTCACATCGAATGAGCTCGGTTCTAGACTCCTAAGCAGAAAAACAATCGAATAGCGAACCTTCAAAAAGTCCTCGTGACATGAGCTGTGCTGAAATAAAACAGTTTTTTGCTTCTCTTGAAAAGTAGTCAGAACCAATTACTGCAGTTTTAGAGGCCAGTGACGTTATGAAAATGACCAGTCGAGTTCTATGACCAAGAATCTGAATGTAAAATGTGAATTGGCTGTGCATAATTAGGCCTCTGTACCGGTATACAGACTTGTCAATTCTTAGGAACCCCAGGCTCGATGATGATGATGACGACACTAGATTAGTCAGAAAAACAGCTGCTGTTCCATGGCCCCCTCACCCCCCTCCCAACCCTGTCTCTCAGCCTACCGCCCCCCCTCTCCCATGTGCAGTGGCTAGCCCTTACTCACTCTATGCAAGTCTTTGTCAGTTCTGAAGCCAGGAACAGTAACCACTAGTCCTTTGCTGGCCTAGGTTATAGTTCTTCGATTGTCGTGATTCATAATTATTAGATCCATCCAATCTTCGTTCAGCTTTATCTTGCCCGTTGTACTACCCTGCACTGTCCCTTGTTTACTTTTTGGGTAGATGTGTCCCATTCTGCCCTCTGATTCCGTCTTTAGTCTTTCATTTCAATTCTTTTTGTCCCTCTTCCATTTATTCGTTCCTTCCTTTGTTTATTCGCTTGTTGGTTGGTCCGTTCGTTCATTCGTTATGGCATGGTCGTGTTTTCTCCAAACTCAAACGGAAACTCAGTTCATTCATTCATTCATTCATTCATTCATTCATTCATTCATTCATTCATTCATTCATTCATTCCATTCATTCACTCATTCATTCATTCGTTCATTCATTCATTCATTCACTCATATTCCGTTCAAGACTACTTGCGTGTATTTAGACACACTGATGTTGGGGATGCCACACTAAATATCAAGTGGGCTTTTTATTGTAAAAGCAAAGTAACCGGATGTTATGGTATTGGAACATCTTCCTCACTTTCTTTTTGTTCAAGCTTTTAGTATTCATTCTTACGCTATTGGTAACGCTACAGTTTACGTGGAATTCACGTGTCAGCCGTTAGAGATCCGTGACTTGCTTGAGTTTGTACGTTACTCTTCTATACAAAAAAAATGTAAGAAAACCCCTTTGTTCCCTATGGACTCAAAAACTACTGGACGTATTGAACTGAAATTTGGCACACACAATTGTACGATACTGACCAGTGTTCCTATGTACATAGGCATAAAAAAGCTTATGGGATTCGTGAGTTATTCCAATAATGCGATAAGAATGGAACAGTAAATTTGCGAGAGCGTTTGATCCGAATTGTACGTTCGTTAACCTATGACCTCTTTCTTTGTTAATCGCTTTTCCACTTCCGGCCCCGGAATTCGATTCATAATCACAGTAGTGTCTGTGAGAGCTAGATCTAGCATGCACTGATGCAGCATGCCCCCTAAAAAACGTACTATCGGTAGGCATACAAGTCTCAAATCGCTGTAGTTTTTTTTATTGGAAATTTATTGTTTCGCCATCATTCAGATCTATTTCGAGTCGTGGTTCGCCATTTTAAGGTTTCGTTATCATTACCTGCGATGTGTTCACTATCAAACACACTAACCCGTGCGCAAATCATGCAGTTGTACGGGATGCGCAGGGTGTCAACTCACAAAGGCAGAGCAGTAAGACTTATTTAAAAACAAACAAACAAAAATAAAATAAACAAATAGGAACAGGCCAGATGAAGCAGGTCCATAATAACCACCCAGAACTGAAACCAATATTCAAACCGATTTATCCCCGGCAGGGCCGGGGACCTCAGCTAGTTGTTAAAGAAAGGGCAGTGTATTAAACAATGACTATTATTAAACATAACAGACACGGCGAACCGCTGCTAGGAGTTCCATGGCTGGTGATACCCGAGACTCGGGTGATACTTACTTAATTAATTTTAGCCCTTTAAATAGTTTGATTATTTTCATTTTTTTTTTTGTTTTGTTCATTTTTGTCTTTCTTTTCCTAGCCATTTTTTTTTTTCGGACAGAGGCTAATAGTGCATTATTTATTTAGGCCAACATCCGTATGTCTATTCATCTTTTGCTTATACCCCTTTCCGTCTTGTATCTGTGTATTTACCTATATATATATTTGGACAACTTGGAGCGGTCCTCCCCTATGCATAGAAAAACGGCTAAACGTAGAAAGTCCAAACTTTCTGTGCTCATTAGTTAAAAAATCTACTAGGTTTTTACATATTCATTTTGAAGATATAATGTGTGGAAATGTACAAACTGAATTTATGAAGTCATTTGTTTTGTTACCAGTTCCAATCGTCTTTTTAAAACACCATTTTCAACATTTCCAAATAGGTTTTCCCCTGAGGCCGCGTTTTGGTTTAACAGTTTGGTCACCTAAGGCTCAGGAACCGCATCACACTCAGGCTTCAAACTTTGCACAACAGCACATTATCAATGAGAAATTAACATGGGCTATATTAGAAATTATGAAATGTTCAGGCTTCTACGTTTCGTTTTTCATTGTTTCACCATCATTTTGATCTATTTCGAGTCATGGTTCGCCAGATAAGAACTGGAGGAAAGATAGAGGAGGATAGAGAAGAATTACGTTTAGCATTTAGAGCCCTCGATAGTGTATGGTGTTTAAGCCTGCCAATGCCGAAGCATTCCTGCTGTGATTTTTATAGTCCTTTTCACTTTTGAATTTGAATTTGATTAAATTCCAGTCATTCCAAGAGGTAAAGGAGAACATTAAAAGCAACATTTAACGTCTAATAATTTCGTAATTGTATTGGACAAATTCACAGCCGGAATACAAAGAATTATTCATAATGGTACGGTGTTGGTTTTCAAGACTTAAATTACGAGGTTGTTAGCGCAGAAGATGATGATTGGAAGAGATTTGGTCTCTCCACTTCAGCAGTGCCGTTCTTTGACACTTTTGCTCATTGTGCTGTAGCAGTGCCGTTGTTTGTCATTTTTGCTCATTGTGCTGTTTGAAAACAGCAATAATGGAATTAACATAGAGAAACGTTCAGTGTGACTGTATGGAAACACAATGGACTGTCTAAATGTGCCGCCAGTCCTTTGTCATATTGCAATGTCAGCATGGGAGAATTAACTATAAAAACATAGTAATTTGACATATGATGAACTGTGTCAAAGTGAAAAGCACACGAGTGCAATGAATTCAAACTAATAACAATGACAGTAGAACAACAACAGGAAACCATTAAATAATGAAATAAATGAAGATAATCGACGACGACACTGGCATAAAAGATGCATCTGAAAACAAATCTTCAGTTTCTGCAATGAAAAAACAAACAAATAAACAAAGAAATAAATACAAAAAAATTTCAAGGAATAAATAAATAACTGCACATTATTGACACTGACACAGAAATGGCTTTCAAAACAACAAAGACTGACTATGATTAAATTTGCCAAGATTGAGTATGCCATTATTCTTTCATCACTTTACGAGTTTAGTTTACATTGTTCATGTATAATCTGAGATCCCAATCTGCATGTTATGTCATCACATTGTTTGCTGTTGTTTTCTTTCAATACCTGTCTCTTAGAATTGTGTATGTATGGTTTTTCAGGGTTGAAATCTGAAATTATAATAAGCTGTAGTCGTCTAATCGGTCTCAATTCTAATCTGTTCAATTATTCATGCTGTTTGCTCTCCTGCAATCCGGTTTATCGTGGGCCCTGCTGCTTACAACTACAGTTGGGATCTGTTTAAAGCGCAATTTTATGCACAGATATAAAAAGAGATAGTTGGCAGAGATAGCAGTTTTTATTACAAATTAGGTGTAAATACGTTTCTAGATGCTCCAGAAACAAAGATCTCAACTTCGGTTAGAAATTTCTCATTGCCTTTTCAACGTCGTCATTTTAAATGTTAGGGAGAGATTAGCAAGAAATGTGAGTGTGCATGGGAAAACCCGGCATAAGTCGACAGAACCGATTTTGAGAAAAACGGCTTTGAAGTGAAAATATGGGTCCGACACAAACTTCCAACTTGGCTGTTGGTTAGGGGACTGTGGCATGTTACAGGGTAAACTGGAGACGAGCAGTGAACACTACTCACTACGATCTCTATAAAGGCTTTGTAATTAGACTACGGTCTCCTAACAAGATCCAAAAACTTCCGACCTGGCTGTTGTTTAGGGGTCCGTGGCATGTTACAGGGTAAACTGTAGATGAGCAGTGAACACTACTCAGTATGATCTCTATAACGGCTTAGTTATTAGACTACGGTCTGCTAACAGCAATCACTCCAATATTAATGGGTCAATTAGCTATTGCCACTTTTAGGATTAATTACCGTTTTCTCAAAATCTTGTTTTAGGGGAGTCACTGACTTCAATTTATCAGAAATGTCTTGTCTTTTATTATGTGTATAGAACTCAAAATGTCATGTTTGCGACATATTGTGGGTTTTCTCATGCACACTCACAAATATATGGGTGCAGACGGATTGAGAAAGGAGCGAGGAGGAAGTAGTGCGGCATATTGTGGGTTTTCTCATGCACACTCACAAATATATGGGTGCAGACGGATTGAGAAAAGAGCGAGGAGGAAGTAGTGCGGCATATTGTGGGTTTTCTCATGCACACTCACAAATATATGGGTGCAGACGGATTGAGAAAGGAGCGAGGAGGAAGTAGTGCGGCATATTGTGGGTTTTCTCATGCACACTCACAAATATATGGGTGCAGACGGATTGAGAAAGGAGCGAGGAGGAAGTAGTGCGGCATATTGTGGGTTTTCTCATGCACACTCACAAATATATCGGTGCAGACGGATTGAGAAAGGAGCGAGGAGGAAGTACAGTGCGGCATATTGTGGGTTTTCTCATGCACACTCACAAATATATGGGTGCAGACGGATTGAGAAAGGAGCGAGGAGGAAGTACAGTGCGGCATATTGTGGGTTTTCTCATGCACACTCACAAATATATGGGTGCAGACGGATTGAGAAAGGAGCGAGGAGGAAGTACAGTGCGGCATATTGTGGGTTTTCTCATGCACACTCACAAATATATGGGTGCAGACGGATTGAAAAAGGAGCGAGGAGGAAGTAGTGCGGCATATTGTGGGTTTTCTCATGCACACTCACAAATATATGGGTGCAGACGGATTGAGAAAGGAGCGAGGAGGAAGTACAGTGCGGCATATTGTGGGTTTTCTCATGCACACTCACAAATATATGGGTGCAGACGGATTGAGAAAGGAGCGAGGAGGAAGTACAGTGCGGCATATTGTGGGTTTTCTCATGCACACTCACAAATATATGGGTGCAGACGGATTGAGAAAGGAGCGAGGAGGAAGTACAGTGCGGCATATTGTGAGTTTTCTCATGCACACTCACAAATATATGGGTGCAGACGGATTGAGAAAGGAGCGAGGAGGAAGTACAGTGCGGCATATTGTGGGTTTTCTCATGCACACTCACAAATATATGGGTGCAGACGGATTGAGAAAGGAGCGAGGAGGAAGTAGTGCGGCATATTGTGGGTTTTCTCATGCACACTCACAAATATATGGGTGCAGACGGATTGAGAAAGGAGCGAGGAGGAAGTAGTGCGGCATATTGTGGGTTTTCTCATGCACACTCACAAATATATGGGTGCAGACGGATTGAGAAAGGAGCGAGGAGGAAGTAGTGCGGCATATTGTGGGTTTTCTCATGCACACTCACAAATATATGGGTGCAGACGGATTGAGAAAGGAGCGAGGAGGAAGTAGTGCGGCATATTCTGGGGCGTCCCAGGACAACATGGCGAAGATCAACTGCAAACGAAACAAAAATGTTGGGACTCGCGTGGGGCCAGATCGAGGCCGCAGCCCAAGACAGAGCAGATTAGAGGACCTTGGTGGACGACCTATGCCCCACACAGGGTTCAAGGGTTTAAGTCAAGTTACGTCATATCACTGATCATGTGAAACATTCAAACAGCTTGATCCAATTCAAAAGAAAACTTAAAACAGCGTTGTTTACAAAAGCGTATACGCAGGATATGTAACATTCTTGAGACAGTGATTAGGTATAGGTTGATGAAAATGTGTGTTGTGTGACTGAGAGAACTGTTAAGCGCTTTAGAGCACTCTTCTGTGGAATCAGGCGCTATAGAAATGACTTATTATTATTATTATTATTATATTCTAGATTATTATGCATGAACATGCGTTTGACACCATCGACTTGCAGGTGAGCTCCAAGCGGTTTCTAGTGCACTGTCTTGCCATGGTTTTTCTTTCTTTCTTTCTTTCTTTTTTTTTGATTATGGCGTTAAAGGGGACATCGTACACGTACACACACTGACACTGAAACAGGTCTAGTGGAGTCAAAGGAAATTGAAATCTTGGTCAAGCACAAGACGGACTTCACTCCATGCTTTATTACCAGCCTGAGAAGGCAGAGGAACATCAGATATGATGAGCGCGAAAAGGGGGACTGTTGTGGAACAATGAAGACAGAAACGGATTTTGACCTAAAAATCCTGTACTTTAGATTTGCGAGCTTGCTGGGACCTAGTTCTGAAAACAAACTAGTCTGCAAAGTGAGAAGCTGAAAATAAAAAAAACTCTAATTGGCAATTTGACTTAAATAACGATTTGCGATCCTTCCGAAAGTCGGTGTGAAACACCCCCTCACGCGTCAAAATGTTATAAATCGGAGGCGGCAAAGTTTAAATGAAATCAACAAAATCAGATGAAAATCATAAAAGTTTGATTGCGGTAGTGTGAATTAAACGCATGAGCATTGTGTAATTATTGTAGTTTCACGGAAGTAGCATTAGTATAGGATTACAAGAGCACGAAAAAATAACCTTTGCTGCCAAGAGTATTCATGTGCTATTATTTCCTCCATGACCATTATATTTGGTTTCCAAACAACACGATGTCTCCAGTTTTGAGTTTTTGGGGAAGGCAGAAAAGGGGATGGATAAATAAATACCTTTTTTTTTTTTTTTATTGTCATGCCAAGGTTTAACTAAATAGAGTAGCGTAGAGCGCCGGCAATATGGCCAACATTGTAAGGGAGTGTACGATTTTCCATTTCGTCATCATGCCAAACATTACTGATTGTGTCCGAGTCGGCTTTCTCACCCCTTTTTTCTCCTCTCTCCCCCCCCCCCCCTTTCTGTGCTTATCGTTTTTCAACTCATTTATCGCTGTCGTCTTCGACGCCACCATCATGGTCGTCAGTGTAATTACCATTTTCAGTGTTTGGGTGTGGTCGTTTCCTCTCGACCCCTGCTTGATTATAGACCTATCTCTTGGCTTTGGCGTGGGGGCAATGAAGAACTTCGCAACAGAAATCCTGGCCCATGAATAGGTTGCCTTTGGTTCTCCTAACATGGTTTTGCCTCAGTCTCACATGATCTCAGCGCCCGGTATGTCTGGATCCAATTCATTCGGCTCTTGACATTCATGTCTTTGGACGCCTCAGATACGCCACCCCTGGTCTTCCTATCTCCTCTACCCCCCTGCGTCCCCTTTCTCTGTCTTCTCCACATTCCACTTTCATTTTCTCACCTGATATTCTACTCTTCACACCACGTGACGTGATTCTCACATAGCTGCTGAAGCCGATGTCAGCTCGAGTTACATACGTCTACCCCCTGTCCAGCGCATCTGCTCCGGCATCCACCCTCCTGTGGACTACAACAGCTTGGCCGTGCATGTGGTAATCAGACCGCCACCACCTTCCATTCTGTAACCCACACCAGCTCGCCCCTCGTACCCACGGGACAGTTGATGAGCAGAGACAAACCACTTGTAGGCCACTCAGCCCCACACTCACCCACCCCGCCATCTATGTATTAATTTGATATCTAGGGTAACACTTCCCCCCTAAGATGAGTTCTATGAAAGCCAGGCTTTCTCTTTGTGTCTCAAGTAATATGAAACCAACCTAAACAGTTTGGCCCCTCGATCTCTTACGAAATATCATTTATGCATCTCACTTCATATTACCCACTGTTAAAAAAAGAAACGATTCTGGACAAAGGGTTAAAAATTGGGGAGATTTGGGTGTTGTTACTGGAATGGAAACTGGCACTTATGGAAGCACTACAAAAGCGACTTGCATTTTTTGTTCTTTTTTTGTCATCTTCTCCATGGATTCAGTGCATGATAGTAATAAATCCGGTCTTGAAAGAGAGGCATTATAATCTGAAACCAAAGAAAAAGACAGCAGCACACATGCATTCCTGAGTTCAAATATTATATGATATGATATAAATTTTATTATACAGGAGCAAAAAAGGGGCGCGTTCCTACTTAACAATGAATGATATTGAAACTTTTTTTTACTTTTTAACAGCAAGAGTGTCTATTTGTAATGACATAAACATAAGTATGCTATGCGGCGAACGGGAGTTTACACGTTCTACAATTCCCACCCTTGTGTTTTTCGTAGCCATTCTCAATTCTTGTGTCACCGAACTGATGATCATTGACATAGGGAAACCTTGACAGCAAGACATATTTTTTCAACTCTGACCTAAGTACACACTGGCGTATTTTTCGTATGTTTAAAAAAAAAAAATGTTCTTTATGTATATCAAGTCGTAAAATTGCCTGCAGCGAATAAATCAAAGCATTAATGCGAATTAAGGGCCAAAGTTCCCTCTCTCTCCTCTCCACCGTTCTTACACCGCTCTGTCTTTAGATTTGTACAGCCACCCAATCCCACATCAAAGAGCCAGCATCAGACTTTGATGTCTCAGAGTTGGATTGCCTTGGAGCAGCGGTGATTGATTGTTCCACGGTTTTCCATATACCACCAGCGTCCTTTGGTGAACAAGCTGAGTTCCGAGTCAATGATAGTGGACGGGCAATGTAAACTATATTACGGCTGATCTTAGTTTTAGTTTAGACTGTGCTCACGAACCTCCGAATAACCCGACGTTTTGAAAAAAAAAAAATTAATTAATTAATTTAAAAAATGTATTGAACTGCTTAAATTAAACATTTGAATATTTACTTTATTTGAGTTACGTCACCATGACCTTGCTGTCAAAGAACTGTGTCGTCCGGGTTTAGAATACCACAGATCCAACTGGCAAATTTAATGAGTGGAGTATTGAGCCGAACTCAGAGGGAGCATGTTTGGATATGAACTGGTATCATCATAAACTTGTTCAAAATTTTTTTTTAAAAAGGCGGCACTCATAAAGTTGTCAACTTGTTTTATCAAGTATTTTCTTTATTGTTTGTTATTAGTGACTGATTCTCTTGGAAGTGGGAGGGGGGCGCGTATGGGAATGGTAAGAATGAGAGAATGATCTAATGCTATGTTGTCTATATGATCACAGTTTAGGGGCATCTTATAAACGATAGGCCTTTGATTGGGCAATGAAATTTTCCTCCTTAGTGCAGCGGTCAGTTTGTCCTAAACAAGTATATAATTCGGCAGACAGAGAGAGAGAGAGAAAGTGTATGTGTGTGAGAGAGAGAGAGAGGAGGAGGAGGAGGAGGAGAGAGAGAGAGAGAGAGAGAGAGAGAGTGAGTGGATCGTCGTTAGACAAAGAAGTGAAAGTAGGATCACACACACGCTTACAGTCCCATAACGATAATACAAAACAAACACACCTGAAATTAAACTCACTAGGGTGAACTGCACCTGAAATGAAAAGAGAAGTGGAGTTTGAAACTAGGGACCTTTTTGGTAAGAGCAGGAGAATTCTAATTTAATAGTTAACTGGATATTGATATTGTGTAGGTATTTTTTATGCACAGATGTATGTGCGTGTTATGCCAGCGAAAGGCTGTTATAGATCCCAATCCGTGTGTGGGCCCTTTCGTGTAGTTTTATAGTGCCATGTTCCTCAGTAGCAGCAAAAAGGTGGAGATGGAATACAAGTAATTACTATAGTGTGACAAATATAATCACTACAGCTATTGGTAGTTTACTGTGGCTAAGAAAGGTGTTATAATATAAAGGCTTTGTTATGTATCCCACTCCGTGTGTGGGGTCTTCCGTGTTAAAAATTGTGGGTTTTTGGCCAGATTGTGTGACCAATAAAAGTAACTACTTTTGGACACTTTGAGCGCCAATTAAACTTTTTCAGTCGGGAATTGTGGGCGCGGTTGTGAAGGGAGAAGAATGGTGGACAGGTTTGGCTGAGGCGCCATAGTTGCCAGTTAGTCACTCTGCTCCACTCCCTTGTGACGCCGAGACCCCAGCGCTCCAACAACATGGTCGTAAAACTCGGGCATAAAGCCGTTCTCTGGCTTGCCCGGTGGAACAATGGCCGGGTCTGGGTCTCTCCAGCGTGTGGCCACGTCACCGAAACAGACCATCAAACTTGCAGGTAGCACAGAATTTCAGGATGACTGTGAAAATTGTGCCCTTAAAACATCCGTGACCAGGGAATCCAAACAAATGCTTTTTTTTGGGGGGTTTTTTGTTAAGGAGGAGGTTGGGCATAGAGCTGCTGTTAAATGAAAAAACACTGTATATGCCCCAAAATACTTCTTGTTGCGCCATGTTCTTACTCTCTGTTGAATTTCCATTTTGTGCTTTAGGTCTTTATTGAAGGAAATTCGCTGATTTGGCGTTTGGGCATTTACGCTTCACTTTTTTTGCTTTTATTTTTCTTGTTCTTGTTTCTGTGTGTTATAGAATTTTGCCCGGGTAGCGGCCCAGTTCGGCCTAGCTGCTCTTCTCGACTTTCAACTGCCAACGTATCTTTAACGTGCGAAACTTGCACAAGGGCCCTCCGAGTTTTTTCTTCTTATCCAAGAAGACTACGTGGTCGATCCTGCCTACCATAGGATTAGGGAAAGGAATCTCTTTCCTCCCCCCCCCCCCCCCCCCCATAAAATAAATTCTAGCATGCCTGGGGCTCGAACCCCGTACTTTCGGCACGAGAGGCGAGCGACTTGCACAAAGATTTCCATTTTGTGATGACATAAAGAAACTATGAGTCTTTGAAATTTATAACCCAGATAGAAAGACAGAGCAATTTTTTTCATGTTATGACACGTTAAAAAAAGCGAATTTGACCTAGATTGACATATAGTCACATACAGTCTTTTCCCGTAACACAGGAGGGGGAGGGGCATGTCCAGCCCGCCTTCTTTCCCGCTAACGTCAGCTGGGCCTTCAGTTTTGTAAGCTCTGTAAGGTTTCGCGTCAGGATTGATGCAGAAAGCCCGCACAAGTTAATTTGGCCCGTGTTAATTATTGCTGGAATACGTTGCGAAATTGTATGTAGAACTTGGCAATGGTCCAATCCAAGTTCCAAGTACACTAGTTCCGCCCATTTCTACAGCCAGCACATGGGAAACACAACAATTGGTTTATAAATTAATGGCAGGCAGATTGAGTCATTATTGGTGATTTCATTCTTTTGCGTAATGGCAGATCACACGCTGGCGCTGCTCTGGTACAGGCCGTAGAGTTACTGTGGTCTTTATTGCTATTTGTATTGGTCTTGCAACCATGTAAGGGGAACCTGAACTGGATACAGACATGTACATGTAGGCAATGTTGAAGTAGAAAAGTATATATTTTTATTTGTTTGGTTTTTTTTTCGCATTTCCTACATAGTATTTTCACTTCACGCCTTTGTTAAAGTAGATCTTGACGCATGGCTTCTCTCGTTTGTTTATTCCTCTCCCCCCCCCCTTTCACACACACACACACAAACACAAAGAAGTGGCAGGGATGCCATACTTCAGGAATTTGTTGAGTTTCGAATTTTTCTCCCCCCCCCCCCCCCCACACCACCTCTCTCCAATCACATAAAAAAAAAAAAATTAGACTGACGTTGGTTGATCTTATTTATTAGAGTTAGCAGAAAAATGACCATGCGGGCAAAACTAAACAAAAACAAAAACAAAAAAAAAAGGGGGGGAAAAAGACAAACAATTTTTTGTTTCTGAGAGCGGCTAGCCAAAATACTCACCAACGATAATTGGTGGTGAATGTCCCAATAGTTCCAGCGGCCATTTAGCCAACCAAAAAACTTACTATGGCCTGGTGGTCAAACTTGACCCCAAAAATCTTACAACCGAAATAACAACCACGAAAAAAAAAAAAATAAACAATTGTATACATAGTTAATTTGTAGATTGACTTGTCCACGTGTATTCACCATATTGTTGTATACGACATTTTGCCGATTTTGAGGTTTTGTCACGAAAGTGGTTCTCTCACTCCCACTTTTACAAATAGGTGTGACACCAATCGGTTAAAAAGGTTTTGGAGATATGTGTTTGATTTGTAATGTAATGTTGTATGCGCTTTGGCCCTTTTGTCGACCTACTTTCAATCCTCGTTTTCTCGAAAAGGCAAAAAATGCACAAAAACAGCACTATGGGAAATACCCTAGGATATCTCTTTCTAACCATGCTTATGGACGTTCGGGTTGAAGTGTTGGAAAAAAAATAATAACAAGTCCAGTCCTGAACAGCTCTGAATGATTCAGCCATCGGACGGACCCGTGAACCGATTCCCAGTCGTGCAGGTGATCAGGTCCATTATTGGCCACGTCAGCGGTCGACAGCCGCAGTTGGGTGTACACGAAAATTCGATTTTAACCCAGGCTTCGGACATGGATTGCGCGGAAGCAGGCGAGAGTAAAGCGTGGGCTGTTATGATTGATACGGATTGAGATGGATTTTACGTTTGGAGTAGAGAACTTTGAGTTGTTCATGCGGACATCAAATTGTCGTTTATCTCACGTACGTACGGGCGTATAGATGACGGTGGGTTTGAGTTACAGCCACCTTATCATTGCTTATGGTAAGATCTATATTCTCAGAAAATGACCTATCGATATCTTTGATAGTTTTTAAATTACCAGCAGAAACGTCTTTGCTGTGTGGAGACCTTTGTTCTTGTTTGTTCCAACTCCTCTTTCTTGCACAACTGAGAAATTCAACATTGGACTTTTGCGGCTAGTATTATGATAAGGAGTTAGAATAAATGGGAACTGTTAAACAGCTAAATAAGTGATACAACGCATTTTAAACAAGTGTCAACGTGTACATCTGTTATACCCCTTCTGCATATTAAAAGATATCCAGTTTTTTTGTTTGTTTTTTGTTTTTGTTTGTTTGTGTGCAGAAAATGCAGATAAAACAAATAAGAACCACATGTTGGTCTGCACATAAGAAACCTCAATGTCATGGACGCTTTGAAACGCTCCCCTGTAAAATGGGAGAAAAGTGTTGATACGATGATGCGTGAGATGGACGAGTTTTGGACGGAAGCGAATCTTAGTTACACGCCAGGTCGGAGACATCTAGCTGACCAGAAAGGTGAAATAGCAAAACACAACAAAAACTAGGGCCGTTTGAGTGTGGCATGTCTCGTACCTTGTCCGAGAAAGGCTGGAGTCACGGCCACCGATGACGGGACAAACGGCAAGGATGTCCAGGCGACAAATTCTTTCTACCTGCATGTCATTTTGCCAGGAGAGAAATTCCCGACTTCAAAGACTCTCGTTGGACACGTTGTTTTTTACCCCTGACGGCGGCCGCTGGCTGCCATTGCTTGACGTAATCACTCGGCCTGATGTGATTGCTCCGTGTGTTTTTCTTCTTTGTTCCCTCTTACTTTTCGCCCCACCTTTTTCTTGTCCCGGTTATCGCAGTACATGAGCTATTCTACAATTGAAGGAGTTAGAATTAGAGGGGATGTAAGTGTCATTTGACGGCTTTTGTGGAAAAAGAGCAAAAACATCAGTTCAGTGTAAATCAATCGAATTTAATAAACGTTTGCTATACTGACACTAACTCTTCCAGTAAGTCATTGAAATATTCAGTTCGATTGGTTTATGCTGAAATGATATTAAAACTTTCTTACTGTTAACAACAAGAGGAATGGAAATGGCTAGGTGAGAAAACACAGTAAAATCAGCATCCACCGATATGTACTTGACGTGGAATTTACTCCTGTGACCGTGACATTTAATCAGAAAACTGCAATTGTGAAAATATTTTTTCGAACGAGCCCAATTGAAAAGGCTACTAAGTGTCTTTTACCTTATTCAAATGAAAGCGATAAATTCACGGCAGGGCAAATTTAATAGCTATGAGGGCAGTCCATGCTGATGTTTCATCTCAATCACCTGTTTAGGTTTCCTGCCCGAAAGGTAAAACGTAAGTGCCTTTGCAGTTTCTCACCTTTTTTTTTGCTGGTGGTTGTTTAAGATTGGGCGTGCGCTGAATCTGTAGTCGGGATGTTTGCAAATCATCACCAAATGGAAAACTGGTTGCATTATCGGTGACGCACGAAATGGAACGTGATAACCGTGAGCGAGGAAATTAAGAAAGAATTTAGAAGTGCGCATAAGAAAGACAGAACGTGTGGAAAAATGGAAGGAATTGAAGGAAAGCACTGAAAATAATAATTATATATGAAAGAAAAATAATCAAAGAGGAAGAAATCATGAGGAGTGCTGGAAAGAGACCAAGAAAGAGTAAAATAAATAAAGTGCAGGTGGAAAAATTGATATGGAGAGAGAGAGAGAGAGAGAGAGAGAGAGAGAGAGAGAGAGAGAGAGAGAGAGAGAGAGAGAGAGAGAGAGAGAGAGAAAGAGAGAAAGAGAGAGAGAGTTAAAGAACATCAAAGAAGGAAACGGAATGTAAATGGTGAAAGAATCAATTAGATAAAGGAGAGCCACAGAGAGAATGAAGGAAAGAAAGAAGGGAGACAGAGAAAGAAAGAGGCCCCAAGTCTGTTGTTCTCCGATTGATCTGGTCCTTTTGTTGACCTGTCCATCTCTGTCAGGTCTGCTGCCCCGCCCCCGTCACTGGAGAATAGGTCAGTCCAGGCAGGAACTCACAGACACGAACGAGAAATTGAAGACAATGTTGACGAAATGTGAACTTAAGGCACAATTTTAAGTAATGGCCTTGTCTGTATTTAGAATTCCATGTTCTCGTGCACTAGAAACCAAGCATCTTTTCAGGTTTTTACAAGACTTAGTGTGAACCAGGTTTTTTAAATTCATAATCGTAATATTAGTCATATTGTAAATAAAACGGATCACCACATTGCATTTCTTCTACTCCATCCTGAAATGAAACACGTTTATTAGTCAAAAACTCCCAGCTGCAGGAGACAAAGCTATTTAGAACTAGAACCGTGAGGACTTTTTAATTTCAAAGGTGCTTTTCCTCGTGAACAGACTGCTGAACATTTTGCTATTCGTTGCTGGAATTGAATGCTGAGTGCCATATTAAGTTTATTGCTGTGCCATGCGGCTGTTGCATACCTCAAGATTTAGTTGTCGACCAGCATTGGTGGTGAATCCTCATGGTTGATTCATCAATGGCTATCCCAATGGCCAAACAAGTTGACATCACGAATGTGACATCGATAGACTGTCGATAGCCCAGCAGGTAGAGCCTGTCCACTTCTCAGTGCAAGATAGAAATAACAGTAGTAAAGTCACATTAATTTTTCGCCCCAGAGCATAACCCGCGGTCTCATTTTGTCCTAATTTAGAAGTGCGAGGTCACAGGCGACCGGGTCGAGAACGACAGAATGAAATTACACACAGCCTCTATTGTGTCCCAAGCCTGTATGTGTAGCCAGAACACGGAGGGAGATTCCGGGCTCTAAAGGGCCCCAAATAACTAATAAAGGCAACATTAGGTTCTGGTCTAGATCACAGAGCTTCATAAAACAACATCCGTTACTTTATGCGATGTTTGATATATTTTCTGTTCTGTACTTTAAGTTTAGCTTGAAGTGGCCGTGGTGTTTGTATTCTCCCATGCGTCTCGCCAGTGCTTCAGTTAAAGGCGAAGAGTAATCAAAACTATTTCTAGTTATTTCAAGGTAGAACGGTCCCGGAAACAAGACAATACTCACCCATTTTTGTTGCTATTGTTTATTTTTACATTTGTTACGCCATTTTCATAGTCATATTTTAAAGCTTACGTCAAAAATGTCGCATGTTTGCAGCCCTTTTCGTGTCGTTAAAAAAAAAAAAAAACGAATTATTTGCATTAACAGCCCAAACGAACATAAAGTCATTTATTTCGTTGCTGTCGAACTGGCAGACTCGGGTCGTTTTTAGCATCAGGAAAGGTACAGAAATAAACTTGTGCTCCCGTTAATTTTTTTTCATTCTGCTCACAGGAACTGATTGTCCCCCGAAAATGACAATGTTCTAACTCCCCGAAAATGACAATGTTCTAACTCCCTTCTGTCAACTTTGAGAAATTGATGATCGAAGTATCATGTGCTCGTAGCGTTTAGAGAAACGACTTTTTCTTTCTTTCTTTTTTTAAAAGTAATACTCACAAATGACACACTGAATCTGCTTGCTATTTTGACAGACAGTGGAGAAGGCACGTAGAAGTAGTCAGTTACACATTACACACTACTTCTACGTGCCTTCTCCACTGTCTGTCAAAATATCAAGCAGATTCAGTGTGTCATTTGTAAGTATTACTTTAAAAAAAAGAAAGAAAGAAAAAGTAACTGAGTTACACACTGCACAAGTGGAGATAGAACCATGTAATTCCAAGGGGACCCAATGGCAATCAGAGATTGCGTTGTCGGCGTGAAGACACAAAGAGCAGTTCGTTGGCCTTTCGGCACTGTCTGAAAACATTGACATAGAATGACTCATTCAAAGAAAGACAGTTCAGTACATGGTACAGTAAAAGAACATTAAAAGCTCTCAGGGGATTTTCACCCCGCTCCAGGAAATGTACTGGCCGTGTTGTTTCGAGAGCGAGGCCACAAGTCGTGGGATATAACTTATTATTGTCTCCAATAAATAAAAACATAGAGCCCGTAGGTTTAATTTAAAGGAAAAAAAAAAAAAGTACGAAATCCTGACGAGAAATCTTAAATGCAGTGAAGCTTCATTTTATAGGCGTAAATATATTATTATGAAACGGCAAAAAAAAAAAAATAAAAAAAATTCGCGAGAAACTGTTTACGGATATAATTTCTGTAGCCTACCCTAGAAAGCTTTGTTAGTCGCCTTTATGTGATAATGCCATCTTGAAATCTTTCATTCCATTTAT